>VZRE01012366.1:460327-833971 GCA_013396775.1 Cephalopterus ornatus | reverse complement strand
CGCGTGGGGCCCGCGCTCCCCGCCTTGGCCGCCGGGGGGCGATGCGGGCCCGGCCCCGAGCGTGCGACGGGGCTGGAGCGGGGCCGGGGGGGACGAGACCCGCCGGGAGCGGGCACGGAGCGGGCACGGAGCGCTGGCAGCAGCGGGATCGCTCCGCGGTGACATCCAGGGCTGCTTTCCCAGCCCCCCTGAAATGCTGCAGACGCGCCGCCGGCCGCCGCGTGCCCGGCGGAGGGTCACGGAAGGGATGGAGCGGGACCTCTCCGAGGGTAACCTCGGAGCAAAGCTGTGTTTGAAGCGTATTCGGGTGCCGAGCCTAGAAAAGCGTGGTTAAATCTCTGCGAGGTTCAGGAGCTTTTTGTTAGTCCTGCATCCCTGCTGGATTGATGCTCCCTAGGTTTCTGCTGGGAGCACTGAAGTGTCTTGGGGAATTTCAGGATCAAATGAAATATTTTCAAGTAGCTTTGGCTTAAATGAAAAGTCGAACTTACACTTAAACATCACAGCTGATTCCAATGAGTTCTGAGCGCATCCAGACTTTAAGTATTTAACTACAGACAGCTGACCGAAATCATTATTTGGCTTCACTGTGTCTTGCTGAAGGTTACCTTAGATTGGATTTGCTCCTTAATTTTGTAGCACTTAACAAGAAATTATGGATGTCAAAATTATTTTGTCAGCCATAGAAATGTTGTTGAGATAAGGCTGGAGCAATTGGGAAGGTTGATGATAGGAACTAAGGACCAGATTCTTATCTGATGTTAATAGAGCCAGTTTGTATAGAGGTAACAGTTATGTCCAAACAATTTCTTTTCGCTATAGCAACAGTCGGAACTTCAGGTAATTAAGTTTAACCTCTCTTTTTTCTAATGTGAAGCTCATTGGAAATTATTGAAAGCTGTTGCAAACTACTAATTTCTCAAATAAGCCACAATTTAGGTAGCCCTGAAAACAAAACCAGTAACTGCTTTTGGCAAATTCCTTAATCGTATTACAGCCACCATAATTGAATTCTTGAAGCTTTTGTGTTGTGGAGGAGAAAGTTGTGGGATCTCTGCAGCGATCTGTCTGTCAGGCAGCTCCTGTTGGATGTCACAGAAGTGCTGTTGTGCTGTTCTCCACTCAATGTGCCTAGTCCCTGTCCTTGTTCAAGGTGACCTTTTATGCTTGAGTAGCAACAAAACCTGTACCCTAAAACCTGCGCTTGTCTTTGGCTTGTGTCTGCTTGCCGTTATTCTTTGAGTGAAGACATGCCAACCGTTTGCTCGTGATTGGAGCCTCTCCCTGTGTGTTGGTGCCTGTCCAAACCCTCCTGGCCTTGGGATGGGTGTTCTGCTGTCACTGGTGCCATTGTTGCCACCGTGTTTGAGCGTCCTCAGATCACAGTTCATAGCCTGGTGCTTGTGGAGTGTGTCTTGCTAGAGCAGTGCCAGCTGCAGGGAAAGCTGCGAGGCTCTTCTAGCTCAGAGGAAGAAACCACAACCTTCAGGTAAACTTTTTGGCTTTGCAGCGTGTATTCTTTATCATAAGAGCCGAAATTGCTTTGGAAGCAACTGCCTTAAACCAAAGGAAATGTGTTACAAGTGAGTGTGATGCTCAAGTTTCGTGTAGTCTGCTTTAATTCTAGTATCAGCATTCAAATTAGGAATTCCTGCATTACAGAGCAGGTTAAAATCTGTCTCTCTGCACTGGTAAGAGCAGATGTGTGATAGACTCCCTCTTCCACCCCCAGCTCTTGAGAATCTTCTGGTGTTCAGCTGCAACTACCCTGTGCAAGCTTTGATTTATCTGGGCAGTGATGTCCATGCAGGCTCACATCCTGCAAATCTGTGCCTCCCTCAAGCAAGGAAAAGAAACTGGTAGTAAGATTTACAGTGGTGGTCTGTATGTATTCAATCGCTTTGAGATTTTCTGTTGACTTCAGGGAACTTGAGGGTTCTGCACAGAGCCTTCCCCTCAGCTCAGGGTGAGGGGGTGCTGAGCTGTGGTTTAGGCTGCCAGGGGACATGAAAATGCTGTGTGACTGCAGAGTTAATCCTCACTTGATGTTTATGGTGCATATTTGTTGCTTGGTTGAGGCTATTAAGATATATAATGTATATTGTATTAGTGTGTCCTTCTCTTGCTGTGAGTGAGAGCAATTAGTGTCCTGTCAGTCAGCATGCAATAAAAATAAGTGATTTCTAAACTGACTAGAGAAAGATGTTCTACAAATCCTATTTATAAAGCAACCAGAGTTTCTAGCAGGTGGAGGCTGCCCTTTCAGTTTCATCAGTGTTACAGATCCTAATCCAAGCACCTTCATGTTTTCTGGCTGTTAGTTATTTACTAAATATACATTAAACTCGCGAGTGCCCTGTTTTGCTCCAGGATTGTAATTTCGAGCAGGATATGAGTCATAGGTCTCTAGAACTGTGAAGTTGTGTTTGCTCTGATGGTATCAACTGAGCATACAAAATACCTCTATAAAAGAAAAACAAAACAAAAACACAACCCAAAAAAAAAAAAGTGTGGGAAACATTATTGCTGTGCTGGAGCAATTCATAATGTAACAATGTACTTGTCGCTTATTGATAGAGTGACTTTGGTTTATTAAACATTTATTTGTAGCCCCAGTAGCATTACATCTGAGCTTTCTAATTGGAATTTAGAAAGCCTAATAAATTTTGATTTCATCCTGAATGCTCTCCATTCGGGGTGTTTACATTAGTGCTGAGAAAAGGCACTGCCTGAGCTCTGTAGGTGCTGCAGGCTGTGCTCGATCTAGTGATGGGGTGTCTTTGGGCAAGCAAAATAGCTGAGACTGAGTCCCTGCTGCTGTAAATGGTCATGGCTCCAAAATTAGGAGTGATGCACCAAGGCTTTGATATACCCTGCAGCAAACACACGGCAGGAAGACACTGTGAAATGAGTCCTGTCAAGACAAGATATGTCATGGTGAGTTAATTCGGCTTGGCTTAATTTTGCCATTAGCAGGTAACCCGCCTTGTTGGGGGGTGTTGCTCAGAGCAGGCAGCAGCCTGGCCCCGCATCCTGCAGAAATGCCATTGCCTGCTTCATTAAGTGTCATTATGCTTCGTTAAGGGGTCTGTGTTTGCATCCTCCACAGCTGTTGGGAAAGGTCACAGCTTCCCTCAGCCACCAGGGAAAGGGCTCCAGGCCTGAGGCCTCCTTTGGTATTTTAATGGTAGAAAGTAATGACACAACCTTGTGTTCTTGTCCCCCGAAAGTTCAGAGGGAGCACAGCTCCTGGCTTACTTTGCAGAGCACCAGGGCAGGGCTGGGCTGCATGAAACACCGTAGTTCCATCTGACACCACTTGGAGTAATTGCATTGCTTTTGCTTCCAATTTCATTAAAAAACCTGCACAAGGCAAGTACCACTGCTCAGAGTGGACGCAGATGTGGTAGAAATCCCGGCTTGAATCTTCCCAGTTCCCCGCCGTTGATGTGGGGCTGTGGTGGGGCAGTGCCAGGGAGATGGTGCTGCTCCTGAGTGGGGTGAGTGTGGCAGGGCTTGGAAATAATGGCTCTGCTTGGGACAGAAGCAGATGAGCGGAGAAGTCACACCCCCAGCTGGGACTCACCTCCATCGTGACTCGAGAAACATGTCAGCCCTTTTCAGTCAGAATTTGTTTCTGTCATTTGATTTGTGTCTTTCGAGTTTGGGTGAGTTTGGTGACCATCTGGGCAGGTGCCCTCCTCTGGAGGAAGAATGGCTGTCCCTGTGTGCTGGGTGTCGGCTGGCAGCCCTGGCTGGCCCTGACACACCAGGGGGGTGGCAGTGGCTGTGTCTGCTCGAGGCAGTGTCACCCTCCGAATCAGAGGGGAATAATGATACTTCTGTCACATTGCTGGGAGCTTCCAGTGGTCAGAGAAGCGAAATGGATATCTGGGGCTTTCCTGAAGACCTGCTGAGGGTACAGGTGTGAGTCCCTGGCTGTGAGTGACCCTGTGCTGCTGGGGGCTCTGGAGAAGGGAGAGAAGTCACCCCTTGGCCTCTGCAGTACCATAACATTGTGCTTTGGTGTGGTTTGCTTTTGGCCAGAGTAGTTACAGAAATGCCAGGACTCTGGTTCTGCAGGAGCTGTGTGGGAACTGCTGTGATGTGGGGCTGTAGAGCTCCATGGGCACTGACCAAGTGTGTGGATGGACACTGTCAGCTGCAGCTCCTGCCGCGTTACTGAACCTGAGCTGTGAGGTGGTTGTTCCATGAATGTTCTCTTGTTTTCAACAGACTTGAAATGATGCCATCAAGAAGCTTTTGGTGCTCCCTCGTGTTGCTCGGGGTTTTCCCTCTGGTCACGAGGGGATGGATGGACGTGGACAGGAGCAGGAGGCCGCTTTCGGACGCGGGAAGGTTGCATCAAGAGGTACCGTACACCAGCTGCTGCTGCAGCTACAGCTCTTGCCTTTCTGTTTTTGTGCTGGGTTCAGGCTCTTCATACTGAAAACAGAAAACAAGTGTGGCCTTATTCATGTATATTTGTATTAAACACCTGCTGAGGGGGTCAGTGAGAAACAGCAAAGCAGAAGCACTTAGACTTACTGAATATACTGACATCATCTGGGAGGGAAACCGGGCATCTGGCTGTTGTGGAGATGCTCTGTACTGGGGCTGCTGTGACTAATGAAACTAAATTTAATAAGCAGGCTCTGTCCTGGTTCTTCACTTGGGTCAATGGACCTTTAGGTGAAACCTGAAAGAAAGCTCTTTTGCTGCTTAAAAAAAAAAGGAAAACTGAGCCACAGATAGTTCTAAGAGAATCAGCAAAGTTACTTCCCAGAGCATTTCCCTCCTGACTTTCTGATGTGAAACTCCTGTGAAGCACAAAGCCATAGAAAAGGCACCAGGGACACTGACTGTAGCCAGGAGTGATGTTCCTCCACCCCAGGGCCTGTCTCCACGGGGTGGTGGGACTCCCGTGTATGAGGGCAGGGCAGTGACGCCCTTCCCCGTGTTCAGTCCCGGGCTCTTGGGAGTGGGGAAGCAGCTGAAGCTGTTTTCAGTGCTGGAGGTGACAGTGTTGGCTGCAGCTGTGATGGGGCAGGTCCCTGTCGTGGGGGGAGGAGGGTGCAGGCTGTCCCAGCAGCGCTGCTGGCTCTGCGCCGCGGCTCCCTGCTGCTCGCTCAAACATTGAGGCTCAGGTTTTCACATGGCTGAGGCTGAGACTCGGGAATAAAACCATAAAAATCCAGAACTGTGGCTTTCTTGAGCAGTCAGTGCTGAATCCTGAAACAGTTTTAGTTATTTAATTAGTTCCTGATGATCATGTGTTTGCTAATTGGTGGCTCTGGAAGTGGGAGGTGGTGGGCGAGGCCAGGCAAGGGACACTTGGCTATTTTTTTAATTGCCGGTGCCTCCAACACTTAAGTGCTGGCAGACACATCGGTCAGTGCCAGGCTGATGATAAGCCCTTGATGGATTCATGTTGCAATTGGATCTGTTTAAGCCTCAGGATCTGGTTCTAGCTGGAGAATCCCATTTCTCCCAGTCACATCCCATCTACAAACACCCACAGTTGTCTGCATTATAGTTTAAGCCAATTAAAAAGTTGCTCTTTGCTGCTTAGCAGGACTCAAAAGTCATTTCAGTGCTGTTGGAGGTTCTGAGTTCTGTCTCAGGTGTACTTTTTTTCGGAGTTATCCATCCTGTGGTCTGTAAAAGTGGAGAAAAACAGTTCCCCTCCACACCCCTACTGTCATTTTGCTGCTGTGGAGGCTCAGGTAATACACTGGTACTCTGTTAACCATGTTCCTGTAGAGTCCCAGGTCACTTTTGCTTTTTTATTTAAGATAATTAAATATTTTTCACGCTTTTGCAGTTGAAAAAATCCCATTCTTCACTAATGCATATTAGTTTTGATTTTTTAAAAAAGTTACTCTGAAGAATTAAATTTATTACTCAAATAATTTACTTTAGAACTATTATATTACTTGAAAGACACTAATTCATTTGATCTTTCCCTAAAAACCATGACGTTATTTTAGCAATTACTTGATCTTGCTTGAGGTGGAAGAATCTCAGTGAGAAACGTGTTTGCTCAGAATTTAACAAGTTGTGACTGTTAAAATTTTGAATGTACAAAGAACGCAATTAAAAGAGCTTCAAGGGATGTAAGTTATAATTCAGATTTTTGAAAAAAATAACTGTATAGGGAGGTTGTTTCCACCAGAAATAGTCTTTATGAAGTGTGGCACCGAACACCGAGATGAATCTGAAAGCCCTGAGCACAGCTTTTTGGGTCGGTCAGGGAAACTGGGATAAACACCTTTTGAGAGAAGACAGCAGATATTTTCTCTTGGAGAAAATACTTAAGCCATAATATCTCTTTAATAACAAAAATCACCTGAAATCCTTCTGGAGTGATGCTGGGCTTTGTTCAGTTTGGAGCTCCTCAGCCATGAGAAGTTTGTTAGGCACCGCATTTTGTGCCTTGATTAATATGCAGATCCATTAATATGCATTTGAAAACATTGAATCACAAATAGAAATGCTCCTGGCAATTCACTAAAATGGCTTTAAAAACGAGTAAAGGGTTAATTTACAGGTCAAGTAATTTGAAGTGTGCTCTGATGGAAAATTCCTGTGAACTTCATCAAAGCAAATACTTGGGTATGGGTCACTGACCTTCACTAATACTTGTTCTGATCTACATAGGAACAAGTTGACTGAATCAAAAACATTGCTTAATTTATGTTCAGATTGCTAAATCGATTTCTTCATGGTTTGTGGTAGAATTATTGCAGATGTGCTTTGCATTTATAAAGGAAAAATAAGACTACAATATCCAGTCCTTCTGATGAGAAATGAACTCTCTAACACAGCAATGGTCTGTGTTTTTCTTGGTGCTCAGCCTTTCACCCCTCAAATTTTTGGGGTGTTCCTGAGAAGAGGTTTGTTTTCTGGAATATTTTTAGTCACGATCAGATAGTTAATAAATATGTGCATGCAGGATGAAATTCCAGTGGTGCAGAATGAGCTGAAATAGAAAACCTAATTAAAAAAAGGAAAGCTACAACTTGCCTGGTTTTGTATTAAATTTGGAGAATACTCTGACACTTTTAGACTGTCAAACTTCCCGTGGGCTGGTTCCAGGGGGTCCTGGAAAGCCCTTGAAGCTTCTGGGCATTGCACATGGACTTGGGTGTGCAGCTTCTCGAGGTTGAACCATCGTGGGACTCAATCCTACTGAGTAGAATAAATGCCAAAATACTTTAAATAGATAGAGGTCACCGCTCCAGGGTGCGGTATTTTGGGATGAGTTTTTGCCTCAGCCTTCAGCACGCCTGGTTCCATGGTCCAGCTGGGTGTGTTAGGGGGTGACCACGATTCATGGGCAGCTCTGTGCTGGCTTAGAAGGGCTTTGAGTCGCCCACGAAACACCAGGTGTGTGACTGGGGTCACCTCTTCCTTCCAGAAGGGAATTTTTAAAAAATGCAGCTCTGTGAGCCATTGCCCATGGCAGTGACGGGAGTTTCCAGCGTTGAGCAGAAGAGAGACAAAGAACCTGGATCTGAAATGACCCTGGAGTTTGGATTTGGAGGAGAACTTGGCCAGGAGGCTCTGATGGAAAACCAGGGCTGTTAGTCCACTCAAGGAACTCCACATTAGTAGCTCAGACTGATTTTTTTTCAGCCTCCTGGGGTATTTTGCAAAAGCATCTAATTCAACATGGAAATTTGACGGCCAGCTTTCCTTCTCCCATTCCCTGCTTTCTCTGGGAGGGGCTGCTTTCCTGTGTGTGTGCTGAAGCCAAGCTGGTTTTGCCACAGTTCTTGGAACAAGTTTTCCGTCTCCTTTTCCCAGCTCCCGGGGAGCAGAGCAGTGCTGAAGGTCCTCCCATGTGCTGCAGGGAGCTCCTCTAACACAAGTCATCACAGAGCTGCGTCTCAGAAACTAAATTGTGTGTTTTGTTTTCTGGGGCAGTGCTGGTGGGGAGCTGGAGCAATATTATCCTAGCTTGAGAGCGTGAAAGTGGAGAATAATCCTGTGTTGTGGTACATCAGTAGTTGTTTTATGCTGAATTGTTAAATATTTGGATGTCACCAAGCTCCTGAGCAGTTACAGCAAAGGCTGGCAGGCGTCCTGTGGTCTGCTCAGGGCTACAGAACCATAACTGCTCCGTGGTTTGCTAGGAACACTTAACTGCTTTAATTTGGCTTTCATGACATGTTTTTTTTCTTTTTTGCCACCCATCCTCCCACTTAAGAAGTCTGAGGAGACTGCAGGGACCTGTGCACAGCCCCCCACTCTCCAGCTGTGTCCCTGGGGAGGCTCCTCCACGGAGCCCACGGGTGATGCTCCGTGCGCTCCCACGGGTGCCAGGGGCTGTAGATCCAAGCACTGGCACATTTGCTCTTCCCTCTGTGCTGCAAGGTGTTCACACCCCCCTGATGTACCGTACCTGTGCTCCCTGTAAGGAGCAGGGCACTGGTGGGGTGAAGGGAGATCTCTAATTTGGGCTGAGGCAGCACAGGTCAGGGGTACACCAGGCAAGCTGTGCCAGCATCTCAGTTCCTTGATCGTTCCTACCCGCTGCTGTTCGATACCTTGTCTTGCCTTATGCCTTAAATGACATCACCGACCTCAAAGCATCACGTGTAGTTAGACCAGTGCTTATTTTCATGCTAATAAACACAGCAAACATGCTCATTTTTCAAGGCACCATAACTTTCTTCGTGCTGGCAGGTGTTGGCTGTATTGCTGTCCGTGGGTTTTGTTCATAGACTCATAGAATTGATTGGGTTGGAAAAGACCTCAGAGATCATCAAGTCCAACCCTTGGTCCAACTCCAATCCGTTTACTAGATCATGGCACTTAATTACTATTTGTAGACGCTCCATCCCTGAAAGTGTTCCAGGCCAGGTTGGAAGGGTTTTGGAGCAACCTGATCTAGTGGAAGGTGTAGCAGGGGTGGCACTGGATGATCTTTAAGGTCCATTCCAACCCAAACCATTCTGATTCTACGGCACCTGAACTGCTTAAAACCTCCAAGTATAAATGTACCTCAAACTTCCCCATGGCTGCAAACAGCTGGGTCAGAGCAGCCCTTCAGTGCCATTCCGCCCAGGATAAAGCATCCCTCTGGAGTCCCCTCACAGCCTCAACTGCGCTTGTCTGGAGCATCAATTATTGCTGAAATTCCTCATTATATTCAGATTCTTAAATGTTGCATCACTTAGTGCTGCATCTGAAGACCACAGCAGCCTATTCTGAGCAGCAAGGGAGTCATAGGGATGATTTTGTGCTCCTTCCCCCAGCAAAGTCATAATTCCTAATCTGACAGACTAGGAAAGGAGTGTTTTGGAAGGCAAGGTACAGAATTGCGAATACTTTTATCGAAAGATTTTGCTTCTAACTCAAATAGAGACACAATTTCAGAGCACGAGCTTGGAGTGAGACAGGCACAGTGTATCAATTTTATGTGCAGTTGGAAACCTAATATCCTGGTATTTATTTTAATTATTATTAGCAGTCATGTGTTCTTTGCCATGTCAGTGTTCTTTCTGCTTTTCATTCAGTTTGGAGAGACAAAAAGGAAAGAGTCAGATTTGAACTTAAATCTATGCTGGGCCTCAACCTGCTCCTTTTTAAGCATTAATGAAGGTACATGGAGACAAGAGTGAAGTTTAGTTTTGTATGACTGTGGTATGTAGTGATAATTCACTCCTTGTTACCTGCATTTAAGTGCTATCTCTAACAAGCTGTAATTGCTATTTTGTGGAGCATTCTAAATCTTGACTAGTGTATTATCCCTGTAGAGATGAGAAGCTTCTGCTCTGAGTGCTGGTTGTCAGAGCACCTGCAGTTCAGGGTGCTGTGGAATGTTTTGGTAGTGTCTGTCTACTGATTATTTGTTATATATATTTGTTGGGGTCCTTTCTCTGCATCCCCAAACCCCACCTACCTCCTTCTGTGTCCTCAGAGGGTTTAATAAATTCTGTGTCTTATGGGGTGGTACCCAGAGGTTTTAATAAATGCTGTATCTTATGGGATGCTCTTATGCTTGGGGTACTAGAAAATGTGAATGTTGTGCTACCAGGGGCAAAGCAGGTACTGCATATTTGAATAACAGCATCAAATTTGAAGAATTTTGGTTTACATTAATTGTTTATGGCCCAGGGTCAGGGATTGTCAAGATGCAACTGTGAAAAATCAAAGCTAGATGGGGAAATGCTGGTGTGTTTCTGAGGAAGAGAATAAAAGCAGAGTAAAACATGTTGCAAATAAAAAAAGAAATCAAAGGCAGCCTTAACTTGGCTGTGATGTGGCAGAGAGTTGCACTTTCTGATATTCTGTTCAGAAGCCATTTAACCTTAAAAGACTAAATATTGACTCATTTTTAGCATATTCTCCCTTTAAGCAAAAGGCTGTAGCAGTAGTTTTTAAAGGAAGACAGTTCTACTTAAAGTACCTCGTACCATCAAGCAGGGGAATTACCAGTTTCTTAGATTAGCCAGGCTACATCTGCAAATTTGGGATTTCTAAAAACAGCCATCCCAGGAGCTTCCCCATGACAATGTGGAAATTTATGGAGCTGTACCTGGGTTTCTCATCTGAAGTCCAGAAATAGTAGTGAGTAAAATCAGAGACGCAGCAATTACCTCAATTAGCTGCCGTATGGCTGAGCAGATGATCCTGTGTGATGTGAGACATCAGAGCTTCTCTCAGTGTTTGTACCAGACAGAAAAAATCTCAATTGTCAGTCTCTGTGCTCAGAGCAAGCTTTTTCCAAACAGGAGCATATGATCTGGTTTTTTTTTCCCCCTCATGCCTGATCAAAAAAAATAATAAAAAAAGGTGGATATTCTCTGCCTGATTAGTGAGGTTTTTGGAGATGTTCTGTGTTCTTGGGTGTAAGCAGAAAATCCTGGTTGTCAGGCTAAGCTGTGTGTTGGTCATAACCTCTGCTGATGCTACAGCCCATATGCACAGTGTGGCACTGGTGTCATGTCATGGAATGGTTTGGGTTGGAAGGGACCTTAAAACTCATTTATTCCACTCCCCTGCCCTGGGCAGGGACACTTTCCACTAGCCCAGGTTTCTCCAACCCCATCCAACCTGGCCTTGGACACTTCCAGGGATGGAGCAGCCACAGCTTCTCTGGGCAACCTGTGCCAGGGCCTCCCCACCCTCACAGGGAAGTTTCTTCCCAATATCTAATCTAAATCTGCCCTCTTTGCTTGACCCCTCACTGGAGATAAGGAAGAGAATGCTCTGAAGGGAGGGGGAAAAAAATCCCTGGCATGATAATCTATTAATAGGAACAGACACTTCTTTATTAATTTGCTAAGTGAGTCAGGACTGTATATTTAGAAGTAGTACAGCAGTTGGGCTGATCCTGAGAGCAGCTCCCTGGAGACCTGGGGTGTGCAGAGGTGGCAGCTGATTTATTGTGAGACCCAGTGAGAGCCCAGCTGCAGGGACTGGGTTTGATTTATCTGCTTGCACTGCTGTGCCTCCCACAAACTGTCTGCTAAGGGGGCTGCTAGAGACCAGCAGTACAGGGAATTTGTGGCTCTGGATTGTGTTACCTGTTCTTCTGCATCTCTTCCATCTGATGCATTAATTGGTGGTTTGGGGGTTTTGGTTGGTTTTGTGTGTTTTTTTTTTTTTTTTTTTTTTTTTGCAAAGTCCACCATGTTAACTTCTGGTCATAAAAAGGGGTGTCTTTTGAGTAAATCTAAATCAGTATTAAAGGGCAGGATACTGAAACCATTGCAAGGTTATCCTGTGGATATCCTGTGCTTGAGGGCAGCTGGTAGCTGTTTGGTACCAGCCTTGGTGGTCCATGTTCCATGTTTGTGGGTCAGAGTTTAAGAACAAAAAGGGTTGGGAAATGCAAAGCTGTGGACAGACATCTAAATACTGAATTCATCCCTGGAGGTGTCCAAAGCCAGGTTGGATGGGACTTGGAGCAACCTGGTCCAGTGAAAGGTGTCCCCCCTGCCCATGGCAGTGGTGTTGCAATGAGATGAGTTTTAGGGTCCATTCCAACCCAACCCATTCTGGGATTCTGCACTAAACAACCTGAAAGTGGTGTTGCTGCTTGAATCCCTCACTAGTGACTGTCAGCAAACCCATTTGCAGCGCGCTGGATCCCAAGCACTGTTCTGTGTTGTGTGTTCCCTCTGAGGTGTTGTACTTTAACACTGCACAATGAGGTTCCCAGTGCCCTGTGTTTGTTCTGAGTGAAATGTGATTTATCCCCAGCGCTCTGCTCATCCCTGGGCCCATGACTGAGCATTAATCAGGAGACAGAACACAAACCAGCTATTATGCCTTGGCAGGACAGGTAGATGCTGCCTTCTGAGAGACTGGCACTCCCTTTGTAAGAGCAGAAAAGGGCTTTTCGTGCAAAGCAGTTGGGCAATTGCATCAGGCTCTCGCAGGTGGTGGTTCAACACCCGGCAGCTCCGGGGGAGTGGAGCTCTGGGACAGCAGGCACTGAGCTGCCCTGGATTTCGGGTTTGATTTTTGTCTTTGCTAATCCAAGTACAATTAGTTATCACCCTTGATGACACTGGGCTGGTTGCTCTTGAGGAGGTGCAGTTTTTCAGTGGCTACACAGCTGGGGAAAGGCAATGCTGAAGCAAACATGTAACATTGATTTCCACATAACCATGATTAGGCGCTTCAGCTGCGGAGCAGAAGGACCTTTTGCTCTGTACTCAATTGACTAAACATTAAAAAGTAGGAAAATAGGTGCTAAAAGTGAACCTTGACAAATAAAACTGTTGTGTTGCATTAATGAAACGCTATTTAAAGGGGTACACGGAGAAGCTTTCTAGAAGGAATGGAAAATCCGAAACAAATTTTTCCCCTTCAAAGCATGTGATTTATGCTCTGATAAAATTAGATTTTTAGTTAAAGGAATTTGCAGTCATTAAGTGGTGCCCATGAAATAAGTCTCATTTATAACCATCTGCTTTATGGCTTCTGCAGAAAAGTATTCCTCAGGCAATGCATTCGAGAACTTTAGTGTCATTTTTATCAAAATAGTTTGGTTCTCTACTGGTAACACTATTAAAACCTCTGTGTGATCTCTTTTTTAACTTGAGAGCAGTATCTTACAGCACAAGAAAGGTCTCTACCTAGACCTGATACCTTTGTGTGCTGTTCTCTAAGCCCTGCTGTGGTTGCCAGGTGTTTTCCCATTTTTCTGTGCCCTCTCCTGAAATCTGGAGAGTTCTCAGTGCCATTGGTGTTTTTCTTCATGGAAGGGATATTTTGGGGGACACAAATGGGAAGGGATGGCTTGAACTGACCTCATGTTCTCCCACAGCAGTTCTAACAAGCTTTTCCTCTGAATCCTACATCATTTTTTGGGGTAGTTTATATTCATTAGAGGTTATAATTGTAAGGGGAATAGAGTAAAAGAAGGGAAACTTTGAAGACCATCCTTTGTTTTTCTGTGCAGACATGGAAGTACCAAAAGGGTGTTTTAATACAAGTGAGCTGACACTTGGATTTTTATTTTTTTTTTAAATAGAGTCTGATTGTCTATTTTCTTTTGATCAATATAATAGTTGTAATTAGTTTTAGTGTTTCTGAGCTTTTGAACTGGAGAGAATTCAAACAGCTTGTTAAAGGGAGGGACTCTGGGGGAACTTTAAAAGTACTCTTCCCTTTTGTGTGTCCTCCATGTACACAGGATTAAGGATAGCAGCTGTGGCTGAGGGTTTTTTTATCCTGTGCCCCACCTCTCAGACTAATATTTTGAAAAGCTCTGAGAGGTCCCTGGAGTAAAACTGCCTGTGCAGCTCGGGAGCTTTGCTGCCTAAAGAGGATAAATGCTTTGAAGTCTCTACTAATCCTGAGTGCCAGTTTCCATGTTGCTCACAATCACTGAGGTAGCCTCCTACAGGGAATAATGACAGTGTTTTTGTAAGCAAATACCCATCTTTTTGTTTATCCCTCTCAGTTGGCTTGGAGGGTGCCAAGGAGACCATTTCTGCTGTTCTGATCCTTCTCTGGGTCGGTGAAAGCTTTGGTTTTGAGTCAGCTCACAGACACCTGTGGGGAGGAGAAGCAGCATCTGTTGGCTGTGACAGAGGACACAGGATGAACTGGCACCGTGTTTGACGGAGCTGGGACGGGAGGTGGGTGGTGTGAGGTGGCCCCTGGGCTGGAGGAGAGCTGTGGTGGGCTCTGTCCTGTGCTGGGACCCCCAGGGGTCAGAAGGAGCATTTCTGTGGGCAGTAAACGGGTCACTGCAGCGCTGCAGTGTGTGACAAACCCAGAGCCTTGTCTTCTCCAGGCTGAACAACCCCAGCTCTCTTCAGCCTGTCTCCACAGCAGAGGTGTTCCAGATGGTCTTTTAACAGTCCTTCGTGATTCCACTATTTCTAATACTCATTGCAAGAAGTAACTCCAACGGTGGAAATTAAATGTATTTGTAATTAACCCATAAATAATGTTACTGCTTGAAATTAAATATTTATTCCTCTGAAGTCTCACCGTTAGTACAAGCAGATAGTGTTGTCTGGGAACGCAGTACCCTTTGAGACTTTATGCAGTGCCTTTTTAACAGAAGTTTCTATATTAAGAGATGGTTGTGATGCAGATCATGTCGGTGTGCATGGGTTGAAATGAGCCCTCAGCTCTTGAGTAGTCCAGTTGCTTGGAAATTATTCAAGTATTTGAGCAAGTGTCTGCTAAAAGTACCTGTAATGGCTCCTCCCTCCTCAACCCCAAATATTTGGGGTAATAATAATAACCCTCCTAGCTGCTCCCTCTTAATATCAATAGAGGGGGAAAAAAAATCCATTTTTTAAGAAAAATGTTGTTTTACAATGTAACTTATCGCACAGTAATGAATCATTTTAGGTGTTATATTTATCCATCAGATATCTGTGAACAAACTGAAGTGTGTGCTTGTAATTACTCCTCAGCTATTGCACTGAGCTTCATAGGTGCTTCCTTGGTTCAGGAACTAATGGTTTTTAGGGGGTTTTGTTCATCCTGCCTTTGAAAAATTCTTGTATTTAATAAAAACCACCACAAAAAAAAAATTCTCTTTTTCCTTATAGGACTCCAGAAGGTTTGAAGTTACAAGAAGAAAAGGTAGGAAAACCAGTTTTCTTTCAGTGTGCGTGTGTTGGTGTGGAGTATTCTTGCAGTAACATTTTAAAACAAGCATGAGTTTACACACTTGAAAGGTCGTGCTGCTGGGGGATTTCCAGCAGTCTGTGCCTGGTGCTTGTCTGACAGCTCTTGGTGTCACAAATTGCATATTTTTTTCAATGAAAAGCTGCTCTTTTAGCATGATGGTATTTGGGGTGCAAGTCAAGGTTTGGGTGCTGGCAGGGGACCAAAATGGCTTTAAACTGAAGGAGGGCAGGTTTAGGTTAGACATTAGGAAGAAATCCTTCCCTGTGAGGGTGGGGAGGCCCTGGCACAGGTTGCCCAGAGCATCTGTGGCTGCTCCTGGATCCCTGGAAGTGTCCAAGACCAGGTTGGACGGGGCTTGGAGCCACCTGGGCTAGTGGGAATGTGAAGCGGGTGGCACTTTCCTTTCAATGGATTAATGCAATCCCTGTCCCCTTCCAGCAGCTTCTTTAATCGCTTCAGGCATCCCCTGTGTTGGGAGGAGGTTGTAACTACCAGTGTTTTACTGCAGAAATGAAAAAGGTCAGGTCCAAGTGTAACTTGTCTTCTGGGCAAATAATCTCCTTCCCTTTTTTGTGGTTGTGTTTTTGTGTGTGTTTGTTTTGTTTGTTCCTTCTGCGGGGCTGAGGCAGCAGAGAGGCTTAAATAAATTCAAAATATGGCTCTTGCTAAAGGTGAAATCTGTTGAGCTTAGATGTCCAGCAATATATGTGTGTGTTTGGTCAAACTTCTGCCACGCTTCGTGAAGAAATCCAGTTTTATTGGACTTCCCTCAATCTCAGGCTGAGGAGGGCTCTTGGGTGGGTCAAGGTTGCTTTGAGATGCAGAAGAGCAACTTGGCATCCTGGATGTGGAGACATTTGAGTCACGCTCTGGCTCTAGTTTGTGATGCGGTTCATTATAGACACACAAACTGAATCCAGTCTAGTGGATGTACCTCTAGTCCTGTTTCAGATAAGAATTTCTCTCCAAAGTTTCCTTCCTTCCCAGTCACCAACACCTGTGAGAACTTGAATATTCAGCAATTTTTGAAATCAGGACTGAGTTTGCAGATCATGTGGATGCTTGGAGAAGGTTATTCCAGAGCAGTTATGGATTTGGAGATCAGTGTCTCAGGACACCACATTTCCAGGCTGACTGAGGCTGATTTCTCGTTGCCTTCACAGGATGGGAAAGACGACTTCCATTTGAAAGGG
Source organism: Cephalopterus ornatus (assembly GCA_013396775.1). Lineage (NCBI taxonomy): Eukaryota > Metazoa > Chordata > Aves > Passeriformes > Cotingidae > Cephalopterus > Cephalopterus ornatus. The sequence continues at coordinate 817,661 of VZRE01012366.1, read as the reverse complement.
TGAAACCATAAGTTTTTTTCAGAAGTGAATTCAATATAATGAACTTCTCTGTCAGAGGCTTGTTAGACCCACGGCTGTGTGCAGAGAAGGGGATGGCAATTGGGGGAATTAAGATGTGTAGATAAATTTGGATGCCCAGCAAGGCAGCATGTGAAAAATCCAGGCTGCCTGAAGAACTGCAAACTCCTCAGAAGTCAAAAAAACCGCTAACAAACGTGGTGCATACATCTTGGCCACAAAAGCCTGTGGATTTGCTGAGCTACCTGGGGATTTTCAGCAATGATTAAGTATCTTCTTCTCTGGAGTTATTCCTCAGTAGTGCCTATAAAATAATTCAACTAAAGGCTCTTTCACAAACCTCTTCAGTATTAAAATGTGCACAGAGCAGATACCACTTGGTGCCAGGAAAAAAAAAAAACACACAGGGGGGTCAAAATGTTTATTATGCACACAAAAGGATTTATTGCAGATTTTGTGATATGTTAGGAAGTGATTTTAATATTCAGGCCTTTTTCTTCTCCCTAAAATGGTAATTTTTGTAGATAATGGTTTTTACCTGAGGAAATGAGATGATTGAAAAAGATTTGAGGGTGGGGGTTTATCCTTGTTCGGTTCCCTTGGTGAAAAGTTTGGCTTTCTCTTGAGAAGCTGAAAATCTTTAAAACTTAAAAATACCTAATAGAAACCCCCACAAAGGTGAGAGCTCAGCAGACTTACTCTGTGCCTGCTTTTATTATCCCATGCTCATGGATGATCCAAGATGATTACAAAAGGAGCAGGAGGGGCAATCTTGGTTTACATTCTTCAGAATTTTGCTTTATTTTGGGACAAAAGGTTTGAGTCCTTTAGATTTAAAGCAGACACTTTTCTTTCAAAGGGAACAAAGCCTTGATTGTTGTCAAGTGTGAAAACACTTTCTTCTCTTTTTAGCTGTGGATGAGTATAGTAAAACCGGGAGGCTTTGGGCTTCCAAAGTGTCAGGACTACATATGCTGGAGAAATTTTGAGCCTGCTCCAAAGCCCATTACAGTCAATGAATGGCTTTCCTTTGACTTCCATGGGCTCGAGAACAGCAGTAATTACATGATCTTTTAATTGCTGTGTTCTGGAGGGGAGATGCCTCTCTGCCTGCAGCTGGCAGTCACCTTCTAGTGATGGATGGAGACTGATTTCCTTGTGAATTGAAATGGAGATGGGTGCAGGGATGTTGTGTGTCTAACTGGTGTGCAAATATTAACCTCTTTGACTAAAAATAATTTTTGAATTGAAAAAACCACCCCTCATTCTGGGAGTTGATTAGAAGGTGCAAGAATTTTTTCCTTAATTTAGCCGATATTTGCCTCTGAGGGGGCCGTACATGTGACCCACTGCAGTCTCCATCTGTATTCTGCTCATGCAGTGGAAACCAGAACAGGGGGTGGGGTGCCAGGTTTTGTGTTTGCGCTAAAAACAAACCAAAGAAGAGCAGCAGTTTGTGCTGATCACATGGACACAACAGGCATTTACTGAAAAGGATGGATTGTAGAGTCAGAGAAAGGTTGGGGTTGGAAGGGACCTTAAAGCTCATCTCATTCCAATCCCCTGCCATGGGCAGGGACACCTTCCAGTGTCCCAGGTTGCTCCAGGCCTCATCCAACCTGGCCTTGGACACCTCCAGGGATGGGGTATCCACCACAGCTTCTCTGGGCAACCTGTGCCAGGGCCTCCCCACCCTCACAGGGAAGTTTCTTCCCAGTATCTCACCTAATTTGAGAAGAGAAGATCCTGCAGCAGGAAAGTGGGAGACTGAAGGGTGTGTGTTGGATTGGGCCCGTGTTTGCCCTGGTTAATGAGTGTGTGGGTGTGTTTTACTTCCCTGGTGCTGTAAATTAGACCATACCATTTACATACGTAAAAGCCACGTACATTTGTGTCCATCCAGTTACCCACATCTGGCAGAACAGAGCCTCCAGGGCTTTCCCCAACTATTTTAGTGGCAAGACCACGGGAACTAATTCTGCAGCTTCTGGAGCTGCCAAATATTCCCATTGCTGTTGGCAGTGTGGGGCTGAAGGATGCTCAGTCCTGAAATAAGCTGTCTGCTGAGTACAGCTCTGTGCCCAAGCATCTGTAGAGGCTCATGAAGCATAAAGAGCCAGGTCTTCAGCAGATATAAATAAGCAAAGCTCTGCTGGATTCATGGACACCTTTGCTTTTGACTAGCTGAGGATCTAGCCCAAGCACTTAAAACTTTTAATTTGTTTTTGTGTTGCTTGCAATCATCCATTCAACAAATTAGTGTCAAAAGATGCTTCTGAAACCGTTCAGCCAAGAAATGTTCGAGCAAATTGCTTCTGCTCTGACCATATAATCTTGTTAAATGAGATGCAGCTCTAGATTTATTCAGACAGATGACATCACACTGCCGTAAGGATATGAACTTTAACTGTTGAGTTTGAATTAAAAGGCTGGCACCTCTCTGAATTTTCACAGGCTTTGTGGTGTGGGTGTGTCTGTATATATTTATTATAGATACACAATCCTCATTGTTACACTGTATTTCCTAATAGCAGTGAGGAGAAACAGAATATAGCTGGTTTTTTAACCCCGAGCTTTCCCAAGTTGCTACGGTTTTATTGGAAAGCAGTTAGCAATGGTAGAAGATCCAGCCAACAGCTTAAGAAGTTGCTCTCCTCAAACTCTTCGGGAACACAGTAAAGTCTGTAGTTACCTTTGTACTAAAACCCATCCTAATTTCCCATTCTGTAGGTTTTTTTCCTATTGCTGGAGTCCAAGGAATTTGGTTTTGCTCCTTAAGACTTGGTCAAAACCCACCAAAATCAGTGGCTGTGCCTGTGCTGCTCTTTAGAAGCAGCTGTACCCCCTGGATCCTGGTTGTCTGTCTGTCCCAGCTGCATCCAGATGATAGGATATGTAAATAAATATCTGTATTTATATGTTCTGCACAGTGTTGGGTGTTCAGAAACACACTAGCTGTATCTTCAGGACATGCCCCAGAAGTTCAAAGGACAAGTTTTACATTAAAAATACCTATTTTATAGGATCATGAGTTGGCATATTTAACAGTTACTCAAAGTTTTGTCTCAGTCCATCTCAGCTGCTTTATTTTCATAGAAGTTTTTATTATCTGTCTTTTCAGGGCCTGTGTTATCAGTGAATGGCAATCTGTTGCCTAGGGAAGGATATTTGGGTCAAAATATTAATCTGATGTTTAGTTCCTGTATTTCTGAGCTTGTGAAACTGCAGTTCCATCTCTCAGCAATGATGTTTAATTATAACTTGGCATATTTTGTGGTTCTAAGTGACAGGAGTTACCAGAGGGAGTAAAACCTTGTGAAGTGGGAGGAACCCCAAATAATCAATGCATTAGGCACAGCAGTAAATTAAACAGTAATGCAAATGCTCCTGGGCAGTTTTACTGGTGCTGTTGGTGTTGCACACACATCTGTGGGATGAGCAGCTGCCAACACTGAGCAGAGGAGTTTCTGAGCTGTTCCTGGACCAAACAGTGCTGATGCTGGTGGTCACGTTTGACTTAGAAATGACTGTTTGCTCATTTAGGTGGGTTACCTCTGAAAATGTGGATGCAGCCATGGTGTGGCCCAGCTTTGCTAAAAGTGTAGGAAGCCCATGCCCAGCTCTCTGGCTGGTGGAAGCAGAGTTAAGGTTCCTGTAAATGGATCCATCAGTTTTTGTAGTGAAGTACTTTGGGGCATGAGGAGGAATGAGTTCTGTTCATGGCAGAATGGGCAGGACTGTTCAGTAAGTAAATAAAACAGTGTGTGGCTTTGCTGGAGCAGCACTTTGATGGACCTGGAGGAGTTGAGGCGAAACCTTCCTGAGTAGCAGCAAACCAGGAGGCTGTTCCCAGCAGCAGGTCGGACAAAGGAGCTTGTGGGCAAGCTTAGGGAATGGGCAGACTTCAGTTCCTGGGCTGGGAAGAAGAGGGAGAAGGTGGAGATGAACCAGAAAACTGAGACCTTGTGAGGATTTACAGGGACGTGCAAAATAACATATATATGTATTCCATGCCACCATACTTCATAAATAAGGATCCCCACTGCAGAGTGTGAGGCTGGATGTGCCTGAAGGCATCTCTCTTTTTCCATCAGAAAGCAGAACAAACTGTGCTGATTTGGCAGCTGAATAAGCTGCTTGTGCTCTTGGCTTCTGACATCCCTTGGCTCCACAAGCTTCTCTACTTTTTCCAGCTGAACTGGGCCGTCTTTTGGAGGATGCCACTTTGTCCTACAAACCTTGTTTTGGCTGCTTCTTCACCGCCTCCAAAGCACTTTTCTGCAGCTGACCCAGAGCAGTAAAGCACGACTGGTTTGCACTGGTCTTCTGAGACAACCTGTCTTAAAGAACAAGAGATATTTTCAGACAAAAGGGCTTTTCTTGACTGAAGCATCTTTAGCAGCAGCCAGGTTGAAATCCACATTGAGATTTGAAGTCACAGTGGGTGTTGTTTTGGGTGGTGCATTGCTCTTCCTATGAAATTGTACTTTTTTTTTTTTTGTCCAGCCACATAATTCTGCTGAAATGCTGTTGTTACACGGAACGTTGCATGAGGTGGAAGCCCCCCTCGTGGAGAGGGTGTGCGCTGCTTGCACGTGACATGGAGAGGTGCAGGTACACTGGAAACCCTGAGTTTTCACACCAGCTGTGAAATAAACTGATTTGTAAGGGTTGAATAAAAAGCTGGCAGCAGATGTTTCTGATAATGGCAGTATAATGTTAATATGCAAATACTGTCCCACAAATCAGTTTATCCAGTGTGTCTTAGAAATTAGCAAAATAAGTAAACTCCAACTTTGAGCCAGAAAACCCAAAGTGCAGGATCACTCCTGGGTCCAGTCAGGTTTTTGAGTCACAATTCTTGCTGCTGGTCTACTTAATGTGTAAGAGAGTGGTGTATTTCCAATTTCAGACTTATTAGGTTTCAACGTGCCGTTTCTTCCTGAGCTGAGCTTTAACCAGAAGGCAGAGCAATTAGGTTAATATTTTCAGAGCTTCAACTCACTGCTCAAATATGAGATAAAAATAAGAGAAATTACCCTCTTGGTGCTCTCTTAGTTCAGGCACTCGCAGGGAGTTGAGCTTTCAGCCTGGCTGAGCCCAGCTGCAGGGGGGGTTCATGGCAGGGGAGGCTCGGAAGGGCTCTGGTGTCTCTCCTGGAGGTGAGCAGGGCACTGAGGCCACATCAGTGGTCCTTGCACTGCTTACCTGTGGGTCTCTTGTATTTATTCTTCCACCACATCCAACTTTCACCAAACACTGTGGGATCAGAGAATCCCAAACTGGTTTGGATTGGAAGTGGTGTTAAAACTCATCTCATTCTAGTCCCCGCCACTTCCACTTCCACCTCCCACTGTCCCAGGTTGCTCCAAGCCCCGTCCAACCCGGCCTTGGGCACTTCCAGGGATGGGGCAGCCACAGCTTCTCTGGGCAACCTGTGCCAGGGCCTCCCCCCGCCCTCAGGAAGGAATTCCTTTCTAACAGGATGTGGAGAAGGAACTGCTCAGGTGGTTGGTGCCATGCCCATGTCCCTGGCTGCTGCCACAGCCAGTCCTCTGCTTCAATTAGTGGTTTTCAGGGGGGCCCTGCTTGGCTTGCAAAGGTTTCCTTTGGACTTTACATTCCTAAGCAAGATTTCAGATCAGTAATTAGTGCGTGTCAGTATATTTTTAATAAGAACTTAGGAGTCTGTGAAATGGTCCAGTTGTTCTCGGTGCTTGGGAAAGAAAAATCTACTGTGTGTAAGGTAATGTAATTACTTTTCTAAAGGAGTTTTTATTATGCACCTAACTGCACATTTACTGTACTTGATAGATCCAAATAAAACCAGAACAGAATGAATAAGCCATTTTGGTCCATTGGGTAAATAAAACAGCTAAAGCATTTATAAAATATGTATTTAGTCAGCAGAGCTGATTGGCTACTCTGCAACTCCTCCAGTGTCTCGGTAATCCAAGTTTAATAGCCTTCCATAAATATTTCCTTGTTTGTCACGAGGCAGGAGTTATTTATCTGTGCCATGCTGCTTGCTTGTTGTGTTTGATGAGATCTTCTGAAGAATATCGGAGAAGTTTGTTGTTTTGCATAGAGCAGGCAATGAATGGGCACTGTGTGTGTTCATGGAGCAGCATGAGAATGATCCTCGTGTTTTGTCCCCTTCTCCTCCTTATCCTTGCCTCTCCCTTGCAGGTGGCATTTCTGTCATTCTTTCTACTGTTTCAGTTTTGGTGAGGTCAAGATGTGCCTTCTTTCTGCTGAGCAGCTGAGTTCTGTCTGATGAAGCGTCCCCATTAGGGCTGAATCTCAGCCCAGCTGCTTTTTCTGATTGATTCTGATTTTTGATTAGACTTATATCATGAAACCCCCCCAGTAACATATTTTACCAGCATGAAATTAGTGATTCTGGACCTATAGATTTCAAAGCTGGTTCCTTCCAAAGGCAGAAGTTGGATCCTGGGTTTGGATTTTGTTCAGCGCGTTGGTCCAGCTCTGTCAGAGTTATCTGTGTGTCTGTTCCTGGGGTTTGTGTGCTCAGTGGTTGTTGCAAAGGCCACAGCTCAAACTCACCCTGTGCAGCCAGCAGATAATAGCATACGGTTACGCTCTAGCTTGGAAAATAAAATATACAAGAAAAAAAAAAAAGTTGTGTTTTCCATCTGCAGAACTGGAAGTTTTTCAAAATGTCACAAGATTTCAATTTAGTTTCTCATTGCAACTGCAAAGCAGGTGACAGTGGCATGCAGTGCCCCTGCTTCTGGTTGAAATTCTGTGATGTGGATGGCCTGTAATAGGATCATTTTCTTTACTTTTCATATCTGTTTTAAAGAATAACTTTACTATATGCTATTTAAGTTAGATTTTTAATATTAATTATCCTTTCTAAGCTTCCTGGTTTGTTTTCCATAGAATTCTTTCTTTGTTGCCCATACTTATTTTTCCAAATTATTATTTTTCCTTAAAGTATCTAATAGTCGTATTTAGCTTTTAACTCTTATTGCCCATTAAATACCAAAGTTCATCAGCTGCTTTTAGCAGAATCAATGTTGTGGCAACCCCTGTTCCCTGGGAATAGAGTCAGTGAAGCCAGAAACAGCTTCTCTGCTGTTACCAACAAGACCAGCTCTGTTGGCACACGTGTCAGTGGGGGATGAGCCACTGTCAGAGACATTTTTGTGGGAAAACACCCGTTTTTGTGAGCAGAGAGGGTGGCTGTGGTTGGAGCAGACGTCCCAGGGCGTGAGGGGCCCGTGTGTGCACCCAAAGGTGCTGATGGGACTTGCCTGGTGAGCAGGAGTGGGGACCAAAGCTACATCTGAGCACTGTCCAGCAATGAAATAACTGCGTGACCTGTAGAAAACCCTAAGAAATGAAGTGTATTCTAACTCTGTCATAACTTGGAGCAGTGACCCTCAGCAGCAGCCAGGAACTGAGCTGTGGATGAGCCTGTGAGTGGGTCTGTCAGAGAGGGGTCTCACTGCTCAGGGAGCTGGTTCTGGATGCTGGTTTAGGAATGAGCAGCTGGAGAGCTCATGCCATTCTCGTAAAAGAACAGCTTGGGTTTTGCCATTGTGGGGATGAACTGGCCAGCCTGGGCTGCAGAGTTTTGTGCTGGATATAGGACTCTCACACCTCCCACTGGGCTGCTGGTCTCAAAACCAGTAAGGAGCAAGTCCTTACTGTAAGGCACAGCGTGGGAAATAAGCCAAAGCCCTTGCAAGTACATTAAATTATCCTGGAAGCCCTGACTGCTCCTCAGTACTACAAGGCATCTTAATTAGAGAGAAGTCTCACACAGAGGTAGCAATAAAGAAACAGGAACAGTAGAAAGCCTCTCTTTTCCATTTGGAAATATAATAAGTACTTCCTGTATGGGAAGCTTTGCATTTGGACATCACCTCTGAATATATTCCAAGCAGGTCAGCTGGGTTAGAGGCAGTGCTAAGTGAGCATTTTTGGAGAGTCATACAGTTTGTATTATCACTGGGTCATCCTCATGTGTCCTGGGAAGTGTGGAGATGCTGGTGGAGTAATTGGGCTCTGAGTGAACTTCAGAAAGATTCCTGTTTGAATGTGAGACAATGCTGAGAATGACTCTTTACCCTCCTTTTAATGTTCTCCCAATATAAAGAACATCACCAGAACAAATGCTGTCTGATCTGTGTATCAGGCATTGCAATTCCCTCTTCAAAGGAAGCGTGTTCATCAGGCCTTGTTTATTATAGCTGAGCTGTGTTCCCTCTGATTAGATGACCCCATCATCGTTCAGGCATCTTTATCTGAGCCCCCTCTAGTATTCTAAAATAGAAATAATAGTTACAGCTCTCTGTCTTCGCTCTCACTCCTCTGCCTTTCCAGCAAGCAGAAGCTCTAATGTGATTATTTTGCAGGAGGATGTTTGTTCACTGGAGAGTGAGAGGCTGGTTGAGAGAACAGCACTGCTGCCCTCGCCGAGCTCCTCCGACAAAACATGGATTTTTCTCTTTGGGAAACCTGTGGGATTATTTCCAGTTCCAAATGTCACAGCAATTAATAGTGGGAATGATATAAGCAAAACAACAGGAACATGATGAAAATCATTAAAAGTGTCCAACTTATTTTCCTATGCGTGGAGGAGCTGATATTGGTTCAGTCCTTCAGCAGTGGAGCTTCCACTGCCCTTCCCTGATTTTGTAGCAATCATTTTCAGCCCTTCCTTAAACCCAACGTGTTGTTCATTCTTTCAGTGTATTCCCACGGGACAGGAGGGTTCCTGTCAGAGCAGCAGTCGGATTCCTTGCGGGAAGGAATGTTTGGAGGCAGGGAGGAGCGTGCCCCCGGTGCTGATGTGCTGATCAGCTGTTGGAGGGGCCCTCTGGAGAGATCCAGCTCCAGCGGGAGATCCATTAATACCCCACTGCTCTGGCAGCGGGAGCTAAGCACAGTGCACTTACCTAATTCAGACATTAAATCTTTTTCTTAGCACAAACAAACACTCCTCTGCTGGCTTAAAATTCTCCTTGGTAGCTCTGGGGATGGAGCCTTTGTGCGCGGGTCTGGCTCGGAGAGGGAGGCGATCCTGGGAATGTAGAATTGTCAAGGCTGGGAAAGACCTCTAAGATCCTGGAGTCCAGCCATTGATCCAGCACCTCGTGTCCCTGGGAGCTCTCCCAAAGCCCTGTGCTGGTTGGTCCCTGTTGGGGTGAGGGCTCTGTGTGTCTGTGCTGCTCCGAGGGCTTTGGGTCACAGAGGGGTTAAAGGCAGTTGGGCAGAACTGCTCTGTTGAGTTTTCAGCTGAAATCAACAGGCAAAAACCCACCCCCAAACCAGATGGTTTTAGCTCACTTGCAAAATCCCACCTCCAGCATGTAAAGAGGCACCCCATGGCTTTACTTATAGCTGAAGTCCATAAAAGCAAGAATAAGATGAGCTGATAATTATTAAAACTGGGACTTGTGCTGACTTAAATACAACAAAGTTCTTTTACTATTTTTGTTGACGTCTGGTGAGAAGGAATGAGTTCAGATTTTGCTTCTTCATGAACACAGATGAAGCCAAGCATTGTCTGGATCTACAGTGAAATAACTTCCTCACCATTGGATGCTACATGTGCTGCTGTAAAAACAAGTCTTCTTTTTAATTACTGGAAACATTGCTGGTGCTACCACTGTTTTCCTACAGGCAGTGCCATGTGATCCAAAGAAGATCTGAGGTTTCCAGGAATATACCCATGAGCTACAGAGAAAGTGTTTCTAAACTCAAAGAGTTGGGTTTTGTTTAACAAGATTCACTTAGTCCTTGAGAGAACACACAAACTTTCTTTTTTTTTTTTTAAATTCAGATAAAAATCTGTTTTCTGTGCTGGTTATTTATCGGGCACTAGAATATGAAGGTCAAGGTTTGTAGGGAAAAGAAATATCTTTTACTAGGCCAACTGAGAGAGAAGGCAATTTGGGAAGCTGTTGAGCACAGGAGCTGTTCATCAGGTCTAGAACATTAATGGCAACTGTCAGATAGTGGATTCACTCCCTTTATTCTTGAACAGAATTTGCTGATTTTAAAGTTATTGTAAACACAGTCTTCTTTACTTGCTATCAGAATCTAATGATGTGTGTTTGCCAGCTATTAGGATAAAAATGGCTTTCAGGTCTCCCAGCCTTATCTCCTTTGTCTTTTTTTTTTTCATTTCAATCTTTCCTTTTTGGATGAAAAAATAAAGATAAGTTTGGTGGAGAGTTTCACGTGGTGCTGACTGTAGGACTTCGATAAGAGTGTGATCTGGCAGCAGGAGCTTTGGGGGTACACTGTAACGGGGGGGACAGTGGAGTCTAAGATGAGCATATTTACTTTTCACTTTATTTAATTCGTAGCTTAGAATTCAGACTTGCTAGTTTGGAATTCTCTTTTTGCTGTTGGCATGGGTGGGGCCACCCTGCTGTGAGTGTCCCCGGGGCTCAAGCTGTGTAAGTTCATCCTGCCTTCTTGAGAGTGGGGCCAGGAGTCACATCTGTGCAGGGGCGGCATGTGCCATAAGGAGCGCTGCCACCTTCATGCTGTCACGTGAGATGGTTTTGGCTGGATATTAGGAAAAATATCTTCACTGAAAGGGTTGTCCAGCCCTGGCACAGCCGCACAGGGCAGTGGTGGAGTCACCATCCCTGGAGGGATTTAAAGGACGTGCAGATGTGGCACTTGGGGACATGGGTTAGTGCTGGGGGGGCAGTGGGACTTGATGGTTTTAGAGATGTTTTCCAGCCCAAGTGTTTCTCTGCTTCATGTGTGGATGACAGTGGGGGCTGCAGCTGAGTGCCCGCTGTGAGGCACAGTCTCTGCAGCAGCTGTACTGTTTTGCCCAGAGTTCGATCTTTTTTGGGAGTTGGGTCGTCAGAAATTAAAATTCATGGAGCAGATACTCAGCCCGGATGATGTTTGTCAGGGTGTGATGCTGCATTCCCAGATCCCAGGTCTCTGCCCGTGGGTGCAGCCAGGCTGCCAGCTGGCACTGAGAGGTGAGGGGTTTAGCTGCAGTTCCCTCCTTGTTTCTTGCCCCAAGACCTCATTCAGGATTTTATAATGATTAATTCTGATAGCAGAAGATAAAAAGTTATCATTTCTTCAGTGACGTGTTTTCCCCCTAAGATTTCCTTCTTCTGCATCCTCCGATAGGAAAAAAACACGTGAAAACGGGGTTCACTGGAGTGCAAACATCACCAAAGCTGGTATGATTTCTGAGATAAAATCAGCTGAAAACTAATTATTATAATATTAACTTTATAATGCTATCACAAATGTCAATATCCTGTAATCTGATAGTCAGGATGTGCCTTTTTCGTGAGGGTGGTAGTGATTCCTTTAGGTCTTGCTATGTGCCAGTGGGAGTCAGTCATCGGTGCTGATCCAACCCTATTGGCTCTGAGCTCTAAATAATTAAATTTGTGTGCATATATTAGGCAAAAAGGCAAGAAACTTAAGCAGCAGAATATCCTGCAACACTGGAGTGTAGCTTTGAGTATCTTCCCTGGAACTGGGGTCACGTAGTTTGCAAGAAAGTCGTGAGCCCCCCAAAGTGAGATGGGCTGATATTAGTGAGAGGTGCAGTCCCACAATTACTTCTGTAATTGCATAATCATTTGTCTGAAAAAGCGATGCTTTTTCATGTGACGAGAAGAAAGCTCTTCTCTCTAGGTGGGACTAATGGGTAGCATGTTTTTCAGTGTATCTCCTGGAGGAGGAAAACGCACAGGAAGGAGCTTATGCTACTGTTTCTTGCCGTTGTTCGTATTTTGTTGTTAAGATTTAGGAGCACAGCAAAGTGGCCGTGAGCCGTGACCCTGTCCCTGACATGCCATGTCTCACTAAAGCTTTTTGAGGAAGCAAACCAAAATCCCATGAACCAGACTCTGCTGGTGCCCGAGAGGCTCCATCTATTCTGGTACTTCCAGTAGCAGAAGCAAAGAAGAAATTTATGAGAGTGGTTAAAAATACCCCTATTGATTCCTGGAGCTGTGCTAGTCTCAGTGATTTCTCTGTGCACAAAACTCACTGGGTTGCTCTTTTGTGCCTTTGTCGAGGTTTCAGTGAGGGAAGTGTAAAGGGAGGGTAATGCCAATTGATCTAATACGAGTTGTAAGTGGGAAAAGCAGGCCCAGCTTTGGAAAGAGCAGCAGGGAGATGCTGGCTCCTCTGGGATGCTGCTGCCCCAATGCTTTGTCCTGTATCAGCACTGCTTGTGCTGAATGTTTGGATTTACTGCGTTTGTGTGTGTTATTTCATCAACAAATTGCTTTACTTTGGCAAGTCAGGGTGTTACCAATAAACCTCTTCTTTGGTCTTAATGGGTTTGGAGGCCCTAAGACGTATCTTGACTTTTGTGAGTAATACCTAGTTATTATTACCTAATACTAATTATTTATAAATAATGCACACAACTTTGAAAATGACAGGATTTTTTAAATGTATTTTTTAATGATTATTGCATATTCTTGGACGGATTTCAGCATTTTATATTGAATTTTATTGACTGTTGGATTTGTACCCTTGAAGCCACTGTGTTATCTTAATCACAGCAAGTAACCTTTCTCATGTGTGAAACGGGGATAACACCGAGTAAAGTTAGAAACACTGCGTGGGGTGGTTGGAGTATTTTGGTCTCTAAAATCAAGGCCTGTGTGTGCCGGGGATGTACTTCGCTTTCTGCCCGGGTTCAGTCGATGACACTTTGTGGGGCGGTGGCAGAGGCAGGTACAGGGAGCTGCTAAAATGACTGGTCTGATGGTTGGGTCAGAACTTGGCTGGCACTGATGTGGGGGGTTCAAACACTCCTCAGCAGCACGTGCAAGGTCTGCAGGACACAGCTTTCCTATTTCAGTTACTGGGGCGGGAGGGGTGGGCAGGCTGACACTAAGACTCTTGTCCCACAGGGCAGGAGCACAGTTTGCCCACCAGGAGCCCAGAGAGGTTCTGTGCCCTGTGGGGACCTCAGTGCTTGGTGACGACCATCATCTGCTGTGCTTCTCTGGTCCTTCACCCAGCAGAGCTCCTCTCCCCAGCATCGTTCCAGACTGATGCTCTCAGATGTCAAATGTAAAATTATATGGAGACTTAGGTCTTTGGGAACCTAATTAAAATGTCTCTGGTTCCCACTGTGCTTATTCTGCAGTCAGGTGTGGGTGGGCAGGGAAAGGGGTTCTTCAGATCTCTTCAGAAAGAGCTTTAAAGCTCTTCTCTAGAAGGAATCTTACTGGCTAAAGCAAAGTTCGTGGGATCCCCCATGAAAGCAGCAGCAGAATGGAAAGGCTGCCCAGGACCCTGCTTGCTGCACGAGGGAAACTGGGAGGGAGGTGAGGGTGAGAGAGAGCCTAATTCTATTCCATAATAATTAGAAAAGGTGAGAGGGAGGAGTGAATGAAACAAAAGAGAACCAAGTGCTTGGAAAGGCCAAAGCAAGTCTAGTCTGGTTAACAGATCTAAATCCTGATTGACTTAGTTACTCACGGAGGTGAGGCAGTGAAGCCTGGGAGATGGATTTGTTCCCTGAAAAAGCTATTTACTGGGCACCTGCTGGTGCTTACTGGTACTTTCCATTGTTTTTCCCGTGGCTTTCCTGTTGAGGAACTCAGAAGAGAAAAGCTTGACATCCTTAGGAGCGCCCTGAAAGGGAAACCCAGGGATTTTAGCACGGCATGTCATGTTGGCATCCCTTCAGTGCTGAAAGATTGCCGTGTGCTCTTGTCTGCAGGGTATTACTGGCCTCACCTCTGCATGGAAAGCTGTCCTCCTGCCCCAAATTTCCCTGGAAACCGTGGCCTTTGCCCCCAGCCCGAGCGTTGCTGCGGGGCTGCCGTGGCTCTCCCAGCCCGCTGGCTCCATGGGAGCAGCACTGGGACTGTGCCTCGGCTGTGCTTGCAAATTTGGCCTTCAGCTGCTTGCTCGCCCGATTTGTTGATGGCTGGAGAGATCATGCAGAACATACACAGGGAGGCAGCTGTGTGCAGGGAATAATGATGAAATGACTGGTTCATGTTACTGCCTGAGCCAGGTTTGAGAGACAGCCTTGGTGGGCTCTGCGTTCAGAATGTCCCTCAGAGCAAGGGCAGCTTGAAGGGAAAGAAAAAGGGACAGAATTCAACATCTCAGCACCTCCAGGACCAGCACCCTCCTGGTTTAGAGGTTACTGTGCCCCTTCCAACAACCCTGCCTGCATTTCCATCCAGAGAATCGCAGAATATTCTGAGTTGGAAGGACCCACAAGGATCATCGACTCCAGCTCTTAACTGGAACAGCCCATTCAGGGATCAAACCCTCAACCTTGGCAATATTAGCACCAGGCTCAGACCAACTGGGCTGATCTCAGGGACTTGAACCAGTAGCACCAAGGATGCTGGGTATGACTTTCCTGCTTAGCTGTGCTGAATTATTTTGGATGGATGTTTCCGTGGTACAGACCAGCCCCCGATGGCTTTGTACCTCGTGATGCACAGCTCTGCAGAACAGCTCCCTCTGGGGAAGGCACTGCTTTCCACTGAGCAAGAGATGAGATTGCAAAGGCTGCACTTACCTTCCTTAAAAACAAATAAGAAACATTTCAACAGCCTGAGGTAACTCAGGGTTATCCTGGTACTTTGTAACAACTTTTTTTTTTTTTAATTTGTTAATACCGTAGTACTGGAGCAATACTCTGCAGCTGACATTTGCAAAATCTCTTCAGTTTTGTATTTCATTATTTCAACAGAACTTACTTATCCCTAAAGGTTTTGCTTTGCTTTGAAGGAAAAGCAGCTGTGTGTACGTGTGATCCAGAGTCCTGAAAGAAGAATATGAGTATGCACACTTGCTTTTTTTCTTACGAAGAGGAAGTTCAGACAGAAAACGAGTCTAATTTCATGACTATCTGTGCTCTTCTGTTCAGTTAAACCAAGAGACCCCGGATCCTGGGGGTGCAGGAAGCAGGGACTGGGAGCTTATGGCTGCATCCAGTGTGAATGCAGGAATGCTGGAGCCAGGGAGACGGGGCAGGAGCCCCCCTGCTCATCACAGTGTCAGTCCTGGCTGTCCTGGATTTCCTCCTGGTTCCTCACCTGTGGGAGGAAGCCTTTACAGATTTGTCCGTGGTCATGGGCAACATGGGAAAGGGCATGTGGTGGCATGGGCAGGAATAGATCATGAGCACAGCTCCTTATCTGCAGCTGGGGAAGATTTTACCTCAAATAACTCATCCTGCTCTGTCCTTCTTATCTCTCCCTCAGCCTTGCAAAATGTGTATCACGTCCACAGTGTCTCCCTGCTCGAGCCAGTTATCTGCCTCTCAACAGCTACTTATATTTCCAAAGTACTCTATTACTGCTTGATTTGATTTATATATATATATATATGCACTTATTTTGCTGTTGTGCTGCATGTGTGTGAATGCAAAAGTGCCTGAGCTCCCTGCTTTTCCCATAAGCTCCATCTCTCTTCAGTATTGATACTTCTGTACATGGTGGTAAAATTAATTAAATTATGTTCCCTATTTATGATCTAGTTTATTACTTTTAATTATTTATTGCTGCTGCAGCTAATTTGATTTAGGCAATATTTAGTTCTGTTTCAGTAACTTTTCATTTTAAAAACAAACTGCTGGTTTGAATTCATTGGCATTAAGAACCTGTTATTGATTAGTTAGGCCTCAAATTGTGTGATGAGGAAAGAGTGGCTGTGTGCCATGCTAAGCCTTCAGACCAGAGTGTTAACAGCAAGCTACAGTTATTTTTCTGGGAATATTTCTTTGGGAAATGTATGAAGACTTACAGGTGTGTAAGGAAGGTCAAAGCCCCTCAACAATTTCTGTGGCTTGAGCTTATCTTTACAGAAAAGAATAAAGTAAAGAATGCAGAACTGAAAACCTGCAACACCTCCTCCCACTTTTGTACCTCAATGCCAGTGTTCACACATGCCCTTCACTACATCCCCTTTTTGTGGGGGATCGATAATACCATGTCTAGTGGTGACACTCGGTCTGCTAGTCTGTGCATCTCCTCAGTTCTGCTCTCCAGTTTGAAGAGCTTAATTCAAACCCTATTAAAATCTATTGGAAGGTTTCCTCTTTCCCTTGTACTTTATTTCATGCTGTAGCTCCAGTAATGACTCACTGACTTCTCCCTGTGTCGTTACTTTCTGCTGACTGTTCATGAATGAAAGACCAAGAGGTTAAACAGCTCCTCTCTTACCACCTCCAGTTACCTGGGATAAAAGCTCCAGGGCTGCACTTGAGAGTGGAAAAGGAAGGTCTTGTTTGTAAATTATAGTTCAAGGTCAGTTTGAAGAGTGTTCTGGAGTGGGGTGGTCCTGCTTTTTCATTCCTACCTCAGTGGCACAGCTTGATTCCATGTGTCTGACGGCAGCACAGCTCTGTATGTGGTGACCTGTCCTGCCATGGCCCTGTGGGGCTGTGTCACAGCGAGGAAATGAGCCCAAATTTAGAGGCACAGCCTGTCACAGGCAGGGGGATTTGCTGTGGTGCAGCTCCCACCTGAGCAGTGGGTGGGGGAAAAAGCAGCAGGAGGAGGGGTTTAGGTAAATACACAGTTTGTGGCTGGTGGGGCTGCACTGTCCCTTTGCAGAGCCCACAGCTGTGTGGTCTTTGCACCTTTCAGGTAGCCGTGGGATAACATAAATGTTGAACTTATGACAACTGAAAGACTTTAGATCTTTTCCCCAGTCACTCCGTGTTGATCAGATATTCATACAGTCATCTTGGAAGTAATTCTTCCCTGTGAGGGTGGGGAGGCCCTGGCACAGGTTGCCCAGAGAAGCTGTGGCTGCCCCTGGATCCCTGGAAGTGTCCAAGGCCAGGTTGGATGGAGCTTGGAGCAACGTGGGCTAGTGGAAGGTGTCCCTGCCCACGGCAGGGGGTTGGAATGAGATGGGCTTTAAGGTCCCTTCCCACCCAAACCACTCTGTGACTGTATGATCTTGAAGACTCTAATGCCAGTTCGTTTGGTCTCCAGCACCTTCTGAGGTCACAGCCCTTCTCTTTGGAAGTGAAGAAGGCCAACGTGGTCCAAAGGCTGGGGGTTCTGTTGGGTGGTCACCATGGCCACAGCGTGGGGTTTGTTTGCAGCCAGTTGGAACATGTGCCAAGGTCAGAGCTCTCCTGGGGCCGAGCTGTGGTGGGGGTGGGTGCACTGCTCCACTCCATGGTCCTTGTGTTGGGTCTGGGCAGCTTCATGCCTTTGCCTGAAATGCAGCATGTGCTTCCCGACAGCTGTAAAATGCTGCAGGTCCTCATGGTTCTCCTGCCTTCCAGAGGTGCAGGTCATCCTTTTGTCTGTTCTTGAGGTCTTCTATGGAAAAGTGAAGGGTTGAGGGAGGCTTTTGTGTCACCTTCTCCTTCCTCTGATGAGCATCCTTTATTTATTCCGTCCAACAGTGTGTTGTTTACAGCATATGCAGTGATATTAAACAGCTGCCACATCTCAAGCCAGAGGTAGTGCAGCAATGCTGGAGTGCCTCTGTAAGCTCACATCAAATCCCCCTGGATGAAGGGCTCTATTAAAAATGTAAGATCATTATCACTAATCTTGAAAGTGGACCGATGCATTTAACATATATGATGATAAACTTTGAAACAAGATGATTTCATCTGGTGGAGCATCTGGGAATTGGTTTTTCATTATCACGTTTCAGAGAGTGAAAAATCTTCCTATTTTCTCGGAGGATTTTGTGGGATTAGCTGCTGCTGTTTGCTGTTGTGTATTCCTGCAAATGTTTGGATAATTATGCACATCCCTAATTCTCTCTGCATCCTCTTGGGGGTTTTGCTTGGCCTTCCCCAGTGATGTGCTGGGATGGTTCCCTTCAGAAGGAAGGGAAAATAAGGAGAGGCTTCTCCCATGATCAGTTTGAAAAATGGTCTGGCAACTGTGTGCAGGGCTTTACTGATGTGGCAAAGTGCTTGTGCAATCAATTTGGGAATAACCATCCTGCCTCAGAAACACCTGATAAAGTGATTTGTGTGGATGGTATTTTCGGTATGAAATGCAGCAGTAACTGTACACTGATACTTCCACTGAAGGGTTCTAAATTCCCTTCTCAGCCCCTGGCAGCGGGTCCTGCTCTCCAGGCAGCAGCTCTGCCCACACATTTGCAGAGGTCTCTGGTCCTGGTGATTGACAATTTTGCTTCCTGAAGGAAGTGCTTCCTCAGATGGATTTTAAGATAAAGTGGTACAGACAGTCGAAAGTCACTATGAGAATGTGTTTTTACCTGATCAGAACAGCTCATCCCAGTTTGGGTTTTCAAAGTATAAGACTGTTTTCTATTGTGACAACTGATCTTAGACTTTTCTATTAGAATAAAGCTCAGTAAAGGCAAAACGAAAGCATCTAAATTTGAAATGAGTAAAGACTTCATTTCATCAATAACCTTAAGTCCCTCTCTGTTTGATACTAACTTCTATAGGGATATCTTATTCTCTGTTTATCTACCTGGTTGTCAGTCCTTATTTTCAGGAACTTCACTAGAAAGGAGAAGCAGAGGAGGAGAAGAGGTAAATAGTGTGAGGATGGGATGGGAGACACTGGGAGACTGAGGCAAATTCTGCACTTGGCTGGGAGATTGAGCTGTCCTGGGAGTGGCTTTTTGGGAGTGTGGAATCAGGCAGGTGTAGAAGTGATAGAAGTACCAGGTAATGAAAAATGCTCAAGCTCCTACTGAGACAGGACCATGGTAGGTTTACCATTTTTTTTCAAAAAATAATCCACTTCTGGCCAGCCAAGCGTGTTTAAATTAGATCAGTGCATAAGGCTCTTAAATCACGTTCTTTTATAGGATGTTTTGAGGGTATTACAAGTTTTTCTTGTGAAATTGCTTTCCTGTTTCCAGAGGTAACACAGGAGATGCTGATGGAGGAGTAGGCAGAGCAAGGTTTCTTGGGAATAAGGATACTCCAGAGAGTCTTAAAAGATGGGAGGTCAATGGGAAGTTTCTTCCTGCTCCTGCTAAGGAGGGAAGATGCAGCTCAGTGCCTGCCAGGGCCAGAGTTGTACCTGGCAATTGGGGGAGCTCAAGGTTCTGTACAGTGGGGCAGTGGAAACCTGTGTCCCCTTCTGTACAGCACTGCGAGCCTGGGCACCCTGGGAGAGGATGGAAGGACATTTCAGCTGCTGCAAACATTGTAGAAAACAGCTTTTAGCAGTGCCCTCTTACCCTGTGAACAGACCGTGCCAGTGGGGATTTTCATCGGGGTTTATTGTCCTTTTTGGATAGAAATGGTACAGTAGCACAAGCAAAAATAGTGACAGAGAAAGAGAGAAACTTGTAAATAATTTGAGCAATATGAGCACAGGACCTCTCATAGTTTTTTTTGCCCACAATTCAGACACCCTAAGGCTGCTGCTTTACTGCAAGGTCTCAGCCAGCCTCAGACCTTGGTGTCTTGATCTTTTCACAAAGAAGATAGGAGCAAAACAGAGACTTTTCATAGACTTCTAAAACTTGATTATTTTACAAAGGTAAACGTAATTAATAGAATTGATTGACACCTGCAGTTGAACTGGCTAACACATTCTCTTTCCTCAAATGTTTAACCTCTAGTAATTAATACTAATTTACAGTCTGCTAAAGCATCCCTAAACTTAATTCAGCTGGGGGTTCCTTTTGTTAAGAACTCGAAGTTTGGATTCGATGATCTTGGAGGTTTTTTCCAAGATAAATGGTACTGTGATGTAACTGTAACATAAATTCCAAATGCCAAACCTACACTTTTTCCTGGGGAGACCCAAGTTCCAGGGAAAGAAGAGTTTAAGGTGCATTTCTAATTTCTTAGTGGGGGACCATGGTTACTAAACCTGATTGCACAGAGCCTGTCTCTGTGGCTCCACATGGAGCTCATTCATTCCTCTAGAAAAACCCTTTCAAATCAAGTCCAAGTTGGAAATTCAGGAGGAGATAGAATATGTGAAGCAATTCAGTGATTGAACATTATTTAAAACAGAGCAACTCCTGTTATGTCTCTTTCTTCCCATTTAAGCAGTTCCATCCAGAGCATTTGAAATCAATGACTTTAAACTCCTCAGTGCATCTGCATGTCTCAAGGAAGGAGTGAGGATGTTGCTGAAAATTTAAATAATGACTTTGGAAACCAATAGCAACATGAAATGAGTCCATCTGCCAGTCACTGCAGTCCCTGTGTGCAGAAGGCTTTAAAATACACCTGGCAAGACAGTGTCCTTGGTGACGTTGCACATCGACTTGTACTGCTCTTGATAAAGGTGATTTTTAGTTCTTTTTTTTTCCCTGTAAGCACAAAACAGGTGATTAAAGTCAGGTGAAGTTTTGTGCTTGTACAGTGGCTTGATTATAATTTTTAAAACATAATGGTTAATAAAAGAGATCAGAAGTAAAAGGGGATATTAATTTTACTTGGTCTGTAATATTGTGGTAGTTATGTTCAATCATTTGTAAGACAGAAGGCTGTAAAATACATCCCGTGATGAGGTTACAGTAAAACCAAACATCATCATAAATAAAAAAATCCCACTGTTTATTTACTGATCTCTAAATAAGGTGTGATTGGAGTAAATATGATGGGAGACATTTAATTAAACTGAATGAAGGAGTGTTGTAAACCTCACAACATTGCAACGAAACCAGAAAATTAATGTGTTGGCAGACCACATCGTTCAGACTCTGGAATGCATCTATAACTGTGTCCTTTTGATGAATGTTTCAGTACCTCTGAATGCCTTCAAATTGATTCAAGGACATCCAAGTGCCATGGTACCTTGCCCAGCCTCTCTCAGGGCTGTTGTGCTTCTTATTTTCAGTGAAAACATTGCAAGCAAGGAATGTTTTTCCGTAAGGAGCAAAGTGGCTATAATACTCACAGCTCCATAAAATGAAAATACAGTTTGCACTGGAAGGACTGATGAGTGTACTGTCACAGATGTCAAACTGTCATGGGCTTGGTGGTAGGATATCTCTTTCTGAGGATTGCTTCTTTTCTCTTTTTGATATTTTCAGTGAAAGTATCAAAATGCATTTTAATTGATCCCGTATTTGCTGATATGGTTCTGTCCATTCTCCTGTTTTGTTTTGAAATTGCTGGATCCAGAATTGAGGGAGGATTCCTCCTGTGCCACAGAGAGGAAGCCTTGCCTAGGATGCAGCTCCTGTTACAGGTATTATTTGGAAAAGCTGATGAAACTCAGCCCAAAGTCTGCTTTGCTGCAGCAGAGTTTAGTCCTCGTTTGCACCGTGCAGAACTGCTCTGCCTCTGTGTAGAACCCCCCTCCCTTTTTGTGTCCTTTTTTAATTTTTCCAGGGTGATCTAATCAGTCCTGCTTAGATTCCGGTTTCCCACTGTTGCAGAGCTGTTCAGAGCCTTGTTGTTCAAGCTGTTGCTGTCCTGTGGCTCGTAGTGTCACCATGGAGGAGGTGACGTTCGCTGTCTGACTCTCAAATGCCTTTGACAGCGGAAAAGCAGCAAAGCAAGTTTTTGTTCCCAACCAGACCAGTGCCCCGTTAATGGGGAGCCCATGTGCAATCTACAGACCTGTGTTCCTCAAAAATACCAAAGTTTCTTACTGCATATGACATATTTGGTAGGAGTGAGGATTCATAGGAGAGGCGGCAGAACCGAGAGCGTACCAGGTGAGTCCTGACTTTGTGCTTTTGGAGGACTTTCTCCAAAAAATGAGCTGGAGAGGAGTTGAGATTGGAGAACCAAGTGCACTGCACAGCCAGATGAAACTAGAGGCCATTAAGAGCCTCTCTCTTGAAGTGCACTTCGTGAGAGAAGTACATGAAAATCCCTCGCTGCAGGTCTGTAACGGTGTTAACAGAGCTTTGAGTGGCACTGTGCAGCATTGCTGCGGTCCCGTGGTTCTATCATCCTTTTCCCATTATTTCTACTTCTGTGGGAATCAGATTCATCCTTTCTATTCTTCCCATGGTTTTTTTTTTGGTCACAGAGCATGTGGGATGCTCCAGGTGGGCATCCCTGCCAGGAAGGTGGCATCGTTGCAGTGCCCACGTCCAGGCACACTGAGCCATCCCGTGCAGCCTTGCACAGTCTGTAGCAGGGACAGATCTTGTGCTCAGCAATTAATTTCCATTTCTGTGCTCCCTTCCTGCCATTTCCCTGACCTGGACCAAGGGAGATGTGCCAGCCACACCCCTGGGGCAGCTGGGGAGCACAACTACTTGTTTGTCTCTCCATGTGTATTTAAATGCGTTGGGAGCAGAGCCCTTGCACTTGACATTTTATCAATAATGCCTTCATTAAAAGTTCACTTCTGTTCATTAAAGCACCCTTTTAAGATGTAATGTTGTCACTTCTGCCCAAGTGAGAAGAGGGTATCTGGAGGAGTGGGGTGGCTGCATTATTTCTTGATGTTGTGGATTCACAAAGAAATGGGTGATATCAGCACGTTGTCTGATGTTCCCCTCCCACTGCTGCAGTTGGTTCAGGTCCAGATTAAAACTCCACAGGTTAAGACCCATCATCAACTGTGACTGGTACAAACCAGCTGAGCTCGAAACAGTGGGTTTCATGGAGCCAAAGGATCCTTCTCTTCCCTCCCTACACCTTCCTTTTGACTTGCTGGAGAGCAGCTGTGGGCATCACCTCTCCAAGGCCAGATTTCAAATTCGGTATGTGTTTGTAGTGGGAGGTTTGTTTAGAGTCATGTTCTTTGCTTAAATCCAGTCTGTGAAACGTGACCTGATGATTCCTGGACCATCAGTGTGATGGCCCGTAGGCTACTAAGGAAACTCCTAGGAAGGCTTCAAAATATGCTCTATAGTGATAAAGACATAGTTGCTTTCCCCTAAAACATAAAACAATCAAGCTGAATGTGAAAAAATTGGCCGAAAGCCTCTTACCAATAAAACTTTCCTGTTTGCAGCGCTCTAAGACTTCCCATTCTGTGCAAAAATGAGCTGTTGGAGGTAGGAGGTTGATCATCCCCAAATATAAAACTGAAATACCAGGCCCAAACTTCTGGTGTGAGGTGTGCACATGCTTGAAGGAAGGGCCCAGCTCTCCCTGCTCTCTGAAGTGACTGTGCCTTGACTCAGATTTATTAACTTACGATAGAAATTCTTGGTGGCTTCTTGAGAACCAAATATAATATTAATGTTGGCAATTAACCCAGTTGTTCTACCATGCAAAAAGGTGCAATTTTCCTCTTAATGAAAAATTTAGATGTGCTTTGATCATTTGGAAAGCGTAAAGTAAACTAATGAAGCAACTTCGGGACATGAATTCCAACGTTCCCAGTAGGTAAATACACAGCATCATTCCTCGTGGGCCCAGAGGATCCAACTGCAGGCTCAAAATAGAAAGTCACAGAAGAAATTGCAATTCAATTTGCAATGCATTCAAAGAGCTGGAAGGGGATGATGTGAGGCTTGAAAGTGTATCATTTATTCTCTTTGCTGGTGCATGCAGCCTCTTCCCCTCTCCATTGACTCCTCCAGGAATGTGCCTGCTGCCTCTGTCAGGGGAAAAAAAGGATGGTGAATCACAACAGGGCTAATTCATTGCTATGGGAAAAGTTTCTATCACTTTCATAGATTTGTTAAGGTTGGAAAAGACCTTTAAGATCATCAAGTCTGTTTGTCAACCCACCAGCACCACCAAGTTCATCATTAAACCTCAAGTCCTCATCCACATCCGTGTGTTTTTGGAACATTTCCAGAGGTGGTGACTCCACCACTTCCCTGGGAAGTCTGTTCCAATGCTTGGCAACCCTTTCTGTGAAGAAACTTTTCCTAATACCAAGTCTAAACTTCCCCTGGTGCAACTTGAGGCCTTTTCCTCTTGTCCTCTACAGTTCAGCTGCTGAATTAGAACCAAATTCTGCCAGAAATAAGGAACATTCATCCCCATCAGCATATGAGGACTGTGCTCATTTAAAAACCTTTCAGGAGATATACAAATTATTGCTGCTGTGAACCTTGCAGCAGAGCTGTGAACAACTTCTTTTTGAGCTCTTAAGAACTGCATCAGAATCGTGAGAATTTAGAAATGGACGTGCCAGCACAGCACAAAGTTGGACCCAAGGCACATTGTGACCAGGAACCTCCAGGACCAGTCTGGGATGGAAGAGGCGCCTGTGCTGAATTTATTAAGTTAATAAATACTGAAGCTGGAGAGAAAAGTCCCACCAACAGAAAGGAACACGAGGTTGAGGTGCCAAGACAGGACAGAGGAACAGAGCAAGGAGAGCCCAGTTCTGAAAAGGACAACCCATCTGAGGGGATTTTTTTGTAATAATCTGCATTGATGTGTATAATTGAAGGAGAAAAGTATTAATTGCGCTCAGAGAAAAAGTGCCAAGATGTATTTTGAAAAGCACTCAAATATTTTGATAGGTTCTGGAGCACATGAAGGGGTGGCTTGGTTTTTTTTCGGAGCTTGTCTTGACGTGAAGAGTATCTCTGCAACGTGAAAGGGAATTGTATCTCAGAGAGGCATCTAAGCTCACGTCGACTTGACTGTCATTTTCATGCTAATGGGTTATTAGAGGCTGAGTTAAATTGAAGACAGGAAACCTTTAGGGTCTGTTTAAGGCATCATAAATATGAATACTGCCGTCTCTTCGTGCAACTCTATTTTTATTAAGGAGGGAAAAAAAAAAGTCGAGCCATCATTTCTCTTCTAAAGACCTTACTAAAAAGAATGATTAGTATGTTAATTTATTTTGTGGGATTTTCTGCATTCTGGAAGTTTCCACGCTCAGTGATGTGGTCTCACTTTCTGTCCTGTTTTTGCACCAAGGTTGCTGACACAAACCTGAGCAGTGGCTCCTGTGCTGTGGGGGGTCTGGCTGTGCACTGAGCCCCGGGAGCAGCGAGGGCTGCGCCAGCGAAGCAGCGGGGAGGCTGTGCCCACCTTCTGCAGGAGGTTTCATTTGTCCCCCTTGCCTTGCGGGGTCGGGACCCGGCGGTGCCAGTTGTGTGACATCTGCCGCCCTCTGTCACTGGGCAGAGAGGAGCTGGAAAGCAGGAGAACACACCTTCAGAGGCAGATGAGTCTTACAGAATTAGCAGAAAATGAGGTGTGGAGACCTGTTCTTTCAGCTGGCGAGGACAGTGTTTCCGTTTATGGTCATTTATGTTTTTCTCTTGCTTCAATGTCAGGGGAAAAAAAAAAAAACAACAAAAAAAACCACAAACCAAAAAAACCCAAATTCTGGGCACTAGAATAGTTTGGGATGAGGAGAAGCAATCCACATGTAATGCTTTAGATCTCGTTTTCTGACCTCATCACTGTGCCAAGAACCCACCTGCTATTAAGCACTGCATTTTGATGAGATGTTTATGCACGAGGCTGGGAGGTGAAATCCACTGTCTCAAAAATCAGCCCTCCTGGCCGTTGTCTGGGTCTTGCTCCTCCACCTTTGTCTGGCACAACCCCATGTAACAGTTTGGATGATGTGACTGGAAAGTGTAAAGGATCCAGAAGGATTTGTTCACTTTGGCTGCTTGTGGAAACTCCTCTGCATCAAGGATAACGTGACATCCAGTAATGCTCCCTAGACAGACTGAGGGGAGTTAATATTCACGTGACATTTTTGAGGGGCATGGTGATAAATTCCTGTATGATTTTTCAGAGGTAAATTTAATATGAAATCCGTGAATGAACAACAAGCCACAAGCAAGACAAACTGAATGGGTATCAGCATTTTGCATGCCTGTTCCTTCTGCCTTCCGTCCCTCTTACTCCTGCAGTATTGCAAGGCAAGTGGAAGTCGGGATTCTCCATCAAAGAAAGTTTCTCACCCTTTACTCTGATTTCTTTTACTTTATACTGACCACTCTCTGTCTTCTAGACTTCAGCTCTGTATTAATGGATGTTTGCTCATTCTTCCAGAAGTAGATCATGTAGGTGATAAAAAGTTCTTTCAGAGTGCAGGTCGACACTCTCAGCAAAGCTCCACGCAGAGAGACTTTTGCCAGGAGCAAAATCAATTGGTTAAACTTTGAATAGTTCAAAGGAGTTCAGTACTGCTTGTGAACAGAGGTGCTGTAAGGCACTTAAGCCATTTTTCTGGCCACGAAAGCAGATCTGATGGAAAAATAGCATTGCTCAAATATGTAGGAGTGAAGAATGCCACCCAAAAATTAATTGTTAAAGTGGCTGCTCTCAGCCCTCTAATGGCCCAGCTCAGATGCAGAGCTTTGATAGGGTGTAAACTCTTGTAAGGTGACTGGGTTGCAGAGCTTGAAGGAGTGGCTGTTGCAGTGTACCCTGGCTGGGGTTTTAGGAGACCTAAAGGGAGAACACATTGCCACGGGTTTATATTTTCATTTAGGTACGACAGAGGACCTTGGTCTGTAAATCTGCCCTGTCTTTTTATTGTGTATGTCGTGTTCACTGCTCTTTGGGAAAAGCCTTTTCAAGCTGTGCTGCAAGTTCTGAGCTGCACAAACTTTTAGTAGTAGAATGTATTTAAATCATCTTTTGGTCAAAGGGAGTAATTTTATTCCTTATATTCTATTGATTTTTTTATTGGAGAAGACATAAAATAATTTTGCAGACTTCTCTGAGTTTCAGGGGGATAACATTTGCTTACCAAAAGCCCTGAGTTTGGAGCCTTTCCATACTCATCTCTCTTTGCATACAGCTGTTTACATCCTCTCCTTTCCTATGTCCAATTAGTTTTCAGCAGCAAGGGATTAAATCTTTCCACTCACATGGCTTCTGCTGTTGCTGTCTGTAAATCCTTGACTGTGACACTTGGCCTTGTCCCTTCGTGTGGCAGGATTCCCAGGGAGCCCAGCAGTGACCAGCACACAGAACTGTATAGATCTGCAATTAAAAGCAGTTTCAAGTGCAACTAAAGACATAAGAAAAAGATGTGCATAAAGCCTCTATGTTTTTGCTGTCTGTTTTTCCTCTTTGCTTGTAAGTGCAGTTATATTCTTCTGAAATGAGTTAACCTGACCATGAAAATGCTGCAAAAAAGTCTCAGCCATTAAGCAGAGCCGATTAAAGAGTGGCAAATAGATGCCACAGGCCATCAGGTTTTTGAAGACCGTGGGAAGGTGGCTTCTGCACTTATGAGAATTTTCTTTGACAGCACAATGTTAAGTTCTGGCTCAATATTATTGCTTGGAAACTTCCTGTTCTGGTGCAGAAAGCAGAGTGTCCCAGCTGGGATCATCCTCACTGATGAGGAAACTAATTCTCCATCCACAAGCTGTGCTCTAAGGAAATCCCTATTCTCAGCATGGAAACAGAGAAACATGGAATGGTTTGGGTTGGAAGGGACCTTAAAGCTCATCCAGATTCATCCCCTGCCCTGGGCAGGGACACCTCCCACCAGCCCAGGTTGCTCCAAGCCCCGTCCAACCTGGCCCTGGACACTTCCAGGGCTGGGGCAGCCACAGCTCCTCTCTCCTAGTTTTTGTTTCCAGGAGCAGGAGCTCTGCCCAAATCACAGGGGAAGAACAGCACGAAAAAGGTTCTGGGCAATTAATTTTTCTCATCCCTCTTTTCTATTTCCGTTTTTCATTGGGAAAATGCAACAGTTCTGGCAAAGGCTGGTGCTGCCTCTTCTGATGCTGATGGTGTCTGACACGGCATTAATGTGGAGTCAGACATGAAAAACAATGCAAGGAGCATTGATTTGTTGTTTTCCAGGTTGGTTAAGTTCCTTCCTGTTGAGGAAAGGGATTTAAATATAGCTTGGCAGGCTGGAGGGAATAAATGCAACCAGGAGTTCTTGTTCCCGCCGACATTAATGATGAAGCTCCCCTTGCTTTCAGGGTATTCTGGATGGGACCCTGATAATTCTTCCAGGAAAAAAGGGATTTTGAGTTTCTCTTTGGACAGAGGAAGATTTTATCAAGTTGCTCATCTTACTGATTTCCTTGACATTTTTGCTGGTTCCAGATGTGCCACTCCTTTTAACACTCTGTCAGTGTAAGGTGGCAGCAGGGATGCCACATACTGCATTTTGGGGGTAACACAGTCCAGGGCTTCCACTGAGCTGTGTGGTGCTTCAGGTGTTCAGAGCAGTGCTGAAAATGCCTCATTTAAATTCTCCTCCAGGTACTGGAATAAAGAAGATAAATCATAAATAAAACCTAAACTGTGATCTGCCTTCTTTGCAGATTTCTCTCCCCACCTCACGTGGTGGGAAAACCTGTGTTGCAAATCCCCTGTGAAGTTCCCGTGGCTGCATTCAGGGGATGTCAGTGCCATATCTCGCACCTTGGGCACCTTTTATTTGCCACATGCCCAGGGTGCTCCTGGGGGAGAGAGGCTGCAGGTTGTCTGGATGATGAGCTCTGTAAGCCCAGAGAAGAGTGTTAGATCATGACCTAGAAAAGAGGAGGGGGAAAAAAAGGGTAAAAAAGCCCCATAACTCAGAGGTCCTTGTTCCAGAGGATAACATGGAGCACGCTCAGCACACCTGGGATGGAGACCCATCTCCTGGGAAGCTGTGGAATTAAAAAGTGCCGGTGGTGCTGAGGGGGGAAGAAAGAGAGACCGAGGTCTTTGGGGTTTTCTTGGGTTTCTGAGGCTTCATCCTGACTTCTTTACTCTGCTCTGAAGGAGAGGAGGGAACAGCTCTGTCAGTGTTACCTCTTCCCACCATACCTGCTCCACTTTGCTGCTGACATTGTCAGCTGAATCAGATGGGGGAAAAACACCTTTTCTTGTTGCTTTCTGCTTACCAAGTGGTGTTTCAAGATTAAATCAGGACGTGCCTCTTCATCTTCGTGCCACAGACGTGCTGAATCTGCACACGGGAGATGTAAAAAAGGACTTTTTGACTGAAGATTCAGGCTCTCTGCTGATACTTCTTTTTTTTTTTTCTAGCACAGCTTAGCTAGACTTGCCAGCTGAACACAACAGGAAGGAAGCAAAGAAAAAAAAAAAGCCCCTGAAAATCTGATATTGCAGCATTAACTGCAGAAAAGTAGTACTTAGAATGGTGATGGTGTCCTGATGTGTGCAGGGGGCTGTGAAACCAGGTGATTCTTCATTCATTCCTTTTACTTTGAGGATTCCTGTCTTCAAGTTCTCATTTGATTTCTGCAGAATTCCTCTGTTGAAAAGAGGGTTTTCTGAAGAGCAGGAGCCGTGGCCAGGCTGAAACCTTGGCTTGGGCTTTCTTCGAGTTTAATTCTGCACTTGTGGGTGGTATCAGTTATTTTGTGCCTCTTCAGAGTCATCCCATGACTAATTGCAGAGGGACTGGTGACACAGGGAATGATTCAGCTGAAAAAGCTGATTTACAAGATGGGATGTTTGGCAGCCCCATTCCCAGTGCCTGACCCTACTCTGGGATCCTTCATTCCTGTGAAGTTTAGGTTTCCCACTGAAAATAATACGCTGTGGATGAACCTGAGGATGGTGGGAGAAAGCAGCCACTGTTCCAGCTTTGTTTCCTTAAGGAATATTGACTGAAAGCTGGCTTAGATTGAATGATCAATTAATGCCCCTCAGCGTGCACACACACACTGAATTAATTTGATAATCCCTTGTGTAAAGAAGAATATTTTTTGTTAGTTTACAACAAGAATTATCCTATAACGGTAAATGTCATGATATTGATCAAGATTGGCATCTCTAAAACTTGATACTTTTTTCCTTCCTTTCCTCCTTCCATTTTAGAGGCAGCACCTTTCTCAACCAACTGCATCACGAAAATTTTCAAGGTGGGGGTTTTTTGTTCTTTTTCTTTTTTCCCCTGCTGTTAGTAGCGATTAGTTTGTGCTTGCCTGATCGTTCCTGGTGAAATCCTGCTGGTGGTGGGGCAAGGGGAGGGTTCCCAGCTCAGGAAGGGGTTGCTCCCTGCAGTAATGGAGCTAATGGCAATACAGCTGTGGGCACATCTGATGTTAAACTACCGTTATTTAAACTTTATGATGCGAGAGACTGCCAGCTCTCCCACTTGCAGCCTATAAATTATGTCAATTGCTCATGCACTTTTTTTAACCCTGATTTCCCTTGAATTATGGATGATGGACAGGGCCAGAACTTGCTTTTAGTGTTCCCTGGTGGCTGTGTGTGTGCTGAGTGCACTGAGCAGTCATAATCTCAGTGTGTGCAGTCAGGGGACGTGTAACATCATTTGGGCTATGACCATGTAGCTTGTATCCCAGCCATTAAGGGAGTTACAACAGCTGAAACTCGGAGCTGTTTCGGGGCAGAGTGGGTGTCTGGGTGCCAGGTTTGACCTGCTGAGGCTGGAAGGTTTCGCAGCTGTGAACCCCGTGTCCCAGAGGGGGTTTTGGAAGCCGCTGCGATGTCCCCTTTCAAGAGAGCCCTTCAGTGGGGGGATTGTAGCCTGTCCCCCGTTGTGGGGAGGAATAATGGCTCATGCCTGTAATGAAAATATGATGATTGCTATGCTTTAAAGTCTTCCAGCCCCAGTGAGAGGTGGTGGAGTGCATTCATCAAGCCATTCACTTGGTTGGCTGAATGGTGCCGTGTGGGTAGGGAATGGCTCTGACTGGAGCACACGAAAGCGGCTCACTCCAGAGCTGCTGGGGACCTGCCAAGCTGCTGGCCTGGCTGGCATTTTTGGACCACTGGTACTGCTCCTCAGCAAGGGAACCCTTTCAAGAGGCCTCAGTGCTGCGTGTGGGTATTGTAGTGCTTTTGTAGAAGCGAGTCAGGCCAGTGCTGCTTTTAAGATAATTTCCACAGCATTTATTGAATAATGTGTGTTTTAAGGTGTGCTAACAGCAGGCATTTGTAAATCATATGAAATAGCTACAAACAGTGTGTCTGCACTCCCTTGCTGCATTTGGCTTCTACATAAAATTTAAGACTTTTTTTCCTCGCTTAAATATGAGAAAAGCTTCGCTCCCTGGCATATTGATTTTACAAGCATTAGCACTTTAATCAAACAGCTCTGAAGTTTTGCACTTCATTAACTGATCTTTAGGAGTAAAGTGCGGACTGTTTGCACTGGGTGAAGCCTGTCCTGGCTGATAGCGCTGGAAATGCCCAGTGCTGGAAGATGTCAGACAGGAGCTGTGCAGGCAACAGAGCTTGGACTTGCAGAAGTGGCTGGGTGGAAGAAATCAGCGTGGCCAGGTGTTTGCAGGCATAATTATGAAGCCTTATTAATACTAGGCATTGTACAACAAACACATTTGCAAATAATGACTTCATAATGTTGCCTAAATCATTGCTGTAGGAATGGCTAAGAACATTACCTTCCTACAGTACTGTTTAAAATTTAAAGTCTGCCATCAAAGCTTTATTTTCTTCCATGTTTCCTGTATTTGTCTGTTTTCTGGTTTTTCTTTCTACGCTGTTATTTTTCACGTTTAGGCATATTCAGACCGTTGCCAGTAAAATATTTTTGCTAAAAATACTCTGGAAGCACTTTGGAAATACTGAGTTGTGTCTCTTCCCAGCTGCACTGTCACTGCCACACAAACCTGTAAAATACCGTGTTTAGAGACCATTGAATTAGTGCAGTTCATTAAGAGAGTACAGAGAGGTGCCTGCTCTTCCCTGCCAAGAGCAGCTCGGTCCCTAAGATGCTTTGTGAGCACAGATCTCTCCGAAGGAAATCCCTTAATCCTTGGGTGAGCAAATCTGATGAGAATGTTCCGTGCTTTGTTGTGTGCTATGATCTAATTGAGATTTAATGCATTCTGCTGTGTCCCTGCTGTGGACTCCCTTTGGACCCTCTGGTACAAAGCTCAGTGTTGGCAGCTTTTTTTTTTTTTTCCCCTGTATCCCAATTTATGTCTTCCAAGACTTCCAGGCGTTTTGTAAGTTTGAGCACTTGGAACAGTTGCGCTGCTGGACAATCAGGGAAGAAAGGAGATCCTTGGTGTTCCTTTCAAAATGCAGTATTTGCTCTAAGAGTGTTGAATTATGATTCTTTCATGCTCCCACCCCTCTGTTTAATAACTGTGTGTTTGCTACTGGTTGCATTAAGTACATCTGCACCTCACACGATGGTTTCTAATCCCACAGCAATATTTCAGTATAAAATCAATTTGAATTGCCAGTACAAATGTAGCAAATCCAGTGGGAGGAAATCTTGGATGGCTTTTGGAGCCCAGAAGCTCCAAAGTAGTTTTTGGAACCCGCAAAGCTGCCTGTGCCAGCTCGGGGACACCAAGCCCCTGTCCCAAGGGGTCACCTTTGCCTTGCTGATCAATGTTTCCACATAAAAAATACTAGAAAAATGGTCTCTCTCCTCTAAACTCCATTCCTGAGAATCTGAGCCCTGTTTCTAATGGAGAGGCATTTACTTGGGAAGAGATACCGTAATTTTGAATTTTTCAATATGTTTTACCCACTTAAATGGGCACTGCTGAGGCAATTACGACTTTAAATTGGAAATTTCGGGAGACTTGACTGCGGTTCAGGATGGCTCCTGCCATCACACAGAGAGAAACTTGCCTTTTTCTCATTTTCCCTTTTCCCCCCTCTCCCTCCCTTGCTGGCTGGTCATTCACTCCATTACACAGTGAGACCCAGGGGTTTGGGATTGGGTTTTTTTTGTTTGTTTGTTTGTTTTATTTTGAGTTTCAGACCTTTTTCCCCCCAAAATGGGCACTGTGCATGTTCTTCCACCTGAGTAACCTGAAGGCAGCCACTTAGTGCCTGCAGATCGTGTTGGAGCCAGTGAATCACCCTCTGGGATCCCTGTGGGGACCTGCTCTGCAGATGCAGCTCCCGTCAGTGAGGATTACAAATAGCTGGCAGCTCTGGGTTGTACTTTAGGTGGAGACAAATATTTCCATTGAGAAGTGCAGGTTCTTAAGTCAAAGCCGTGCTGCATTATTTAGTGCAGAAAATGTTAAAATAAAATAACACTTTTTTGGTTGCGTTTTTTGGGGGGGTTTTTTGGTGGTTTCTTTTTTTTTAAACATTTGCTCTGTCTGCTGGACAGCCCCAGCTTGTAGCAGCTCTGAAGTTGTTTGAATCTCCCATGCTGGGTGTTAATGGGAACAGGAGCAGTTGAACACATGCACATCAATAGCAGGCTCGGAAGCATAAAAATTGAATTTTCTCCTGCCTTTTCCTTTCCTATAGAGAAAATAGGCCCCATTAGCACAGAAAGCTTTGGCAAGGTGGGTATTTGCAGTCCAAGGCTGGAAAGCAGCTGCCATCCCCAGCGTGTTGTTCAGCAGAGGACTTCACTTTTCACTGCTGCCAGTAATCCTATTTACTGTGAGCACAAAACAGCAGCTGGATTTTGGCTGCTGGCTATGTTCCGGGTTATGAATGGGCTGAAGGAGTTCTGTGCTGTGGTGGATCCGAGGGAGCTGCTCGCGGGGATGCGTTGCCTGCCCAGGGATGGGGACCACCAGCCCTGCCCGAGCCCCTGAGGAACCAGGCTGGAGGGCATCAAACACAACTTTTATCCCGGAAGCAAATGTTTTTGGAAGTGAACTTTTTTCCCCAGGCGTTTCCAGTCATCCCTCTCACGCTGCTCCTGTGTTTCCTTTGCAAGCTTTGGGCTCCCGTCTCAGTGTGCTGAGCTGCAGAATATTCCAGCTCACCAGGCTCGTGGGGAGGCACTGGGGGGTCCTGTGTGGAGTTTGAGGAGTGGGGGGACCTGTGTGCCTTGTCAAGGGGCTGTACCAGCTGCTCCTCTGCTGATCAATTCGTCACTTGAGCTCGATGTGCTTAGGGAAAAGGGCTGTGACCTGAGCATTTTGACTCTATATTTATTTACTCTTACTATTTATATTTATTTGTTGCCTTTACTCCTCTAGAGTGACTGTAGTGACTCTCCCTGGTTTTTTGCTTTCTGGTCAGCTGTCCAAAGTGACTGGAGAAAACGCTGCCCCTCTTGCCTTTCTTTTGAGCTGGTCCACCATTGCCTCGCTCCCCTGAAGCTGCCCAAGAGCTCCGTGTCCTAATCCAGAGGGACGAGTGGGACACGCTGGGGGCACAGACCAGGGAGTTTCAGGAATTGTCCCTCCGTTTTCCAAAGAATAGATTTACTTCATTTTTCCAAGGCGCCGGGGACTGAGCTGGTAGAAAAGCCCAATTCCAGTCTCCAATCCCAAATATGGTGCCCGCCTGTTCTTGGTTCGTGCCAGGCGTCTCATGTCTGTGCTTTCAGCTGGTGACACTGGTTTTCTGGGGTTTTCCTGGCGTCCATCTAACCTGTGTTCAGGTATCTGTGCACACCCTGTGCTCCTCTCTTGGCGCAGCTGTGCAGTGTCCGTGTGGATCAGCCCCACGCGTTCCACATCCCCTGCACCCAAATGCATTTTGTTCCACTGCCTTTCTCAGAAGAATAAAAAAACCCCCTAATGCTGCCTTTGGCCAGTACACTCTGATGCTGACGACTGATGATTGCTGCTCATTCCTGCTTTTTATCCCAAGCTTTTCCTCTTCTGCTATTAAATGTGACCCTCTTGTTTTCATTTGGTGCCTTTGTATTCGAAGGGAAGCAGTGCTCTGTTGATTTGATCGGTGGTTGCTTGTTTTTATTCCGTGTGCAGAGCACTTTCAAAGGGAAGGGAGTGAATACATGTGCTGTTATTTCCTGTCCACCCTCTCAGACCCAGCTCTCCCCATCCTTTGCTGTGTGGATGGGTGAGGAGTGCTCCCACACGCAGAGCAGAGGCTGCTGGCTTTGCTTGGCAGCAGGATCAGCCCTGGATGGACTCTCTGCATGGCTGTGGACCAGCACTGATGCCACAGAGGGGAAAAAGCTCATTCCCTCGCCCCCAAAAAAGGGCAATTTCCTGAACCAGATGCCCAGCTGTACCAGATTAGGAAAATTCCGATTAAATCAAAACTATTCGGAAAAAAAAAAACAACACAACCCCTGCAGGAACCCTTAATTAGCTACAGATTTTCATCTGTTTTTTACCTCTTCTACATTTTTCTTTTTAGATTGTCTCAGCCTGAGAAACTGGTGATATATTTTATCCTCAGAATAAAAATGAAAAAGAAGCAGGTAATGTTAGCATTTTGGTGCTAATGCTCCATTTCTGCACTGATACCCTCCGAGCCAGTTTTAACATTATGTGAAGTTTAAAGGCTTTTCACTTTCAAAATAGCTTTTTAGTAGTTTTTTTCATTCCTCCTGTGTTATCCTTTCAGTAGCCTATAACTCTTCCATCAGGTAAATGCACTTTAAAATGCTTCCTTCAGCACGGAGCAAATACAGAGGGAGTAAAAGGTTTGTAATGCAGGAGAAATGGCATTAATTCTGCCGCCCTCCTTTGTGGAAGAGCACGGGGAGAAGTAACTGCTGGAGGGTAAGTGGAGATGAAAAAGATGTCTTTTTGTTGAATTTAGGAGTTTGAGATGTCGCTGCATATACTTAATGCTGCTTGGTGCAGGCTGGGCTGATGTGGCAGAACTGGGAAAAGATGTGGAGGTGCACTGGGGGTATTTACCTCAGGAGCAGGGAGAGATCTTGAAATCTGATGTTCAGGGGAGATAAATCTTCAAATGCAGGGTTGTTTCCTTTATTGATGCAAAAGTGAAATCCTGAGGAAGGGGGTGACAAATAGGTGTGCCCTGGGGCAGAGCCTCAAAAGGATGGGGTGCATTTGCTGACAGGCTCAGGGGCTTTGTCCTGTATGAGATGGAGGTTTCTGTGTGCCAACATTGGCACCAGATGGAGTTAAACAAAACTGTATGCCCACAAAATATGGGTGTGCAGCAGTATCCTGGTGTCCTGGATTAGCCAACAAATAACAAATAGCCAAGCAGACCAGTGGAGAATTACAAAACTAGCACGGGGTGCAGAAGGCCTGCGTGGCATTGCTTTAAAAATAGTGTTTCTCCTTATTTCTTACTCTTGGAATGGGAGTTCATTAAAGATGACAGAGAATGGGAAAGGGGATTGCAAATGGATATTGATCTGTGTTGGGCTGTGGAGATGTTTCAGTCTGGTTTTGAGCTCCCGGAGCATTTCCTGCTCCCTCACACTGACCAGCACTGAGCTAAAGCTCAGGGCACTGCAGTCTCCTGTGCCAGAGCAGGGGAGCTGCTGGAGCACCCCTGGAGTCAGGAATTTGGGAGGGATATTGCTTTTTTTTTCTTAATATGTGTTGGTAACATTGCAGTTGAAAAGGACTTGCTGTGCCTGGCCACGCCACTGAGAACACCCTCGGAGGTGCCATCACTGAGCAGGACCCAGTTCATTCCAGAGTTACCTGCAGCCTCAGGGCAATCCGTGTGTTTGTCCTCATGTCTGTCCCACTGGAAGATGTTGGGCTTGTTTGGATTTGCTATAATTTTAAACACGATCTACTTTGTTCCCGAGTTTTTATGAACCTTATCTGACAAGCATTGCTTAGTGCATATGAAGAGTATTTTAAAGACACATCCTGTTCTTAGTAAGTTTTAAAGGCAATCATGTTGGGGGGGTTTTGTTTGTTCGCTTATTTTCAATTTTTCTTTCTAGCAATCAGCTCATTTAGAAACCTTCTCTTTGGGCTCCAAGGGATATTGCTGTTTTCAAATAATGAAGTATTTGAAGTTGTGGTGACTGCTGGCCCTGTGAAGCACCGATGCTTTGCCTGTACCCCCCTCTTCTTGCTGTCCCCCCCTCAAGGTGGGATGCAGTCCTGGACAAGCTGCCAGTGATGTTCCCCACGTGCCTGCCTTGCACATCCCTGGAAGTGTTCCAGGCCAGGGAGGACAGGGCTTGGAGGAAGGTGACCTGCGGAAGGTGTCCCTGCCCGTGGCAGGGGGCAGAACAAAATGATCTTTAGGGTCCCTTTCACCCCAAACCATTCTGTGATTCTGTGAAAACTGATTAATAACATCATCCTTTCTTCTGTGTCCCAACACAGACGTAACACATCCTTGTTCAGCAGTGGTGGGACTGTAATTCTCCCTGTAATGGGCCTGTTTGGCTCCTGCCTCGCACTCGTGTTACATGGTAACGCTGCTGAGCTCGTGATCTATGAGGCTCTGAGGCATCTAGTTGGGAAAACATAAATGAAATGTCTTGGGGGGAGAAAAAATCGTGAAAAGACACTGTGCAGCCTCAACAGTTTGAGGCTGGAAGTTTATGCTGATGAAGGTGTGATGCAGGAGGGGCACTAATCCTGCTGCTGGGGCTGCTCCTCCATCACGGAAAGTGGCCATGTCTCAAACACACATATTGCTTCACCCAGGAGTAAAAAACCACGCAAACACAAAACACCTGCACTAACACAGACCCCATTACAGCTAAATAGCTTTAATATTTTTCCCCCCTTTTATTTCCAGCAAATGGCAACTTTTACAGAAGAACATCAGTTCTCAGGAATAGACTCACTAAATGAATCCAGTCCCTAATTTTCACACAGCTCTCTGCCTTCCTTTAGGTGTAGTAGGAAAACACAGAAGTGTTTCGAGTTGTACATAGATGCAGCTATTGATAGATTCCCTCTGGAAGCTTTTATCCTTGTAAATTAATCTAGTTGGAAGGAGGGGACAGTAAAAGACTCCATAGATCCATTGCCTCAACAGACCAAGCTGAGTTGTCTTTTGAAATCATCATCCCAAAGATTTCTTTTGACCCTTTCATATCATGATTTTCCTTATCTCCAGTGAGGGCATCAAGCAAAGGGGGTGGATTTAGATTAGATATTGGGAAGGAATTCCCAAGTTTGGTGCAAGTCAGATTACTGGTTTTTGGTGATTTTTTTACTTAGAGTTGAATTCAAGAATAATGTAATAAGGAAACTGAGTGAATATTAATTATAAAAGCTTGTTATCTGTTCCTCATCCAACAAAAAACAAACACAATGATGAGCTGGCTTTCTGTTTCTGTTCTTTTTCCTCAATGAGCCTTAGAAACCGATGTCTGAATGAGAAAATAAATAGGAAACCGAAACATCTTTCTCTCCAATCTGAAATAACATTGTGTTTGTGTGTAAGGGGAAAATAGGCGTATGATAAACAAATGGATTTATTTTCTGATAAATGGCCTTATTACAAAGTAATGAGTCGAAAAATAGAAAAAGAACCCATTTCTGTGAGACTGTAGAATGCTCCTCAGATGGGAACTGGGTGTCTTTTGTTTTTGAACCATTGTTAATACCGCGAGATGCTTTTACACAGGCGTGGGAGGTGATGGCCGTGCGTGTCCCCTGCCACTGCAGCGCGTCCCAGTAACCTGGTTTGTGCACTTTGCCCTCCTCCAGGTAGAAATGATCAAAGGGAGGGTAAAATTGTGAACATTTTGGAATCAGATGTTGAAAAATAGGTGGAAGTGAGAAACTTGCGCTGAGGAGCTTTTGGGGAAGGTCTCAGTTCATGGCGAGGGCAGAGGAGCCAGGGGAGTTGAGCATCTTGGGCAGGGAAAGGAGAGCAGGCAAAAGGCAGAGA
The DNA here is from genome assembly GCA_013396775.1 of Cephalopterus ornatus. Taxonomy (NCBI): domain Eukaryota; kingdom Metazoa; phylum Chordata; class Aves; order Passeriformes; family Cotingidae; genus Cephalopterus; species Cephalopterus ornatus. Next base: position 779,395 of record VZRE01012366.1, on the reverse strand, counting down.
GCATGGGCAGAGTTAAAGGGTAATAATGCAGACAGCTGAAGCATCAAGGCTGCTCAGCTTCCCTCCAGCAGCTCCACTGGTAATGTGACTGGAGAATCAACACAAAAACAGGCAAGTCATCCATAGTTATTTTATTATTGGATTCCGATCTCCCCGTAGTCTCTGCCACAAGAATTTCACTGAAGGAATAGCAGAAATAGACATGACACGAAGGATAAAAGCCTGCTGAAAACAAGGAATGGGGGAGCAAGGCTGGTCCTGAGAGTAGGAGTGAAGAAATGGGGCAGGCAGAGGATTCATGAGCAAGATTAAAGGCAACAAGACTGATTCTGAGCAGTGACCTTATGGGAATTCCACTGCCTTCCTTCAGAAGAGCCAATCTTTCTGATACAGAGTTCTACCAAAGAAACCAAAGTATTAATGTGATCTGTTCCCTCCAGATCTGACACTGCAAAGTTTCAGCATTTTTGGGGCTGTGGAATACTGAGAATATTAAAAACAGGATCAAGGTGTGCACACGTGCCTGTGCATCTGCGCGTTGCTGCTGGGTTGCTCTCAGCACTGGAAACATGGGAAACACTGAATTAAATCACAGAATCATGGAATGGTTTGAGTTGGGAGGGACCTTAAAGCTCTTTTCATTCCAACGCCTGGCACGACCAGGGACACCTTCCACTAGACCAGGTTGCTCCAAGCCCTGTCCAGACTTGCCCTGAACACTTAATCCTTTTGATCAATGCAGGAAATACATGAATCTTGTGCTGACATGGTTGTGGGACCTGCTAGACACTTCACAGACACTGGCTGAGGTGTGATGCCAAGGGGAGCTGCATGGATTTGGGTCTGTGTCTGTTCTTGCTGCACAGGAGTAATGCAATCAAATTGCCTTCAATATGCAGTACCTCTCATAGACAACCTCAGATAAACATTTAATAAAGAGCCATTTTATGAATTGCCTCTTTAGTTGCTCTTTCAAGGGCAGAAAAATCAAGCAAATTGTGCATGGTAGAGTTTCATGGCAAGGCTCTAAATATATATGTGCTCATGTCTGGGTTGGTGTTCCTACTGCAGTAATATCTGTATATGCTTTACATAAGTCTGGATCTTTTGATCTGTGTGTGTCTTTTGTCTCTTTTTTTCCTCTTAGTACCCTCACAGACCACAATACCATCCAAAAATAATATTTGATGAAGCTTTTGATCTCACAGTGGTTAAATGGATTTGAAATGGGACAAAATTAGGCTAATTACACTAACAACAGCATAGTTACTTCTGATTTTCAAATGCCTTTTCATGGTATGACCTCTAATGGGTTTCAGGGTTCTGACAGATACAGAAAGAAACATTAATCCTCGTTTTCGGATGTAAAAACTGATACAGAAACTGTCCCTGTAATATTGAGTGCTTCCTTGCTGTTGTTTGCAGAATAACTGCTCGCTGTTATTGAACTTCTGCTGAGCAATTACAATTTGTTTTCATTTGATATTAAACCACAGACACAGATTAAGCAGTTCTCTTCCTCCTGATGCTCTCAGACTCACTATTTCTCACAACCCTCCTTTCCAGAGAATATATTTTCCTTTCCTTTTGGTGTTGGTTCTGATTTTTCAACTCCGCACGAGTCCTGCTGAAACGATGTGACTGTCTGGGATATTTGGCTAGTTTTTGTTCTGAGGAGGCTTCCACATTATCCTGCCTTTTGTTTAATGTAGAGCATCTGAATTGGTGGAAATGATTGATTTTTCACCCTCCTCTTCCAAGGCTGATGTGTCCCTCTCCATCCTGCTCCAAGGTGTGCACACACACAGAGTTGTCTCCTGGACCTTGAAAGAAAATAGTTTGCATCCATAGCTTGAAACACATCTTACTCTCTGTATTAATCTCCAGGACAAGTCACCTTTTTTACTTCATAAAAATAAATAAATTATAACAACAAAGAATTTTAGACCACAGAAAATTGTTTAATATGGGAAAGGAAAAAAAAAGTTGGATGAATAGCTCGTGACCTCTTCCGTCACCCTTTTATCTCCCAGAAGTAAACCAAGTTTAGAGACTGAATATTTTTATCATGTCATAGAGGGTTTGATTCTATTTTTATTATAAAAAACCATTTGCAAGGTGCAGCCTTGCCTTGGAAGGACTTGGTGTGAAAGCATCCAGTTTCAGTTACAATCTCTATAATTAACATTTCTAGTTTTGGCTCCAGCCCGATATAACATCTAAACTTTTTCCTTCAGCAATAAACCTGGATGTCCAGCTGCCTGCTGCAGCTCACTGTTACTTGAGGGCAAACTCCCTTTTTACATGTAAATGTAGTAATTTACATTTCTTCTGTGTATGAGCCACTTTTTGTGAGTAGTGATGCGATAGAGCTGGTTTTGCTGTCTGTGATGGGTCTGTCTGGTTCATCCTAATTGAAGCTTGCCCTGAACCCAACCTTCCTTTGAACTCCTGGGGAATTTTGCTGACTTAAGGAAGAGGATTGTGTTTAGGAGTGGGGGAAAAAACAAGGCACGTGAGCCTCAGTCTGATGTGTCACATATTTAGTGGTGTGTGAAAGGTAGATGAGGTCTTTGTCTTTATGAATTAATGTTCTCCACTGTGGCAGGAATATCTTAATTTTGTTATTTAAGTCTTGCTTTGAGACGCAGGCAGCCTGTTAACCAGCCGTGTGAAATTCCTGAACCCAGGTATTTTCTGCCTGCACCAAGCTCTTAGTTTTTCCACTGGAATTCCAAATTTCTCAGGGGCAACCAGGAACCGATTTGAGAAGTCAAGTGTGTTCATGGGTGTATGAAACTGGGCTTCCTGTCCCCATCCTTCTGGCCCCAATACAATATAACACCTCAGGCTCCAGCCATGTTGAGTAAACTTCATTAGTGTGGAAAAGTGGCTTGTATTGCAAAATGATAAATTTTTAACCTAAGTAAATTACTTTCTTTGCAACTAATAAACTGAATAAATTATGCCTTTTCCATGCAGTGCAGTGAGGCTCATAAATACTGTGAGCAGTGAGTTGGTAGCTTTACTTGATTAGCCTTCGCATTTCTGTTTCTAATAATCCCTGTAAGAGCGAGGAATTCAGTCACTTTTAATAATGTGTCCAAAAAAAAGCAATGGAAGGCGTGTTTCATGCCACTGGGCTGCACACCAGTGTCCTGCCCAGGGCTCCCCCTTCAGAGCCCCTTCCGCGGTGTGTGGGGCTGCTCCAGGTAACTCAGTTACCTGGATAAGGACAGCAAAGCTTTTACACCCCAACACCTTCTCTCCTCTCTGTTTACACGGCTCACTTCTGTTCCACACCCTTCAGTGTCCTGGGCTCCCTCCCCACAGCTGAGCGGGCTCCTGGGGAGCTTTAGTTCTTCAAGGGATTATGCAAATAATAATTGAATTAAAGAGCTGCTGTCAACATGATGAGATTCTGGCAAAGGCACCCCATGTTAACACTCTGCTTGCAGACACAGATTTCAGAGGACTTGGATCAGGATTCCAAAATACTTGAATCTTTCCTTTCTGGCTCTTTGCCTCCCCCTTACCACACTAAGCTGTGTTTAACCAGGAGTTGTCCATCTGGGAACACAGAATAAATTAAACTCTGAACAGAATGAATGAGGCATAAACGTAGCCAGGCTTTCTGGGGTTTCTCCGTGGATGGAGGAAAGATTAAGTATTTTATCTTTTTTTATAAGCTGGTGCTTAACCAAATCTTGGATGTATCATTAAAAAACTTCAAAATTCCATTCTAATAAGTACAGTGTTTGTCTTCAACAATGCAAATTTTATATTAAAATTCAAAATACCAAAAATACTTGAGGCTCTTCAGAGGGTTTTTGCTGCTGTCAGGGCAGGGTTCAGCTGTGACCTGCCCAGATGTGACCTGGTGCAGTAAATCAGAGCAGCCCAGCTTGAAGGAGGAGGCAGAAATAACCTTCAGTAAGATGCACAGTGGAGTCCTTGGCTGGTGTGAGCTCTGAGAGATCAATTTTCAGCGATCAAGACAGCCCAGGAAGGGCTTTGCTGTAGTTGTAGCTGAATTATTTCTATATAGACAATAATAGCTCTTGAATCTTGATTTTTAAATACTCTTTGTATCAACAGCAGTCTCCAAAACGTGTCTTTTGAGGCATTGTGATGGACAAGCCAAGTGCTGCACAGATGCAGGTCCTGCCACCAAAAGGATGAGGATGCTTGGCCAGAGCTTCGTCAAGCCCTTGCCCTTTGTGCTGCTCTGATTTACAGCAGGCACTATAAAAAATACGGCCTTGACAGTGAGGTCTCCCTGAGGTCCCAAAATTTGCATTTCTGAGGATAATTTGCAAAAATTCTGGAACAATTGGTGAAGTAAGTGAAGAAGAGTCAGACACTCCTTCCAGGGGCCGTACTTTTTGCACTGCTCAGAGATGCTTTGACCTTCTAGTTTATTACAAGTCAGGAAAAGTCAATATTTCTTAGCTTGCCAAGTTGGAGGAATTTTAATGAGTTATTGAGTCAAATAGTTAATCCTCCAATAACAGACTTTTTCCCCTTTCAGATTTACAGTGATAAAAACAAAGGCTTAATGGCGACCAGAAAAAAAATGGGCTTTTGTTAGAAACTTTGTGCACGTGCTTTAACCCCTTGATCACAAGTAAACGAAGTGCACCTTCAGCACCGGGGCATTTTGGCATGAACTGCTGGGCACGGCAGGGGCTGTTTTGGGAATTTAGCATGATAAAAAGGGATTGGTAGGGTGAAGTAGCTGGTGCTGATCTCCTCACATCTCTGTTACATGTGACTGGGGGGCTTTGGATGAGCTCTGGTCTGTGCTCTGACGCTGAATTGTTTGGCTACATGAAAAATCTTTGCAGGCAAAAGCCCTGGGTGCACTTGAGAGGATGTTGTGGTGCTCCAGTTGCTGCAGGATGTGTCCCATTGGATGCTGGAGCACATCTGGGGCAGTGCTTCCACTTGAGCCTCCTCTGCAAGCTGGTGCACACCAAAACCTCCCCAAGAGCCAGACCTACTTGTGGTACTTGTAGAGATCAGGGATTTGCTTCCAAACCATCGTGCTGGTCCAGACTGAGTCCTCGGTGCAGATGCAGCCGGAGTCTGTGGCTCTTGGAAGGCTCTGCAAGCCTGGCAGCAGGTCGTGCACTAGGAAATGCTTATTCCTGCTGTAATTATGGCTCTTGCAGCATCCCTTTGTAATGCTCAACTCTGTGTACTCCAATTAGCGTAGAATAATCTAATTTCCTGAAACTCTCTTCGTTGAGTATAATGCTAATTATTGCTCTGAGTAGTGGCTTGTTTGGAAGTGCCCTGTCCTGTGTGAATTATAGTGATGTTCTGTGTAAGCCTTTAAGTGAGGAAGCTTCATAAGCGGAAAATGTTATAGCACAAGGGCAGCCTCCTTACCCTTTTAATAGTATCAAACAGCAGATAGTACAATAATATTCAGAACATCATATCCCGTGAATACTTAAAAGCAGTAGAAAGTTATTTTTCCCTATGTGCCATTATTCAGAGTGTAGGGATAGATACTCGTGGTCACTTTTACAGTGAGAAGCATTTTCCGGTAACATTCCCTTGACTCCAGTGATGGTCTTTCTGGGGGATTATTTTTTGAAAAGCTCTCAGAAATTGTCTGCTGAATAACTTGAAACCTTGTGTGTGTTTTATCCTTGGGGATGTTGTGCTTCTGGGTGGAAGCCTCTGGCTCCCAGGGTGGGAGCTGAGTGTGGACAGAGCTGGAGTGCCGGCACTTAGGGCACTTTGCCGAGGTTTGTGGCTGCAGGAGTGCAGGTTTTCAGAATTGCTTTCTGAATGTGACTCACTGGGGTTTATTCCGGGCTCTGGTTTTGTGAGGGGCTGGCAGAACAAAGGGCCACGCACACGTCCATCACTGCCCCGTGCAGCACTTTGAGCAGAGCTCGGAGTTGCGCCGAGGGAGCTCCGGGAGCGCAGAGCTGAGGCCCCTCTTCAAGGGGCAGCGCTTGGCTGCTCCAAAACCTCTGATGCTCGGGGCAGGGCCGTGCTGCTGCGGCACGCGAGCGGGGTGTGCTGGGGCGAACGTGGCTCTCACCGTGTCTCTGCTCCTCTCCCCAGCGCTGTTGGGGCAGGACGGGCCCTGCGAGCAGAAGGCGTGCGGCCGCGGCAGCCGCTGCGTGCTCAACCAGGACACCCGCCAGCCCGAGTGCCGCTGCCTCGAGGACTGCAAGGCCACCTACATGCCCGTCTGTGGGTCTGATGGCAGGTTCTATGAAAATCACTGCCAGCTGCACCGAGCCTCCTGCCTGCAGAGGAGGAAGATCTACATTATCCACAGCAAGGACTGCTTCTTCAAAGGTAGGGCGCCGTTCAGAGTAAATACTGGCGCAGGACTTCCGCCACTCGTCGCAAGCCCGGCGAGTGGCTGAACGGAATGTTTCATTTCCAAGAGCTAAATTTTTCAGGGATGATTTATTCCAGGACAGCATAGAACATACGCAATGTTTTATGCGGCTATTAAGCCCCTGAGTGTCATCACCATGCAAAATGTAATCAAACGGGGAACTGGTAAATAATTAACATCGCTCTATGCATTGTGTGCACTGTAGTTGCGCTGCTCAGTACTTTCAGCTGCCAGTGTAATAACTTTTTACAATCCAATTCATTTGAAAAGGCTTTGAACGAGACAAAGACGTTAAGAAAAAGTAGATGGTATTAACAAAAAGTTTGTTGCAACAATGAGAAACAAAAACCTAGTTGGGCAAATGACACAGGCAAAGGAAAGGAGCTGTTTCTATGAAATAAGAGGAGTGAGGATGGAGTTTTAAGTAATTTTAAGGACAGTTCTGGGTTACCAGTGGGATGCATACAGCTGCAGCTCTTTTACTGGTTCAGTAGCAAATTTCATTACCATCATTGCACCAAATCACCAGTCCCATGTCTTTCCCATTAATATTTTGTATTTCCTGTCCCGTCCTGTCATCAAGGGAGACTGCAGGAGTAGAAGCATGTCATGAAATGCCAGGGAATGGAAGGAGTTGTAAATTATTTTACTTCTAATGAGAGGCCTCATAAAGGCTTCACTAGAGTATATCTTGCAAGCTCATTGTCAAAGATGACTCCATATACCTACAGGAAGATTTGAGTGGGTTGTTGCAAATATATCCAGTGACATTTACGTGATCAAATACGAAAATAATTCCTTTATCTTCAGCTCACTTGAGCCCCCAGGAGATTGGCTGTACACAGAGCTATCCATCATGGGTTCTTGTTTACTAACATGATACTAGAAGAGCCTATTTAAGAAACAAGAATCCATTTGAAGAGTCTTATTAATATATCCTTGTGATACCCTTTGGAGAAAGAAAAGCATTGCCATGCTTGTGTCTCACAGGAGACCCAGAGGCTGAGCTCCAGCTCAAAAATTTTCCAGAGGTTTGTAGGCACTGCTTTGCATTAAAGTGCAAAATCTCATTTGTTTTGGAGGTCTGGCTGTGGAGGGGAGAGCAGAGCTGGTCAGAGCCTGGACTTGGTGAACACCAGCAGGGCTGGCTTAGTTTGTCACAGGCAGCCTCTAAATTCACCAAAGCAGGTAATTAGGTGTGAGATCAATAGACCTTATATGAAGTTACTCATGGAAAAGGGTCACCTAAAGGCATATTTCGAAGGACAGCACATGAGCAGATCAAGGCAGGGAGGAATTTTTGCTTGTGACATTAGAAAGGAGCATCTAAAAAGGACACTTGTGCCTTGCTCCTGCTGCTGGTGCTCCTGCCTCTGGGTATCAGGTGAGATCAGGGTATGGATCAGGCTGGGAACTGCCTCCACCCCTGTGTAAGGTGCAGGAGGGCCCCTGCAGCACGAGAAACTTCGCCAAGAAGGGGGAAGTGTTGATTGCAGGGATGCTCAGCACTCGATTCAGGGCATTTTCCTCCCCCGGCTACCAAAAAGTGTCTTCAGTTTTTCCCTTCCTGACATCACCCACCTTTTCACGAGGATGCTTCTGGCCGGGGTTTTTATTCCTTCCTTATCACAGACAGTGTTAAAGAAAATGAGTTCTCATTGCAGTAATCAGCCCCTGCAGGGGCTGTATTATACCTAATGATACAATGTCACGCCTCAATACTCCCCTGAACACACCATGAAATGATGGCAGGAAAGGAGGAGTTTTGTGTCCCAGTTTAAAGTAACCCCTCAAACTCTTGCCATGGAGCACTGCTCAAATCTGCTTTTCAGCAGAATAACAGCTTTATGGAAGGGAAGAAAGAAACAATCTCACTTCTCTTCCCACGTGAATAAATAAAAATGTACTTCACACCTCTGTCTGCAGAGATAGCATATAGAAAAAAGTTTACCATGAGGGGGAATAATCCCACGGAGTGGGACTCCATGGAAATATTAGGTTTCAGGCTCTTTTTCTGCCATGCAGTTCCTGAGGAACCTTTGGCGTATCCCTCTGTTTCTTGCTATTTTAATATCTTCTTTGTAAATCAAGAATGATGGTGGTTTCTTCAAAATTGAAATTTTCAGTAAGCAATTAAGCTACAGGTTTTTAAGCACCATTAGAAGCGTAACATGAAGTGTAAGAGCTTTAACTGGAGAAAAATCTTAAAGGTATAAAAACACAGTCTCAGAATGGATTGGGTTGGAAGGGGCCTTAAGGAGCCTCTCATTCCAATCCCCCTGCCTTCAGGGACACCTTCACCCAGAGCAGGTTGCTCAGGTTACAGCTGTCAGTAGGCACGTGTGTGTTTTCTGTTTGCTTGCTGTCAAGTAGATCATTTAATTATTTGAGTACAGTCAGGCTGATGAGGGGGCTGCTTTGTGGTTTTTTGTCCCAACTGACTTGTTCAATTAAGATCTAAATTCCTGTGTAGAGCTGAGGGACACCACAGATTGCGTGTGTGTGTGTGTGTGTGTGCTCTGCCAGTCTGCCCAGTTTTCAGTGACAAACTGGATGGCCTCAAGGTGTGACAGACATCTAATACCCTGATTCTGAGCTAGGCCCTGTCCCCAGTGAGCTGATAAGAAAGCAGACTGCAAAGGTTTGTTTTCCTTTGTGTGTTTTGGGAAAGGATTCTTTGGCCCTTTAGCATATTTATCAGATGTGAAGTGCCTGGTGGACAGCAGGTACTCGTGTGTGACCAGAAGCACTGCTGGGTTTGTGCTACCTCAATCCATTGCATTCTGGACCAGCAACAGTGTTAGGAAGAGCAGAAGATCATTTTTCTCCGGGCAAATGACTGATTTCTCCTTGGCCCAGCCTGGGATGAAATGGTTCCTTGAAATCCTGAGAGTCCAAAAAGTTAAAAAAACTTGTGGAAATGTGGGTGAAGCAGTGAGGGATCCCAGCAGGAGTGACCTCCCAGGCTTTATCCTGCAGCCTCTCTTGCAGCACAGTTCCCCAGCCACAAAATTATAAATGCCTTCCCTCTTCCTCAGGTGACAAAGCAAATGATAAATAGGTGGAAAACTTCACTTAGGAATTTGAAACCCCAAGAGAAATACCATAAAGCAGAAGTCCTACATCCAGAGGTCTCAGGAGAAATGGCAATCCTACTCATAGCTGTTCACATTCTCCTTAATCTGGTTGTCTTTCCTGGTTAGAAATACAGTTTGGTTTTCCCACAGGAAAATGTTCTATTTAAGGCTTCTCTCCTACGTGGAGGTTCTTCTCATTTTGTGTATTTTCACTGCTTTATGAGTTTCCATAGTCGTTTGATTGGAGTGTTGGTGAATTTTACTGGGTAGCAAAATACATGAGGATAAAGTGCTTTTGCTGTGAGCCAAAATGGGGAGGAAAGAAGTTTTTCTTCCCCAAAAGCACTCCCAAATCTCATGAATACTGGAAAGATAGCTGTGCTCGTAATGACAATTGTCCCACAGATGTCCAGAATGAGCAGTTGGCCTGGAAATGTTCCTATTTGAATAAATGCCTGGGATAATGCAGTTATATCATTTTAGCACAGTGATTTGGACTGTGCTTTGCTTTCCCATAGCAGTAGTCCTCTTTTTTTCCAGTTCTGTTTATTTTTCTTTCCTTTTGACTTTTCACACCCACTCTGTCTCTTCCCTCATTTTCTCTCCCTATTTTTGGCCAGTGGAAGTTTTTCTTCCCTCACCCCCGTCCTTCCTCCGGAACCATCAGAGTGCTGCCCTTCCTTAGCAGTTTACATGCATTAGAGAAATTCTCTTCAGAGCTGTGCTTTTCCATTTGCAGCACTTAAAAGTAATTTTTCCCCTTCTTACTTTTCCCTTCCTGCGTTTTTTCTGCCTGATCAGCAATCCCAAAGCCCCTCTGCATCAGCCAAGCCCCTGCCTAGGGGAAGGCAGCCACGACTTGCCTGAGCTCATTCCTTGTTTTCTGTGGCTCTGACATCTTCCCTTTATCCAGGTGGATCGGTTTTTTTTATATAAAGAGCTTTTCTTGCTGGGCTGTGTGGCAGCAGCTTTGTGCTGCAGCTGCTCGGATTGAGTTTGTGCTCTGGCATGAATTCAGCCCAACTTAGATGACCAAACACTTGAACTTTCCATTATGTAAATGCCCTGTACCTGTGCCTCTTACTTAATTCAGGGGTTTTTGTCCATTCAGTCCAACCTGTGCTAAAGCTCTGATTTTACCAGATCTGACAGAATTTTATGCAGAGAGATGGGGCTCTGTAAAAGCATGTTCATGTCTGGTATTCCAGGCCCATTCTCCTCCTTCCTCCCTTCTTTCCTGAAATGTCAGCATGATTTTTTTTAATAATTTGGTCCCATTGCTTAAAATATGTGTTGGGTTTGGGTTTTTTTTTTAAGCAAATACCTGACAGTAACAATCCTTCTCATACAAGGTCAATTCTGTCCCTGTAATTAATCATGATTTTGTACAGATTTTGTACAGAATTTCAAAAGAAATCTCTCTGGAAAACCACCTGCCTTTCTCCTCTCTGTTACACACAGTCTTTCATTTTCAACTTCTCTGTCTTTGCTCCAGTTTTCAAGAAGTTTCTTTCTAATTAAGGAAAATGATAATCTTCTGCATGCTGACAGAAAATTTTCTAGGCTTGAACGTAAATAAACTACAAACTTGGGGGAAAAAAAAACCCCAACAAACCAAGGAGGCTGATAACTCATATCGCTGCAGTCATCTCGAATAGATATGAATTCAGCCTCAGGTGGTGGTGGTTTATTTCCTCTGTACTTTATTTGTTGTTATTTCTGTGTTTTGTTACTTCCAGAAGTAATTTGTTCTACAGAACAGCATTTCCAGGCATCTCTGAGAAGGTGTTGATGCTTTTTGCTCATTTAGTGCTTGCAGGACAGGCAGAGCTGCTCCGTGGCTGCTGTGGAGGCTGGAAGGAAATCTGCTCCATTTAACACTCTCTGTCTTTCCAGCTGGAAGGACTCTGAGTGTGAACTAATGGCACTTTTCCCAGCTGGCAATTAATATTTGCTGATTTAAGTTTGCAGCAGTGCTGACAGGCTGCTTCGGGGGCAGTGAGCTGGGTTTGGGGCTGCTGGGAGGGAGTAATGAATCCCTCTGGGAGGAGCCTGGGGGCTTCTGCAGGGTGGTGTCGAGCCTATAAAGATCATTTCACTGTCCAGTGTAAATATATGAGGAGTTTAAAGAGTTCTAAAGAGAGATAAGTGCTATGTATAATGGAAGTATGTGTTTGCTGTTATTAGACCTGAATGCCAGAGGAATTCCTTTCTATTCCCACACTGGTTTTTCAGCTCTCTCCACTTAGTCTTTTGGGGAAGGATCAATTTTATCTGGCTTTTCAGGCTGAATCCTCTTAAATGTGATTGATAGCTTAGACCTTATAAACAGACTGCATCAATCCTTGGGGTAAATTATGGAAATTCCATTGATTTATGTGAGGATGTGAATATGGGACAGTCCACTGCGAGCTTTGGTTATAGGAATGTGTAGGAATATGTGTAAGGTCTTGAAGAGTATTTTCCATGTTAAAAGGAAATGGAATGCTTACATTCCTGAAATCCATGCAAGGGAAATCTTGTGCTTCTGGAAGTCAGTTGTGAAACTCTCCCTGGTATTTCCCTTTGACTTTGACTGGAGCCTCTTGCAGTCCTGAAAAGAGCTTGGATGCTCAAAAGTTTATCTGTGTTTTTTTTGCCAACTCGATTATGTTAAAGGTCTTTTCCAACCTAAAACATCCTGTGGAGTGTCCCCATCCATGGTTTCCTAGTGGAAGGGAATGATAGCACATGCCATTTCCCAAGTCATTTCAAGTGAAGTAAAACAAATACTGCAACACTTGTGAACTTGCCTTAATTTCTCTAAAATTGCATAAATTGTGTCAATAGAAAAACTGCTGATTTAATTAAATCACCTTTTGAGAGGTGACTTGCAGTTTGGTGCCAGGGGACTCTGCATGGGACTCTCCAGCTCTGTGCTAAGCCAGAGGCCAGGGAAAAGCTTAATTTAATAATAAAGAAAAAAGCCCCAAACCTGAGAGAGATGGAAAGATTGCTTTAAAAAGAAAACTGAAAAGGTTAAAAGGTAGAGATGAGCATTAAAGATGAAGATGATTAGATCATGGTAAAGGGCGCTGCAAACTGAATGGAGGAAAACAAACGGAGAGAATCAATTTTAGGGCTGGAGAGACTCAGGCAGGGAGGTGCCATGGTCTAGTAACCATGGTGGTAGTGGATCAAGGGTTGGACTGGATGATCTCAGAGGTCCTTTCCAACCCGGCTGATTCTATGATTCTGTGATTTAGAAGTGCTTTAAAGATAAAAACAATTGACACTTGAGAATAGTTGATTAAAAGCTATTCAACACAAATGCCAATTTTTCTGGGTGCTCAGTATAAAAATCCATGGAGCCAACTGAAATTGTGAGTGCCTGGGAATACCAACAGGCTGGATGCTGTGGATTCCTGTAAGTGGCTTCAAGGAGCTTCCCCCAGCTTTCCCTCCCTTCCTGCCCCTCCGCTCCAGGATTTAACAGGCACTTCTTGCTGATGTTCCAAGGGCTGGATCCTACCAGAGGTGTCCTGAAGTCAGGGGAATAGGAGTTAAAATGAGCACTCCACAGCACGGGGCTGATAAAGCCCTTTGTAATTTCCCGGCTGCTGTTGTGCATATAGCACTGGAGCTGTTCTCTCCTCAGGGGTGGGGTTATCTGCCTTCCCTCGCCTGCCTGCGGTGAAACTGCTCCCACAGATGATAAAACTTGGCACAGGGAGGTAATGAGTGATCTGCAGATTCGGTCTGTCTGCTCGTGAGTCGAAAGCTCTTTGGGTAGAAACTATTTTTTTTGGTGAAAACGTGATTAATGGGATGAATTTCAGTTGCAAAGTGAGGAGTTGATTATCAGTGCAACTGGAGGGATGGGGGGTTCTGTAGGAGCATCATGGAATGGTTTGAGTTGAAAGGGAACTTAAAGCTCATCTTGTTCCACTCCCTGCCATGGGCAGGGACACCTTCCACTGTCCCAGGTTGCTCCAAGCCCCGTCCAACCTGGCCTTGGACACTTCCAGGGATGGGGCAGCCACAGCTTCTCTGGGCAACCTGTGCCAGGGCCTCCCCACCCTCACAGGGAAGGATTCCTTCCCAATATCCCATCTAACCCTGCCCTCTGGCAGTTTAAAGCTGTTCCCCCTTGTCCTGTCATGGATGGGGTTTGTGATGATGTGGGGAGGGTCTCAGTGCCCCATCCCTTTGCCCAGTGCAGGTTCAGGTGGTCCCAGGGCAGTTCAGGGATGCAGGATCCAGCCATGGTTTTCCCAGTGCAGGAGCTGATGTCCTGGCTCCTTCCTGTGAATGAGGACTGCTGATGTTGCTGGCACCTTCCTGTGGGGTCTGCTCCACTGCTGGAGCCTACATGTAAATCCCATTACCTCTAATTGAGTGGGGATCAATCACAAATTAAGGAGTAAGAGGAAGGTTTCCAGGTGAGATTTAAATGGAAGGCTTTTACTGATAATATTTTGCATTTTCCATCAAAGTGTCCTGGAATGCTTTACGAAGATTAATGAAGTAGACCTCACAACACCTTTGCATGCCAGGAAAATAGTAATCCACCCATTACAGAGGGGGAATTGCAGTCTAGAGGAGAAGCAGTGACTTTCTCAAGGTCACAGAGAAAACATACCAGAGCTCTTACTAAATCCCAATTCTAGGCTCTCTGACCCTGCAGGCACAGGTCAGTCTTGGGGGCCCTTGTCCAACAGCAGCCAATCTCCTCACCAGAGGTTTCCAGTGGAAGCCATGATGCTGAATTCCAGTCATTATTAGAGTTTGGGGTGTTTTTTTTTTAATTCAATCTAGAGCAAGCCAAATACTGTGAAAACATTTGGGGTGAGCATTTAGTTGTGTTGTGGTACGTAAGCATTTGGCTGTATCCATGGCCCTGGAGTTTGCTAGTCGTGAATATTTTAGCAAATTGGTTTACTAACAGGAATGTTGCCAGGAAGCAAATGATCCTGAATATTTGTAGAAAAGCAGATTTAGCTTTGTGTTTGCAGTTACTTGCTGTGGGAGCGTTATCTAAGCCCCATCTTAACGCTCCTCTGGGAGGACCAGCAGAGCCAATTAAACCAAATCTCCTTGGGAAATGTGAACCCACCCATAAATAAACTCTGATATAAAGAGTTCTGTCTCTCAATAAAAGACTGACAGGCAGGAGGAGCAGCTGAGTGCAGCTCAGCCTCGGTGTAGCACGTTGAAAGTAAACTGGTAGCAACAGCAGCATCTCTTGAGGGCTCGCAGGAATCTCTGATATTTGGTCTTTTTTATTTCCCCCTGTGCTGAGGGAAAGATGTAGAAATACGTATATTTTTGGTTGGGGTGTCCCATGTGATGAGATTTTCACGGGGTGGCTGTACTCTGGGTTCTGCCCCGTTCCTCTGGTTTGAGCTGTCAGACAGTCCAGCAGAAAACTGCTGCGGTGCTGTTTTCGCGTGGCCAACATTCAAGTATCTGTACTTGAGTTCTAGAATAACACAGAAAAAAACCTCAAGTGCCCTGAATACCCACTCAGCTCGAGGACTCCAAGTGCTGGGAACTGCTGTGAGCTGTGCAAAGGCTGTGGCAGGGTGGGAACACGGGGAGGCTGTTACACGCTCAGGTCCTTCTCAGGGTGCTCCTGCGTGGAGGGGAGAGGTTTCGGTCCACTCAGTGGGGAGCATCATCTCTGGCTCAAAGACTCCGTGGTTTAAGCTGCACAGACACATCACTGTTGTGCATGGCAAGGGAGCTGCTCGTTTCCATGGGCTCAACGCCATCAGTGGCTGCACAGGTTGGATATTGGGAAGAAATTCTTGGCTGTGAGGGTGGGGAGGCCCTGGCACAGGTTGCCCAGAGAAGCTGTGGCTGCCCCATCCCTGGAAGTGTTCGAGGTCAGGTGGAGCTTGGAGCAACCTGGGCTAGTGGAAGGTGTCCCTGCCCATGGCAGGGGGTTGGAACTGGGTGAGATGAGCTTTAAGTTCCCTTCCAGCCCAAACCATTCCATGATGATTCTATGAAGTCATGCTCTCAGTGCTGCACCTCTCCATCCTCAGCTTCCCATTCCTTTCCCATTTGTTCCCTTTAGTGGTTATCATCAGACTTCATCCTTCACCCTGCTGTAGGTGTGAGAGATGCAGCCATTTTTTGGAGACATTTATTCATAAGAATATCTCCCCATAAGCAGAAACTCGGGGATCAGCCCATCGAAATGCAGCTGGTAGAACCCTTCCAGCATTTTGGAAGAGCTCCCCATTCAGTATTTAAGTGAGATGCTCAGCACATCTGGAAAACATCTGTCTTGGACTCATAATTTGGCATTGTCATTCTTGGAGTGACTGTAAAACAGGGCCTTGTGGAAAATGTTTAATACTCCTGGACACACTGTGTTTTGTGTTAATGGTGAAATAGCTTGTTAGGTCCAAACTAACTGGCAGAAAATCTTGCTGAAGCTGTACAGTGCTGAGGAAGTAAAAGGCTGTTAAGGCAAAAACCTCAGCCCCTCTGAACCCAGGAGATTTTGGCTGCATTTTTACTGGAACAGAACTGAAAGCTAATGAAGGCATTTTGTGGCCCCACACTGGCTTTCAGCTGGGTTTTATTTTACATAATGAGTTGGGGAAAATTGGAGTGCAGTTACTTTGGGCTCACTTTAGAAAAGTGAGCAGGTTGCAGGCTGCTGTCCTGGGCTCATCAGTTACAGCGAATCCCTTTGGCTCTTTTCAAATGGAAATGCTTTGCCTTCCTTTACCCGGGGCTGCTCCAGCCACAGCCAGCCCAGGAAAACCATGGGAGCCCTGCTCTCCCAGGCATCCAAATCCATCCCCTTTCTGGCTTGATGGGATCTCTGGCAGGTTTTTTTTAAGTCAGATTTCGCCACTTTCTTAAATTGATGGTGATTTTCTAATGGATAGAAATTGTTCCAATGACCCCTTTGTATGTTTTCAGACTCACTGTTGTATTTTTTTAAAAATTATTTATTTTATTTTCTGCATTGCGCTGGGGTGTTTTTCATATTATTATGTGAACAGACATTCAGCTCTTTTATATTCTTCTTTTCAATTTTAGTGTACTTATCTACTTAACACTTCCTTGCAGTCACCTTTGTTTTGGAGGCTTCAAAAGAGATCAAGAATTGGAGAAGTGTTAAAGAAATGCTTCATTATCCTGTTTGATGCTGTAATGACCCATGAGAGTGGATCTGGTTTGTAATGACATCTCATCTCTACTGCCTTGTCCACACAAGGGAAAGTCTTTGGTAACCCAAGCTCTGGGAATCTTATCCTTCTGAAGTTAGGTTCCCATTCACAAGGCGTGTTTGGGGATAACTGTTCCTGGTTTATGAGGTTAACTTTATTTTTATTGACATTAAGATACATAAAATTCAAACAGTTGTCCCCAAAGAACACTTGCCAATGGGAACATGACTTAGGAAAGGAGCAGCCATGAATCCCCAAATCTTGTCTCTTTCCTGCTCAGAAAGGCTCCAGGAAAAGCCCATCATTCCCAACAAGGAGCTGGAGAACTCTGACATTTCAAAGTAATCAGGTAGAATTACTGCATCTCGAGATATCTTTAACCTGTTTACTGACATTTCGTTCACATCATCTCATAATGTTCATTGGCTCAGAAAACAGCCTGGAGCCACATGTGCAAAATGCTTCACCAAGTGGTTTGATCTGGGCACGTGAAATCTTTGTCTAAAATGAGATATGTCCCATGTATCTTATAGTCCTATGGGATATCATAGTTCTTGAGGGTTTTTAAGCTTCTAAGGTTTTTCCCATTTATTGGTTATCCTCTTTTTCTCCTCCTAACTTTACCCAAGTCCAGAATTGTGCCTGATGGCAAGAGGCATCTGCAATCAATAAGTTCAGAGGAAATGGGAATAGGGCTGTGAATGTTTGTTATTTTTAAAAAAAAAACAGCAGTCTTTAGTTAAAATGCAGGAAGAGCATTTTTAGGGGAATTGGAAATTCTGTTCCAGCTCTGTAGATGGCTGTAGCTCATCCTTAGGCAGGACTGCTGTGGCTTTGGAATGATGGAGTTGGAAAACCTCCTAAAAACTTGTTCTAAGGAAGGTAAAATAATAATCTAGCTTGGTGTGTTGAAGCAAATACTTAAAACTGATGTAAAAATAATGTTCTGATTTACAGTCGTGGTCTGAATGAGCTTTTGAGTGAGTAGGTCCTGTCTAAAGCCAAGCCAGGTGAGGTTTATCCCTGTGGAATCGCTTCAAATACTGAGTAAACAGAAGATTTATTTATGAATTAGTTACTGTGATAAGTCCTGCCTTTCTGTGCTGCATGAAGTGTTTCTAAGGTACATGTTAGCACCTGAATTAATAATTTCTTAAAGGTTTAAAACAAAAGAAAGCTTATTGCTCACGTGTATCTTCTACTCTGAATGAATGGTATATACTGTGCAGTGATCTTGGAGGGCTTTTCCAACCTCTCTAATTCCATTAGAGGAAACTCCTGAGCACTTTGGAAGATGTTGGTCTTAATTTTCCTTTCATTGTTGCGTTTGGCTTGATGCTTTTTAGGGTAGGAAGAAACAAACCCCTGAATGTTTCCTAACAAAAAGCACAGAATAAGTAAAATATCAGCTCTGAGTTTTACTGCCGTGGTATTTCCACTGTCAGTTCACGGTTTTCTTCGATGAGGAACGCGTGAGCTCGGTGATGGGAAGAGCCGTTTGTCACTAAGGGCCGTTTGTAGGAATTTGCCACAACAGGTAGAAACTGGGAGGGTTTTTTCCCCCTCCGTGCCTTCGTGCTGTGAAATCTCCCCAAATTTTAGCAGCGGTGAGGAGCTGTAAGGATGAGGAATGACCTGAGCAGGTTTATGTCGTCATTCCCTGCTCCCACTGCCTTCCATAAAAACTCACTCTGCCCCACCCCTGCGCTGCTGATGGATACAGCAGAAGGTGCAGACAAATGGAAAAATAGATGTTGTCGGTGTGAGACAGGGAGGGGAATGGACAAAAAAGTTCCCTTTTCTAGGCCCATTTCCCCTTTCTGTACATTGTTCGTGCCATAAGGGATCAGCAGTTTGGATCCAGAGGTTTGGTCTGAGGGATCCAGGATCCAGTCCAGGGATCTGGTGTGGGTTCAGCTGTGAGATGGGCACCCTGGCAGGCAGCTGGCATTAGGGGTGCAGTGGAAGGCACCAAATAAAGACAAAACAGCCTGTTTCTTTTCTGCTTGGGCGTCACTGACCCATTTTCAGCAGACTGTTTTGAGGAAATTATGATTAATTGTGCATTTTAATTAGCTGTTAAATAGTTCCCTACTTGATTAATCTAATTACTTTTTATTTATGCTGTCTTCATCCAAGGGAGAGCCTGTGTCAGTGCTGATTGCGGCCTCCCAGCTCTGGAGAAAACACTGGGGAAGGGGCTCTCCCTTCTGCTCCCTAATTTATATTTTCAATTCTTTGCAAGAGTTTATGCACTGTAATTTTTTCCCTTTATAAATTGACTTTTAAGCATCAAGCTGAGTGATGGAGACTTTGCACACCAAAAAAAGAGGCCCTTCTTCCCCACTTTGCTCTCTGGTGAAAGGCCTGAGGGCAGCCAGGGACTTTTGTCCTGGTTTTCTGTGGATGCTATTCCCAGGTATGGTCAGATGTTCTAAACAGCAGCACAAGCTTCTGCAGAACCAAGACATGCTTGGGTGGAAAACCTTCTAATTTTTAGTTTCGTTAAGTAATTTCCCCTCAAAACAGTGCTGTAAATTAATACCTCAGCAATAAAGTCCATTGTTTTAAAACAAAATAAAATTAAAACAGGTAAAGAGCATAAAATCCGATTGAAAATTGGGGGGAAAATGCAGTTTATCAAAAAAAAACCCCTTGTCTTGGAAGATTTGAGTCAATGCAAGAAGGGATTCTCTGCATGAATCGACTGTAATAATTTTTAAATAATTGCTGTTAACACTTTTGGTGACTACCTAAGTGCAGGCTGACATATGGTGTGTCAGCATGAAGCACTGATTTAGAGTTTGATGTTACATCCCAGTTTCCAAGCTGTTGGATAGAAGTGGAGGAAGCGTTATGCAAGCAGACAGGTGGCGAGGGCTCAGCAGCTTGGTGGGCAGGTGGGATGCTGGCCTGCTGCTCTCCACGGAGAGCCCGTGTTTTCCTTCTCCTCGTTGGCCTCTTTTCCCCATCTCCACTTTTTTTTTTTATCCCCTTTGCTGCTTTTTTCAGCATCCTCTGCTTGGCTGGGGGAGCATCCCCAGCCCAGCTCTTCTCAAGGCAGAAATGGAAATTTCCTTGGTTTTTGGATGAGGGACGAGAAGGAGGCTCAGTCTCCTTCTGTGCCAAAGATAAAGCTTCTAAAAGCTATGGGTGAGCATTGCAAACCACCCCTGTCAATTTTGGAACTCAGAAATGTCCTATTTATTGTTTTTAAGACTAACCACCTCTGTATACCTTTTGTGTGATTTCTTTCTGCAACAGTTGCAAATGAAGATGCTGATGGCTTGAGCAGGATGGAGGCTTTAGCAGCCACATTTTAGGAAGAAGATACTGGCAGTTTTCTCAAATTTCTGCCATCTGTTGGAAGCAGCCTCAAAAAATACAAACTTCCACCTACTTTGCAAAAATTTTCCAGGTAGCAAATCAGAGTAATATAGAGAAGAGATGTAAAGTAATGCCATGGAGTGCAGCCTGTGTGTAGACTGCTCCCTCACAGGGACAACTTCCACAAGTGCAGGGTCTAAAGCCTCGTGGTTTTAATGGTTCAGCTTTAATTGCTGGTACCCTCCAGCTGAAAGCCACAGCTGAAGGCAGGTTGTGCTTGTTCTTCCGAGGACTTGTTGCTACCGTAGGTACTGGTGGGGGTTGTAGTTAAATCACATTTGCTGAGTGTTCTTCCTATATTTGGAATAGGAGTTCAGCTCCAGCAAACCAAGCTGCAGGCTGGAACTGTGGGCTGATGCTCATGGAGGAGCCCCTGGGTTCTGCACTCCAAGTCCCTGCAACCTGAACAAAAGCGGCTGATGTGTCACTTTTTGCCCTGGAAACCGATGCCATGTGCACAGTGAGCTCACACGGAGTGCTGGTAATTCCCAATATCTCTGTAAGCCTCAGTATAACAACAGAGCTTTGACACTTGATCTGCAGGCTTATCCCAAATCAGCCTCTGCTAAAATGGAACTATTTGGCAGGAATAAGCCATCCTGGAGGGAGCTGTGGAAGGAGGTGGGTGGTCTGGGGAGCTGTTGGCTTTTCAGTGCACTGATGGGTCCTAGTAGCTGTTGCCAAATTCTTGTGGACACTTTAGTGCTTCCTCAGCTGGTTTATCTGTTACCCTCCCAATGGACAAGGGTTACCCCACGAAGAAAGGGCTTGGGTTTGGGTCTAGGTGTCCCCTGTGCAGTGAAGGCTCCCTCTGGGTTTGCCCACTGAACATCACAAGGTTGGGTTTCTCTGGATGAGTTTGGGTTTCTCTCAGTGCCCCAGTAATGGCTCTGCAGTCAGAGAGGGGGATTTGGAAGCCTGGCTGTGCTCACTGGGAGTGTGAGCTGGTGGGGGTGAGGATGAAAGCAAGTGGTTATAGATGATGTCTGCTTATGTCTTTGATAGCTTGTAGTAAAATCTTAGCAGCAACTCAGTTCACGTCATGTCTTAAACTGCTCGTGAAATAAATACAACTGACAGCTCTGCACGCAGCTCTGCACCGCTTGGGCGCAGAGAATTTTTCATTTGAAGCAACCCAGAGGCAGAAATAGATGAAATGCTGGGAGCAGTGGCCTGCATCCCCACAGCGTGTGCCTCGTGAGCGACACATGTCCCGATGGATTCTGGATGGCTCTCGCTCAGACGCTTCTCTGTGCTGATAATGAAAACAGTGCCCAAATCTGATTTGAGATCTGAAAATGGGAAAAGCGATCTGGCAGCTGAAGTGTATCATTTACCTCGGGAAGCCTCCTCGCTTGGATTGCCAGGGGGAAGTTAGCAATTGAAAACACCTCCCAGTCTTCAGCTCGACCCCCCTGGCGTGGAAGGTGCCAGGATGTGACCAGGGCTGCAGAGCTGAGTGTTTGCAGGGCACTTTGCCTTTAGTTTGCACCAGTGTGACATAAATTGGTCTCGGGGAATTCCCCTGGCAAAGCACACAGCTCCCTGTGACAATCTTGTTTGCCGTCATTTTTTTTTTGACCCTACTCTTCCTTGCATGCTTTCTTCAAAGAGGGATGAAGGTGCATCACCTGTTCCCAGCTGTCCCTTTGCTCTGCTGGGTTGCAATGTTGTGTTATTTCGTGGAATTGTTTAGGTTGGAAAAGCCCTCCAAGAAAATCTGGTCCAACCATTCCCTCAGCGCTGCCAGGCCCACGATCCGAGTGGTGCATGCACACATCTGTTAAATGCCTCCAGGGATGGTGACTCCACCAGTGCCTTGGGCAGCTGTGCCAGGGCTGAACAGCCCTTTCTATGAAGAAGTTCTCCCCAGTATCCAACTTAAACCTTCCCTGGTGCAACTTGAGGCCATTTCCTTTTGTCCTTTCCATTTCCATGGATGAGGGCTCGTTCTTGGCTCTGTGTTTGCTGCTGTAGATCTGTTAATCATCTTGTTGGAGGCTGGGGTGAAGTCAGTATCTGCCAGTGAGAGCTTGCCATTAGTGCTGACATTATTAGAGTGCCTCATTCCTATTTCAATAGGTCTTGTTTGAGATAGGTAATAGAAAAAGGGAATCTATATTATGGCTAAAAATACTGCGGAGCAGTGTATTTATGGCTCTTGTTGCACTTTGACAGTTGTGGGTGGTTTTTTGCTGGGAAAAAAAACGTTCTTTCTTTTGTATTTTATGAAGAATTGGTGACATCTGGTGATCGCTTATAATGAGCCCTCTCAAGACTGCCGACAGAAATAAACCTTTTAGAGGCGAAGATTTGTCTTGCAGCGTGTCTGAGAGAGCGACTGCAATTAGCACCTAATCCCTGCCCAAGGTGGGCTCGGGAGCCTTCAGAACCTGTGTCAGGGCAAATAATCTGTTGGGAGCGTATTGCAGAATGAAGCAGGTTGTTCCCTGGCTCTCGGGTCTAATTGAATAAAGGCCGATCTAAATGAAAAGGGCAGCTGTGGTGCTCTGCTACCGCGGAGATGGGCACGGGGAGCTCTGGGGAATGTCAGAGGAGGGATGTTTGCGGGGTCCCTACGACTCTGACTTCGGTTCAGTGCATTTAGATTTGTGGGCAGGGCGTGGAGCCTGTTTTGGTTCAGAGTTTTGTCATTTGTCTGTGAAGTCTTAAGAAGGCAAAAGGGGAAGAATGGGAAGCTGGTTTGGAGTGCAGAGGGGTGTTGCTGAGGAATCGATCAGGTGGGGATGTGCTGTACCTGCTCCAGCCATCCACGCCGTGCTGGGCTTCCCAGCTGGAATCACAGCCCTCAGAGTGTACCTGAACATGCTGGCAGCAGCCAGAGGGGCTTTTTTCTTCTCCTGTGAAAAAATGCTGAGAAAATTGGGGTTGTTCAGCCTGGAGAAGAGAAGGCTCCAGGGAGACCAGGGAGCACCTTCGGCAGAGGAGAGCTGGAGAGGGATGGGGGACAAGGGATGGAGGGACAGGACAAGGGGGAATGGCTTCCCACTGCGAAAGGGCAGGGATAGATGGGATATTGGGAAGGAATTCTTGGCTGTGAGGGTGGGCAGGCCCTGGCACAGGTTGCCCAGAGAAGCTGTGCTCCCTGGAAGTGTCCAAGGCCAGGTTGGACGAGGCTTGGAGCAACCTGGGCTAGGGGAAGGTGTCCCTGCCCATGGCAAGGGGTGGAATGAGGTGGGCTTTAAGGTCCCTTCCAACCCAACCCATTCTATGATTTCCATCACTTGTCTCATACGTTGATTTTCTTAATCAATATCCAAACTGTTAATACGTTTCTCTTATGTGGGGCAAGTTGGGTTGTTCTGTGAATCTGAACAGTAAGGCAGCCTTTTAAAATCCTTTAAGAGGAAAGAAGTATGTTGTCTTGATTGTAGCATTTTGCCTGGTTTTACTGATAGTGAAACTGTCTCTATTCACACTGTGTTGCCTTTGTTTGCGAAACAAAGTAAAGTTTCAAAATGGTTTTCATTTTAGTGCACTTGAAGTTGCTTTGGCCTTGTAAAATGTTTTGTGGTTGGGTGAGTATTTGATTGCCTTTTTTTTTTAATTTGAAGATATTTTTATTTGGTGAATTTCATGTGTATGTCAGAAGGCTGATCTTTTTATTTTTTAAATAGTAACTTCACTCATAAAAAGCTATCATTTTATTTTAAAGAAAATTTGAAGAGAATTACTATCCATGGATAATTAAAATAGTTCATTGAAAATTCAGAGTCTGCTCTGAATGACTCCTTGTCTCTTGCTGTGCTCTGCCTTGGAGCTATCTTATGTTTTTAAACAAACAAAAATTAGCATTCAGGAAAGGGGAAAATACCCCTCAAGTAAATTGTACCCATTCTGTGCAAAGCTAGTTTGATTGAAGAGAATTTGGCAGTCAGTTCATTGAATGCAAGTGCTGAAGGTGGGTAAAAATAGATATATTTCATGCATATATGATGCAGCTTTCAAGGAACATGGTTTTAACTCAGCTTTGCCCACAGCACTGGGAACTTGTGCCACTCTGTGTGTTTGGGGGGCAGACAGCGGCTTTTCATGTGCTTCGTGTGGTGACAACCCCCAGCTACTTTCACTGAATGGGAACATCTCCAGAAATCTTTGGTTGGATTTATCTTTAAGAAAGCTCTCCCCAGATGATCTGAATTGATCAAGCCTAAAGCCAACCTGCATAAATCCCTGGAGAGCCTCTGGGTTCTTGTGAATGAAGTGGGTCTGAAACACAGAAGGAACGGCCACAGTAGCATTTCTTTCACTTCTTTGTTCAACTACAATCTTTTCTTGCTGTTCAGTTTTTCTAATCCCATCCCAAGAAGTGCTTTTGCCCCTGGTCTGCATGACCCCCTTCCCGATCCCATGAATAGATAATCAATGGAAGGGGCTCACTGTTGGCCCAGGCTGACCCTCTGTTGTTTTGTGGTGCTGCAAATAGATGAAGCTATTGATGATATCTCTGGATTAAGTGGCAAACAAAGCGATAGCTGGCTGTGCAGGCACGGGGCAATGCACACACTGATATGGAAACCAATAAGCATCTCCTTGTCAGCTTTTTATCTCCCAGGTTTGCCAGGAGAGATGCCAGTGCAAGGAACAGCCTGGTAGCAGTAGGCCCTCGGTAACTCGTGCTCTGCTCTGTGCATGGAGGGGGCACTCGGTGTGCTGTGGCCTTGGGGTGGTGATTCTCAATGGCCAGGTACAGGGTCAGCCTCAGTGTCATCACAGAATCCCAGACTGGTTTGGGTTGGAAGGGACCTCACAGAGCATCTCATTCCACTCCTCTGCCATGGGCAGGGACACCTCCCACTAGCCCAGGTTGCTCCAAGCCCCGTCCAACCTGGCCTTGGACACTTCCAGGGATGGGGCAGCCACAGCTTCTCCGGGCAACCTGTGCCAGTCTGAAGACCTCCAGCTTGGCAGCACCACCCCTTTCTCCTGAACCACCAGGACTGGCTCAACCCATGAGTGGTGCTTTTTCCACTCCAAAAAGTCCTGATCTCCTCCAGCCAAAGGCAGCTCTCTGGGGTGGTCCCAAGGACTTGAAGGTACCCCACGGCTGAAGGTGGGGGACACAGGGGTTGTCTCTGACGTGGTGGTGGCACCAATCACATCCTCCTCCTCCTCAGCACGTGAGCCTGTTGTGTTTTGGAGGGTGCTGCAGAAGAGTGGAGTTGTTAAGGAGCAGTGTCCGTTCCTGCTTCCTTGAGTATCAGAGATGGGGGTGGTGATGCGATTGCCCTTGGTATCAAATAAAAAACTGTTTTATTTTGGGGGTCTGTGCAGAGAACATAGCTGTGATAGCAAGCACAGCTCTCCAGGCTGCATTTACAGACTACCATGTTTGCTGTGTCTGAGTAATTGCACTAAGGAGGAATCAATCACCTATAGATTTTACAGAAATACACTGTGTTTGCTGCCTTGGTCCAAGTACCATGACTTGGGTGGGCATTGAAGTATTGCACCTCTTACAGGTAGGCTGGATACCTGGTCACTGAAGTACTTGCCTCTATATTTAGTTTTAATTTAAGTCTGATTTTGTGATCTGTTAGCTCCATGAAGTTTTTTATGAGTTATGATCACTGGTATTTTGGTAAGAATATACAGATAGTAGACATGGTATGAATAAGGCCATTTCTCATTATTTCTATCCACTTTGATGTGCTTATATTATCATTTCAAGATACGGATTTGAATTTAATACTGTTTAGAAAACAAATGCATGTCCAAATTGGCTCCAGATGTGATTCATTTCATTTGGTGCCTTTCAAGATGTTTTTAACAGCTGATGAATGAGTGTGGTGGGAGATTGCCAAAACAGATGCTTTTTGTTTCAAGTCAAAGAAGCAAAAACTTCATCTAAAACAAGAGAGGATTTTTTTTCCCAGTGTTTAAAAAGAACCCCTAATTACATATTTTAATGAAAGGAAACTTCTTTGGGCTCTGCATTCAAAACAAGTGTCAAACATAAACAGTTCTTGTGCCAAGGCACATCCACTGCCAGGTATTGCCTGGGTTAGGAGGGTTTGTGCTGGAAGGGTGACAGTGTGACCATCTCTCCATGGCATGAGTACAGCCACCTCCTTGAATGAGCTGGAAAGAGATGGATCCCTCTGAAGAAAACCATACATACATTGCAAAGGCCAAGAAAAGAATTAAGCAACCAAGTCCAAAGCAGGTGCTGGGGATGTTTTGAAAGCTGTTGGCTCTGATTCCTTAGATGCCTTTTTTTTGCTGCAGGAAATACTAATATTTCCTTTGTAGCCTGGAACACAGCATTAAGGAAGGAGAAATTCATAAACTTGCAGTACAGTTCCGTTCTGGGATTTTTATTTTTTAATGTAGAACATATTTTTCTGAGAGCGTAAACCTTCCCATTGAGCAGATGCTCACTCGCAGAAGCAGATGCATGTCCCAAGCCTCACACCTACTGTGGACCCACCAGCCAGCTGATACAGTTTAGGGGCCACAGGTTTTGGGGGCAAGGCTGCCAGTGCTGAATTAGCCAGCAGGCAGCTCCCCTGTGTCCTCCCTTCTCAGACCCACCGAGAGTCTGGCCGCACTGTGTCGCTGGGTGTGCATCATGTGGATGGAAAGGTATTACCATGATACCCGTGCCCTGCTGAGCTGGCTGAGTGTGGGGCCATGTGCTGCCACCAAGGATCGTTTGGATTAAAGAATTCCTGAGTTTGGAGGTCATGGTGCTCCCCAGCCTCGGTTCTGCCCTTAGCAGGCTGGAGGAATAATGGAATTTGGTGTCTTCATGGTCTGAATCATGATACGTGTTTGAGCGGCATTAAGTTAAGCTTCATATTTAACCCTCTAAGTAGAACGAAGAATCCCACTCTTAGATCAGTGTGTTTTCCAGGTTCCATCTAACAGATCCAGCTGATCATTTCATTTTTGTAGGTTTTGTAGTCAAAACCTTCAGCTGCACTCTCATAGTGCAAGGCAGTCCCACAAAGCCTGTGCCAAAGTGCTATTAAAAGGTGGGCTCAACTCCTCCTCCCCTCTGCCTCTTGATACAAATTTGGGATATTTTGAAGCTCATAAGCAGCATATTAGAAGAGCTGAGGTGCAGATAAGCAATAGCTGATGACTTTGAAGCCAAGGGATTAGTTTCATGCTCGCTGCTGAGACTGCTCCCATTTTTATTCACGAGTGCAGCCTCCACAAGGCCTGACACTGTCTCACAGCAGGGCCATCGTGGTGGAGTGATGGAGGATGTTGCTGCTGACATCCTTCCTTAGAAATCGTCCTCATCTGTCAGCCTTCTCATTGCCAAGGCTCCTGCAGTTGGACTTTGCATTTCACTCCCTGAAGGAAATAGAGTAGCTGCAGTCATTGCTTTTATGACTCAGTCCCATCTGCAGGTACTTCTGCCAGGTGCTGTTTTAAATGGGCCATTATCACCTCTTGAACGGTGCTGTTTGGTTTTTATCGCGGGTTCTTCTCTGGTATTCAAGTACCAGGGAATATGGCATCAGCCAAATGTGTATTAACATTTTCCTTTCTACATCTCTCTCCCTTCCAAGTATGTGCCCATGGAAAAAGGTGCTCGTGGAGTTTATCTTTTTCTCAGATAAAGCTTTTCTAAAGGTCTTCTGAGGAGTTAATCAAAACTGGGAAAACAAATTGATTTCAGTGTCTCTCTGGCTTCTAATAATGTGTTTGTTTTGGTGGGTTTTTTTAAGTTTAGGCTTAGCTTTTTAAAACGCGTTTTAACCTAAAATCACAGAATGGTTTGGGTTGAAAGGGACCTTAAAGACAACCTTGTTCTAACCCCCCTGCCATGGGTAGGGAACCTGAAAGATCGTGGAGATCTTCTACCCGGCAGGAAAATTTAATTCTATTGTAAGATGTAATGAATAGAAGTTTTGACATTTGAGTATCAATAACAAAGCAGTTATTCCAGAATATGCCACAAAGCTCCCAAGACAAAAGACCCTGATAGAGCTTGCAGGGAAAGGCTGTTCATTAGCAGGAGGAGACCGTGCATGGCTTTCCTGGGTCAGGGCTTAGTTTGGAAACCTCTGGAGTTGGCTTCTCGTGGAGTTTCAAATGCCCAAGGTTTCCTGTAACAGCTTCCTGCAGCCTGGATGGATGGAGGGAACAGCAAAATCTCTGGGAAGGGAGTGATCGAACTGGAAGCCAAAGGCACCAAATAAGATTTTCAAAACCAAGTGAAAAAGGTGAGCCAGAGAACAGTCCGGGCTCTTCGTGTGTCGTAGTTAAAAAACAATCAGAATTTCAGTGGAAGTGGCTGCTCTGCTGCCGTTTTCCATGTGCTGTGTTTCCCATGCGGATGCAGGAGGTAAGAAATGCTGGGCACCGGGATTTGCAAGGAAGCAGCTGTGTGGGAATGCATTTCTGTAGTTCCTCCCCTGGTTTGTAGTGCAAACATCTCGGGCTGCACAGGGCTGCCTTGCCGCTCACCTCCTGCCTCCCTTAGCGGAGACCCACCCGTGCGATCTTGCCAGATATCTTTTTTTTTTAAAAAAAAAGTCACCGGGTTTACAAATCCACTCACAAATACCACAGTCACATTTTGTGTCTGGGTCACTTGCAATCTCTTTGAAATATGAATTAGACCAATGGGCTGTTGGCTGCTATCTTGGGGACACCAGGATGCCTTATGTGAGACAGCAATATATTTTTTTTCCACAGCTGAAAATAAATTTATCTCACAGCCATAGATATATTTTCTGCTTGAGTGACTGCAGCTCAAAACATTTGGTGGTATTACAAATCGTGGCATGTGAAGCGTAACGTTTTAGAATATTAGTTTTAAAAGTTTTGGGGTGTTTGGCTGCAACTGTACTGAAAAGAACAAAACTCAAGAGGTTACTTAACTTGTTTGGATAAACTTGAGCTGGGAGCTTCGTCCCATTAATGTGACTGGCCACTGCTTATCAGAGGGCATCAGCCAACAGAGGGAATGGTTAATTTATTTTCTTTCTGTGGATGTGGATGCAGACAAAGCTATCAAAGGATGCTCTGAATCTTGTGTTGTTTCCTTAGAGGGGTCATTCCAGCCCAGGGAGATGAAATTACCAAACGTGTATCTCACACGGGTTGGAAATTAAACACAGCAAATGCATTTATTTATTTATTTGTTTGTTTATTGGCTGCAGGGAAGAGATGTTGAAATAAATAAGCACAGACCTTGATCACAGTTGTCTTTTCTGTGCTGCAAATGAAGAATAAGTCCAGCAAAGTCATTGATACCTTCCCATGGCAAAACTGGGGTGAGGAGAGTGGGAGCAAACCTCTGCAAAAAGGGCAGAGCAGGGGAGAAGAATGTGATCCCCCTGTAACTGCAGCATGAATATGTGAACTTGAGTTTCCTTTAAAGGCAAAGTGATGAAGACATGGAGGGCTTTGGTGCTGTTTCATTGCCTGGCAGTGGTTTTGAGGTGAATACGTGGTAGTTAGACTGAGCTGTAGGGTGACAGGAGGCTGTGGCTGCACAAGTTGCTTTCATTGCCTCCATGTGGTTTGGCTAAATTTTTAACTAAAGCTTGAACACTGAATCTTATTTTTACTTTTTGTCACATTTGAAGTGGTTTAGCAGAAACCTGGAGTGACACACCTTGGTTTGTACATCACAAAACCATGTGGTGTATTAGAAAGCTCTGACGTGACCGAGGGCTTGACCCTGCTTCTAATACAGGGCATTAAATTCCTTGGCTCACCTCCCAGGTCAGGAACTTTCACTCGTTTTCCATGTGGTGCTAAAGACCAGGAGGAGAGCATTTGGGCAAGAACCATGTGCAAGCTGATTTGACTCTTGACTCTCGTTACTGCGGAGGCTTTGCAGGTGCTTTAACAACAGACCCATATGATTAGAGAAGGTCTCACTGGGGAAATCGGTGTGTTATCAACAAGCCTGATTATCTTACAGAACCTGACCCGTGGGAAGGGCTTACTCACATAAAACTTAATTACATCACTTCCTCAGAGCTCTCAGGATCCAGACCTTTGCTCTCATTGTAATGCCAACACTCGGAGGTGCAGGGAGTTATTCCTGCCTTGAGCTGCAGGTTAAGCTGCATTAGTCTCCTGAAAAAGAAAATCACTTTGGGTACCCTGTTTCTGGGAGTGCAAGGCATGAGCATCACTTCTTCCAGAGCCCTCAACAAATAGAATTTGTGTCAATAAAACTATGTTAAACCCGTCTTACTGTTATCAAACTGCCTCCTTGAGCAGAGAGCGGCTAAATCTGTGCAGCAGTTTAACATCCTGCTCTGCTGCAATATTGAATTTTAATCTCCACTGTAATAAACCTCAGAGTTTCATCCTCTTCAGCGGTTTGAGTTTCATTTGTGTGCTGTGTGGACACAGCTGGGTGGGATGTGGATGATCCCCATGGCAATGAAGGTTGGCTGTAAATTGGGAATAAGCCCAAACCCTTGTGACACTTCAGGATCACTGTAAGGGCACAGAGTTGTGTCAGTTCATCAGAGCCCTGGGAGCCAAGGGATGCATTGTTTGGATCTGCCACTTGTGTTACAGTTAATGCACTTGAAATAAATCTTGAGTGTTATGAATGTGAAGCACAGAATGAAATGAAAAGATTTTCTGGGATGTGAAGCAAATTTGTAGTTGGGGGTCTCTTAAAGTAATGTTTGGGCAGGAAGGGGTTAAGATGGTAAATATGTTTTGGAGGCTGTCTTGTAAATGGCTTAAACTCCTTTTGGGAGAGTCTGGAGATGTGCTTTTGTCTTCTTCCTTCCTTCATTTCTAACCCCCAAACCCTCCCTGTTGCCGGGGGAGTGGGTTTGCCCTGGGAGAGGCAGTCCTTGGCCATGGGAGAGATGGAAATTTGGGGAGCCCCTGTCTTTAGGGAGGTCTGTAGGGAGCCTGTTGAGGCCGAGCATGATCTGAAGCCCTGCAGGACGGGGACAGAAGTGGCAGCACCAGCCGTACTGTGCCTCGGCCGGCAGCTCCCTGGGGGATACTTCTCCCTGCATCCCAGCTCTTAAACTCTGCTAATTCCCGTTCATGCAGTGCTCTCGTGGGTCAAAACACAGTGATTTATCATTCATGCTTTACCCTGGAATATGTCACTCCCGGGGCAGAAAATCTTCAGGAAAAAACATGTTTTCGTCCCCTCACTTCTGTGGTAAGAAGCTTCCCTCTGTACTTTAGTGACACATGTAATGAAAAATCCGGCTGCCGACAATCGGCGTGGGGATATTGTTATCTTGACAGGCCTCCAGCAGATCTGCTCCACAAGTGGTACCCTGAACTGCAGAAAGGTTATTTGCCTTGTCAGTAGCAAAGCACTTCCAGTGCTCAGATAACTGTCCCATTCATCATCCATCATTATAGGGCTTAAGAGAAAATATTAAAAAAAAGAAAACCCCACAAAGAAAGAGGAGAGGAATTCATCCCCAAAATTCAGCCTGTGGCATTGGTGAGCTTGTACTTACTCGTTCTGTTTCTCAATCTGCTGCATTTGCTCCTCATAACGTGGCTTTAGAGTAGAAATACAGATCTTGTTGTTTCTGTTGCTTGGGCTCAGAAAGGAGGGGCAGGAGGGAGTGTGGGTGTAAATGGGAAGTTAGAGTAGATGTGTTTGTGGTTTTCCTCTCTGTTGGAGCCCTGAGGGCCATAAAAGAGCCTTGTGCAGGCAGGTCAAGATGTGCTCAGAGGTGTAGCTGGGTTGAATGTTTTGGTCGATTGGGCAGGAGGAATTGGAGTCCTCGTTTGCATTGATTGTCACATGGAAAGGATTGGTTTTATCGCTTTATGTGGCTGGGACATTCTATCATTAGGTGGCAAAATTTGACTGTCCACCAAGCAGAGTTGACTGTGTTGGTTTCTGGAGTGGCATGTATTGTGTATGACACATTATTTATTTTTTTAATATATATATATATATAATTGTGTAATTAAAATAACAAACCTCCAACTATTCTTTGGCAAACCTTTGTATCTACTACCATGGAGTAGTTTTGACCTCATCAAATTCTGGAGGAGAAGGTACATTCTCCTGCATACCTGTGCATGTTATAAATGTTTCCCTTTAATCTGTTGTTTCTGGACTAATTTAAGAGTTTTCTGTGTGAAGTTTGGCGGGGTTTTTTTCCCTCATTACAAATACTTTCTCCCCCTTGTGCATGTTTTCCTCTTTAGACGTTAACATTTCATAATTGCAGTAATGCCCTTTAGGGTGTATGTTACGGGTGGTAGTGAGATGCCTGAGAGGTCTCCTAATGACATCTGAACAACAGGCACAGCTCATCGTTATCAGAGCGTTCCACACATCCTTAACAATAATAAATACTCCTGCTTACTGTAATTACACATATTGTCCTTTAGTGCTCAGCAGGAGGGTACTGGAGAGTCCACAGTTCAAGTGCAAAGTGGGGAAGTGCCCTAAATCCTTAAATCAGCCGAGTTTGGTGGAGGGTTCTCCAAATGCCTTTGACCGTGAGGGTGTGGAAGGACCCACGGTCTGGGGAGAATTATGGTGTTTTTCCTCTTGCGTTTGGATTGAAAATGTCACGAGAACTATTTGCCTGTGTGTGGAGGTCGCTTCTGATCTCCCTGTCGTAAACATCACACACCTTCTGAGCGGGGATTTACTGGGAGAACAGGTAACAGTGGGCTCAGAATTGCTTAAAAAGTTCTGTGGTAGAGGATGAAGCTGAACTGTGGCAGGTCCTGTGCTCTCATGGTAGAAGCTGGAGGGTCTCCAAGAAGGCAGCAGGGACACCCTGTGTACATAAATACCCATCAGAAGAATTGATGTTCTTGACTGCATCCCTCACCAAGGCTGGCGTGGGGTAGCCTTTATAATACACTTTGCTGGCCACTTTTGCCATGCATGCGTCTTACAAATAAGAAACCAGACAGTAAAAAAGAAAAATACCTTTAGCAGAGATTCAGATTCCTGGAATCTCAAGCCCTGAGTGCTGGTGGAGCATTCCTTCTGACAGCAGAGCCAGGGAGTTGTTTGGAAAGGTGTTTCAGAGTACAGCAGGAACAGCAAAATTTGCATTCATGCCAGAGGACTTCAACATTTATTAAAGCTTCCAAATAACACATTTGCTACCTACAAGTATTTGATAGATGTACCAGTCAGCCATAAAAAAGTGAGCATTGCTTACTTCCCAGAGGAATCCAGACAATTTTGCTTTCTCTAATAGGAATGAGGTAGAGGATTGTACGATGTCAAACGGTAGATTGCGTAGTGTCACCAACTGAAGCAGAGACAGCGAGCAGTTTATGTAACAAAAGCCTGGTTGGTTTGGTTAGTGGAAATTATAGGATGTCTGCATTAAAGTAGTAAAGACATTTTTTATATAGAAATGGGGAGTGAGAGTTGGCTGCAGTGAAGAGCAGGCCTGGCTTTTGCACACGTGGACTGATGGAACAAGACTCTTCCTGTGTAGCTCTTGAAGTGAAGAGCGAGCGAAGCTAATCATCACTGCACAATAATTAACTCTTCCAGTTCGTGATGACAAGTGGATGTGTCATACATGGCTTCAGGTGCTTCAAAATGGCCAGAAAGATTTTATTTAATTTTTATTTTCCTGTCCTGCAGATTGCTCAGAAAATAACCTTTACAAAAGCCTCACTGTCTTCCCAGGCTATTTCAATCCAGTGTTTCTCGATCATTGAATCAATTCATTACACTGTGAGTTTGTTTTGGGTTGGGATCCCAAGTAATTACACATTCTTAAGCTCATTTTGTTGTTACTGTTAAAACAGCTGCATGTGGGACATTTTCCTCTCCTTCTCCCCTCCTCCCTTGTCTGCAGCATCACTAATTCAGCTTAATAGTTTTTACAAAGCAAAACAATACAATCTGAAGAGAAAATATAATTTTGAGAGAGTACACAACAGGCACAGAGAGGTGAGTGTGTGAGAGTGTCTATGTAAGATGAGTGTCTGTGTGGAGTAGTAGATTTCTAGGAGCAGGCTGTGTCGTGAATAAATTAATGATTAGAAAGAGCCAGTTTTGGGTACAGAACTCATGCATAATTCACTGGGGGTTTCTGTTATGTTTACACTCACCAAGTAGTTGAGACGAGCAGTGTAGGAGTTACTCACGAGTTGTTTGCCCTGACTGCGTCGTGTTCCTCCTTCGTCTGCACTGATGTTCCTGACATTGTTTCTTCCCTCTGGTTTTACAAACATTTTTAATTTTTTAACACCAAAAAACCAGTTAATACTCAGCAGGCAGCAAATACAAACCCAGCAATCACAACAGCCTTGTTTGCCTCTGGGATCACACGGAAAGCTCTCCCAGCTGTTAGTTACGTCTTCCTTATGCTGAATAGCGTTTGGGAATGTTGTCTGAGTGCATCTTTGGGATGTCCTGGTGGGATGAGAGCAATCATCCACCCTAATCTCCTGGAAATCCCTGGCTTGGGAATGGTTTGGGCTCTCTGGAGGTAGTGCAGCATCACCTTGTAGTACCAGGGAGGGTCTGACCAGCTCCGAGTTCTGGAAAAGCCACCGACTGCTGACTAAAAGCCAAAGGTTCTTGCAGATGTGGCCATGGTCATTTTGTTGCCCACCGTGGGATGATAAAATTCCCAGGGAAGAATAAAACCCCCCCAGTCATTTAGAGGGTGAGCTACCTTGCAATCCCTCAGCTCATCAGAGAGGCCAGGTAAGACAGGAGACGATCCCAACAGCAGTGCTGGCCTGGGAGGGTGACGTGTGGGATACGAGACTTACAGTCTGATGCAGCAGATAAATGCGTAACAGAATTTAGTAGATGGAAATTGAAGGTAAACAAATTAAAAATAAAATATGTTTGCCCACTGAGACTAAGTAATCATTTGAAAAATTGCTCTTAGGTGCTTAAATCAGGGCTGGGAGCCTTGCTAGGAGGTGTGCTACAGAGCAGACAAATTATGGAGCTGCTGCAGGGAAAATCTCGTGGAGTTTGGTGCAGGAGGTCAGAGTGTGCACATAATCCCTCCCGGCTTTAAAAATCTATAAATCTGTGGCACACTGCCTAGGTGCTGATAGGCACTTGATAAATTACATTTATTGTGTGTTTTCCCACCTGAAAGCTTCCTCCTGCCTCCCTCCCCAGGGCTGCTCCTGCTCCCTCCCAGGCAGGACACAAATCTAGGACTTGCCTTTGGACTTGGCAAACCGAGTTGTAATTCTTGGTCTTCCCAAGGAAGGCTGCAAATCCATCCATCTCTTACTGTGCGCTTGGGGCTGAGGCATGCGATTCATTTAGGTTTATGCAGTTTGGGAGGTAATTGTTTGAGGTAGGAATGGAGTTCTTGTTTATAGAACTGGGAATTAATATTCTCATGCTGTAAGTTTTTAATATATTTTTAAAACTCGCAGAGTAATAGATGGGTGCTTTTTCTTGTAATAAAATGAAATATTGAAATAAATACACACTGAGGAACGCTTTAACTCTTCCAGGTTGTAAATGTCTATTGTTTAATAGTATCCACTTCATGGCTTATATTCCATTCCATTTCTGTGATAAATTTGGTGAGCTCCCAGTTGCTGCTAAATTGTATATGGATATCTGATAAATGTACATCTTATTAGTTGAAACACATCCCTGGGATAAGCAAGTTAGTTGGGGTTTTTATTGTTAATTGAATTTTTTCAGCAGAGGCAGCCGAAAGATGTTCATGAATTTGCATGATGTTAAACATCTGCTCCTCTTAGCGGGAACTTCACCAGAGTTTCACTTCACCTGGAAATTCAGATCAGGACTAAAACAGGCACTCAGGCTTTGAGGGGTTTGGCTGTGAGTAGAGCAGGAGGGCAGGCAGTGCTGTGATGGGAATGGGATGCAATTAGCAGCGTTGCTAAATGTCTCATCAGCGTCCTCTGTGCACAGTGATGGTCTTGGGAGATGTCTGGAGGCAGCAGAACGCTCGGTGTGTTGTTATCAGGTGTTACAGGAACGCTGCAGCGGGGTTACCTGCAGTGAGATTGCTGCACAGCACGGCCTGGAATTTTGTAGCAGGCTTTCTCTGGGTTAGCAGAAGTTAAATGGTTGATACAGTGAAGCTTTACAGATTAAGATTTGGGTTAATTTTTGTTCATCCTGAATGAGTTCGCTCCGGCCTAGTGCAGAATCACAGATCCATTAAGGTTGGAAAAGACCTCCAAGATCATCAAGTCCAACCTTTGACTGAACACCCCCATGGCCCCTACACCGTACTGTGAGGTGCCACATCCACTCCTTCTCGAACACTTCCAGGGCTGGTGACTCCACCACTTCCCTGTCAGCCCGTTCCAACGCTTAACTACTCCTTCCGTGAAGAATTTCTTCCTGATACCCAACCCGTAGTACTTCCAGCCTGTAAAAATCAGAGCTGGGAAGGTTCGAAGCTCGCAGATGTCTCTAAATTGCAAGAAATGTGTGAATCTCACAAAGGTCTCTCCATGTTCTGCTCTGCCTTTCTGCAGCTGTAACTGCTCAGAGGAGGCTGTTCATGCAAATTATTGAGAAAAGCAGGTATTT
This sequence comes from Cephalopterus ornatus, assembly GCA_013396775.1. NCBI lineage: Eukaryota > Metazoa > Chordata > Aves > Passeriformes > Cotingidae > Cephalopterus > Cephalopterus ornatus. The sequence goes on along the minus strand of VZRE01012366.1, from coordinate 742,912 downwards.
TCTTCTTCTTTCCAACCAGACAGGAAAACTAGGAGGGAAATCCATCCAACCTCTCCAGAAATAAGCAATTAAAGGAAGAGGAAGATAGATAGAAAGAGACAGATAAAAAATGTGCATGGAGGAATGGGGATTTGCAAGGAGACCCCTGAGGAACTGAAGTCATCTTTAATTTTCCTGTCCCCATGTAAACCTGCTCTGTGGAGTCCAAGAGGCCACGAGGCAGCAGAGCATTGGGGTAAAGAGTTCACATAATGTCTCACTCAGGTTCAGCAGGCTGATGTTTTGAGACCACGTTTCCTCTGTTCAGGCATGCCAACGCTTTCCCTTTGTATGCAGGAAAATGGGCTGGTGCTGATGAGCAATTTTGCTGTAAATGGCACGAGAATTAAGGAGCCACACTCAGAAATAAATTTGTATCCTATAACATTTTAGTTTAGTCGTTTTCTGATGCTTCTAACAATGCCAGATAAAGCCTGAGTGAAACACAGAAAAAGGATGGGCTGTCTGAAAACAGGACTTTTCTCCAATCTCTTTAATTTTGTCTAGAAATGTTATTTTCGTAACCACATCTTTATTGCCCTGTGGACACAGATCAGAAAACAAAGTTTAGTGCTCGCATCTCCTGCTCTAAATTTCTTCCTGGAGCTTGAAGACTTCCATAGGAACAGCTGAAGATAGCCAGCACGGGCTGAGAGGAACTGTCAGATAAAATGACACCCCCGATGCCTCCTGCCTTAGAAATGACACTCTCCAGCCTGCTCCAAACAGTTCTTTATTAGCACATTTGCTGGTGCTGAGGGGTTGCCTTGAAATTTATTGCCACTGGAGCTCCCCTTTGGTGGTGTTATTTGTGCTGGGTTGTTATTATCGTCCCCCGTGGTGACAGGGACATGTCCTGCCGGGGGGGGGTGGGTTTTGGGCAGGTGATGGAGGAATCCAGGGAGCCAGAGGGGGTGGCAGCTCTTCATGGGATGCCTGGTGGTTGTGTCCCACCTCCCCTGCAGTGGTAGCCGAGTCTGCCTCGGTGTTGGGATCAGCAGCAGGGCTGCAGCTTGTCCCAGAATCTCAGAATGTGCTGAGTTGGGAGGGACCCACATTTGCAAGGGCTGGAGCCCGGACCTGAGGGCGTGTGGGCTGCAGCAGGTACCTGTGCCACCCAGGGGAACCTCCCCCAGGGTTTTTGAAGGGTCACAAGCAGTTTGAATCTCCCTGGGTGGATGGTCACACACTCCTGCCCTCAGCCTGGGTGCTCGTGGCTGCATAGCTCCTCTCACGGATTTTGGGGAGAGCTGCAGGTGCCCCTGGTGCAGCCCGCGGAGCTGTGCTGAAGAACAGCTCAGGAACCAGTGGGGCTCGGATCCTCTAAGGACTTCTGTGTGTGTTTAGGCTCACAGCTCCTGTCAGGACAGTGCAAACCAAGGTCTCTGAGATTGGTGCTCTGTAGGTGTTATAAGATCATTTTTGATATTTAAAGAAGTACTGACATTTCTGGTAATCACTGCATTGTAAGGCACCCTGCACAGGAATATTTCACTGGGAGATTAGTTTGCCCATCAAAGCAAGCTCTGCATTTGCTCAGTTTATTTTTATTTTGTAACCTGCATTCCTTTGAAGGACACTTTCATCCCCAGCCTTGCTGTTCCTCTCTTATCTGCTTCTGGCTTGAAGATTGCTCAGGGATCCCACTGTAAAACCCTGCAGCAATTCACAGAAAACAGGGTAAAATTTTTAAAGAGGGCAATTATTGAGGGAGTTGGATTAATGATCTGTCATCAGAATTTAGCCACATTCACCACTGACCTTTCACGGGGAAGATGCTCTTGATAAATGTAGTTCATTACTGAGTTCTGACATGAAAACAGAATGGCATTCTGTGTTTCTTGGCAGGCTGATCAATATTTTATCTGCCAAAGCATGCAGAAGTGCTAAACAGGATGAATTACGTTGCTGCTGCAAAGCAGAGTAAGAAGCAGCATTGGTGGGAGTGAGCAGAGCATGTAAATGTGACACTTTTTGGCCACACTTTAGCAATCAGACCTTCATATGCTGCATTTTTTGTTTTACTTTTCTTCTGTCTGATTGTTTTTCTTTGCCTGTCTGCTTGGTTTTGTTTGTTTGTTTTTCATTTGAACGATGCCAGGCTTCATTGGTTTTGAAAGTGCTGTAAATGGATAAAAAGGGGCTTGTTTCTTTGGAGATCTTCCCCAGCGTGGAGGGGGAATCATGGATTTCTTTGGCCGGGGTTCTTGCAGTGTGGTTCCTCACTTTTGGCTTCCTCCTGCATCAGACGAGCTGCAGGGGTAGGGCTTGGGGATGGAGAGCCACTGGAGGCTGCTGCTAGAGGATGTATTTAATTTCTAAACTTAAAGTAAAAATTGCCAGAAATCCCTGTCTGTTGAGCATGGAAAGTATAGTGAAGTTTAAATCCAGGGAGCACTAAGAGCTGCATCTCTTGTGGGGGTTGTTTGAAGGCCACCAGCATTTTCCTCTGAGGGCTCTCAATCAGCTGTAGGGGTGTCCCTCACAGGAGGGTACAGGCTGACTTCCCCCAGCAGTGGGATGGGAACAAAGGCTGCTGCTCACTAATGGAAACCCCAAAGCAGAAACAGAGGTGGAAGCAAACTAAATAGATTTTCTCATCTCCATTAGTCTTAGATAAATCTCTGGTTTAAGATTTGACTGAAAATAAAACTCCAGATCAGGGAAAAATATGATTGCAGTAGCTAAAAGAGTATTTACAAGAGAATTGCAGGATTGCTTGATCACACTGGATACAGCAATCAGTTTGTCTCTTAAATAAGCTGGTGATTGAATGAAAGAAATTTTCTCATGCTGCCTTCACAAACCATCAAATGACATGACTGGGGGAAAAGAAGGCAAGAATCATAAACACAACTAATAGTAGCTGAATAGCCTTATTTTTCCTGTAAAATGAGATGATCCCATGTGGGACCAAGTGCTCTGTGGAGGTTGTGTAGAGGAAAGGAAAAATTTATCAGCTGCTAAATATTCCTGAGCAGCGAGAAACTCAAAACTAGAAGGGTCTGAGTTCAGGGTGGGAAATAAGCCTTGTCTTGCAGTTCTTGCTAAGGTAGCAGGAGGGCACTGACCTGACTGGTGAGCACATGTGCAGCCTCTGTGTCCTCTCTCACCTTCTCAAGTCATGGTGCTTTTGAAGTTGTGAGCAAAAAATATGAAGGGTGAAAAAAAACCTTGACAGGAGATGGGTTTGCTATCAGAGAGATGCCTCCCACCTGGAATTTTAATTGGGTTTTGGTTGGAGTGGGACCAAGAGGTCCAAAATGTTGCAGCTCAGCAAGAAAAGGACAGGATCATTAGTTGTCAGTGTGCCAGAGTCTTCTGTTATTTTTCAGAGGAATGATGTTTGGAAGTCTTTGGGGAGCTGATCTACAAGGGTATTGTCCCTGAGGTGAGGCCAGGTTCTCTTAGATTTAATGCAACAGGATCGGTGATGGATTTAAAATAAAAGTTTGTTTTAAAACTGACATTACACAGAATAAGGCTACTTACATTATAGAGAAATTACATGATGGAGGTAAGGGCATCTGAGGGGAAAAAAGCTGGATGTGTTGATGCTGTTGGTGGGAGACGGTTGATGCCCACAAGAGTGTGGGGCAGCTGGAGCCTGAGGGTGCTCCAGGGTCTGCTCCAAGGCACCAGCCCCTGTGGCCTGCACTAAAATAAACAGCTTTGCACAAAGAGACAGCTGCCATTCTTCATCCTGCCAAGCTCTGCCACTCAGCAGATGAGCAGAAAGGGGTCCTACCCACCTATACCACCTTGGGCACGTGGAGGGTGTGTTAAATCAGAGCACGGCATTCCCTGGAGAAGGGCTGGATGCTGCGGGCACAGCGTGAGCTGCCAGGGTCAGCAAGGCTCAGGCTGACTGCTCCAGCCAAGCTGGTGTCACGGCAGGGAGAGAGTGGCTTGGGGGCTTTTCCTTGGTAATAAGCTTTTTCCCTGGCCAGGGGCTGAGGAAAGCATTTCTATCAGCCTGCAGCAGGGTGATGAGCACGGGCACCAGTGACACCCCAGCCACAGCCCTGCACTGCTCACTGTCCTTCCTCGGGCTGCCTGTAGGGATTCCTTAAGGTCAGCCCCATGTTTGGCACAGGGTGACACTCAGAAGTACCGTTCATGTTCGTGGAACTTTCTGAGCATCAGCTTCCCCAGGTTCATTTTTTACCTTACAGTCACAGGACGGATGAATTTATTCGTTCGGGAAAACGTAGAGCCAGTTTAATGTGTGTGGAGATTACAAAGCTGAGTGTGGAAGTCTGTAACTGAACCCTATAATCTGGAAGGTAACATGCTGGGGAGCAGGGTTTAGAAAAACTACCAGTTATCACTCGATGTTAAGGAGTCCAGGAGCTCCTCAGGTGCAGGGCTGGGTGGGGCTGTGCATGCAGACGTGTGCCTTATCTTGGCCTTCAGGAGCTCGGTCCTTCGTAGAGATCAAGGTCAGTGCCCGTGGTCAGTAATGCTGTGTTGTCTTCCAGGTGACTCCTGTAGCATGGCAGACTACAGCAGGCTCAAGAGCATCCTGCTGGACCTGCAGGCCCGTCGGCAGAGCCCCCCCAGCAGCCTGGCCAAGGACAGGGCAGCCCAGAAGCGCTTCTTAATTGAAGACCTGTTCAAGCACTTGGATCTAAACAGTGATGGGCATCTCAGCAGCTCCGAACTGGCTCAGGTGGGTTTACTGCTCCATGGAAATGGAATTACGGAGTGGATTTCCATTCCGAGTGTGGATGGAATGCAATGCAGCAGCGCTGGGGTGGGAGTGGTCGTTTGTCCCTGTCCAGCAGGTAGAGGAGGAAAATCTAACCCAGCCTCTGCATCTCCTGGGAGCCAGTGTCGTCTCAAGCATTTGAAGCTCCTCTTCAAACACAAAACATGGCAGTCTTCCAGCCCCATCCATGCTCCTGAAAATAGATGCTAATCCTCGCTGCTACCTGTCATCTTCTGAAGTATTTCCAGTAGCCGGCTGGGGGAGAATTAATTTGGATTTTTTTAGGTGCGTGTAAGCTAGGCAGAAATCTCTTAATTCTTCCTCCCTGCCTTCTGGACTGTGCATTAGCGTGTAGTAATGTGACAGCAAAGTTGGAATGATTTTCAACAGGGTTATTGTCCCAGAATCCCTGGGCAGATGCTGAAATGTTGATTAGCAGAACTTGCTAGAAAAGGTGAGAGCCTGAAAAAAACTGTTATTTCTAATTACGGGCAGGCTGTGCTGCTGGAATTCATCTCTTTGGTCAAGTGAACCAAGCAGGCGGCTCAGGCACTCCGTCCAGGTACTCTGTGTCCTCAACTTGCTCTTTGCACATGCAGGCCTGGGAAAACAGGCCTATAAAATGTCTTTTCCATTTATTATGTCATCCATTAGAGGAATTAGAAGCAAATGCCTTTTAAGAGCCTTTTGGAAGCCAGTCCCTGCCTGGGACCTGTTCCAGTTTCCAAAGCTGGCTCTTCATAGAATCATGGAATGGTTTGGGTTGGAAGGGACCTTAAAGCTCCTGTTGTTCCAACCCCCTGCCCTGGGCAGGGACACCTTGCACTGACCAGGTTGCTCAGAGAGAGTTCACCCCTTGCTCTTCAGGAGTGTTTCAGGAGTGTCTCATCCGTGCTCTCACTTCCCAGGGAACACAAAGCATGATGCAGGCATGAGCCTTCTCCCTGAGCTCACTCCTCTCTGGGACAGTTTACATTTTAATTCTCAGGCTGTTGACACGATGCTCAATCCCTTCCACACAGTTCAGAGGGTCACTGTAAATTCCCTTAGATCCCAGGGCTGTGAATATATACAATACTTCATCTGAAGGCCATGATTTTTTCATAAAGACATGGTAGTCTAATAAAACACTTTTGTCTGAATTCAAAGCCAGCTTTTGAATAGTGGCCTCTAAGTGTCTACTTAGTGTTCTACCCTCCAATTTTTTTGCCCTTTTTACACAAAACTTATTTTGTCAGGATATTAAAACTCAACTTGCATGGAAACAAAGGTTTGGAGCCTGCAAGGCATTGCATTAGGAAGAATCAACGCCCTGCATTATTGCAAAGGATTCAGTGTTGGAAGGTCTGCCTCAAAGTGCTTTGTTTGCAGATGTGCTCAGAGCCCATGTCTCTCTCTCAAGAGCAAGCACAGACCTTGGCTACTGTGATTTCCCTTCTTCTTGTCTCATTGTTACCAAAACCCATAAATGTGCCTGAACATCTGGAGCCCACCTCAGATTGATGGAGCAGAATTAAGCTCAGCCTCAGCCAGGAGCCCCCTCACCCAACGTCCTCCACACAGGCTGGCCACCAGCATGGCTGAGCTGACAGAGGGATCACCCCTCAAAGACCAAATAATGCCTATTAATGCAGAATTTAGATAAGCCAGGAATGCTTTTAATCCTGAGCTGAGTGGCACTGGCCTTGGGCCCCTTGGTGGGAGAGTGGCTGAGTCACGGCCAGGCTGGGGACACGGCCGTGGGGCAGCTCTGGGCTCTCCCCAGCATTCACAGTTTATGTGTAGCGTGTCAGTTCTTCGTTTTTTCTCTTTAACATGTTTTCATGTGCTCTTACAAGACCAGTTTATCCACCCAGGTTTCAAGGGACTTTTTTTTTGTAGGTAATGAGCAATTTTCAGTTATCCAGGTTATAGTCTAAGCAGGGCTTTTCTTGCCTTGTTAGGTAGATTTGTGATTGATTTGCATTAGCTCCTTAATTTGAAGCTCTCTACAACTTTACAGTTCCCCCAGAGATGGGAATTTCATTGCCCATGGGCAGAGCCAGCTGAGCTGAACGTGGTGCAGTGGGATCTTGTTCTCCCTGGCTGCTGGATGAGCTGGTGCTGTGCATTTGCTGTGTTTTATTTAAAAGAAAAATAGTCTCTCGAGCACTGTAACCTTGTCTGCAAGGAAAAAAAATTGAGGCAGGTAACGTGCACTGCTGCAGAAAAAAGGAATTTTTAAGACCTGAAGGTGGATCTTTAGGAGGCTCATTGCAGAGGGATTCACCCCAGAGGAGGAAGTGGAAGCAGAGTCTTTCCAGGGGCAACGGTCCTGCAGCACTGCAGCACCCACTTGTTTGTTCTCCACAACTGGATTGCTTTGAGCAAAAAAAGTGGCAGCAGATGGTCCATCTGCCTCTATTTAGAGCTGTTTTGCCTGACTGCTGGCAGACCCTATCCTGTATTATCCCTCTGGACCTAGCAGTGAAATTCCCGTGTAGTTTTGCAACCATGGATATACAGGGCTATTAACAATGGTGGTAACTGGGTTGTTATTTTTATTTTAATCTTTAATGTATTTTAAAGTTAGATTCGTGAATCTACTAAATGTGTTGCAGCTGAAGTGTTTTGCACTTGTTTTTTTTGTTTCCTGACATGAAATGAAAAGGACTAGTGAAAACTTGTCAATCTTAGGAAAAGTTAATCAATTTTCAATACAAACACAGACAAAGGGAAATTTCCATCTTTAGAACATTGATCTTGGAAGTTATGGTTGATCTCACTTGTATTGAATGTTTTTACTTGCTAGGTGAAGGGTCATTTTTTTAGCATTATTACTTTAAATTGCTTCAATATAATGGGCCAAGACTAGAATAGTAAATAAAAGAGTCCCTGGGCCACAGCAAAAAGCCTTCCTGGCTGGAAGATGCAACATTTCAGCAGTTTCCTTCATGTTCTACAATAAATTCAGAGGACCCAAATGAAACGTTGAGAACACAAAAGAAACAAACTGTCAGGGGCTGCAAAAGCACATTAATGTGGAGTACACCATCCACTCTTCCCCATCCTAGCCCCAAAAGCCGGGAATACAATTCTGTCCTTACTCACAGAGGAGAAAGGAAAAGCAGACCTTCCTTTTTCCCTGTTAAATATTTATTTTTCAGCACATTTGCAAGGTGAAAATGCATTTCTGTGCTGCTGCTGCTGCTAAAGGAAGAGTCTCACCCTCACCAGTCCATGTTCCATGAAGCGCTGCAGGAATGTGTGCATCAGTTATATCTTGATACAAAGCAAATGTGCAATGATAGATACGATATATGTATAGATAGATAGCTATAGAGAGATATAGATACATTTCCCCGGAGGTTATTTAATGGAAAATGGGCTGGGTGAGCCAGGCCAGCAGTCTGTAGCTTCCCCTGACATGTAGGATTCCCTGTTGTCTTTGCCACAGCTGATGAAGAAGGAGGACCTGGCAGACGATTTGTTGGGCTGTACCCTGGAAGACCTTCTGCGGTTTGATGACTACAACAGCGACGGGCGCCTGACCCTGCAGGAGCTCTACACAGCCTTCCGTGAGTGCCTCTGCCTCTCCTGGGGCTTGGAAGCGTGGGAACATCTGTGAGGGCACTGCTGCCTGGTGATTTTTTGTCTTGAATGCCATGAAAACGCTGGGGGGGGCTTGCTCCTGAGGGTGACTGTGCTCCGGAGGATGAGCACGAAGCAGGAGGTCGGTGCAGGCGTGTTGGGTGTATTGTTTTCTTCTGTGCTTTGTCATGGTTCTTGTTGAAGGCCGTGGAGAGGTGGTGGGGAACTGGCCGGGTCTGTAGAGTGAGTGGTTTGAGTAACCCCGAGGAAACAAGGTTGAAACCTGGGCAAAGGTCCTGTGGTAACGTGAGTGAGTTTGCTGTGGGGAAGGTGTTTTAGTGAATATTCTGCCTGGGAATGATTTCTTCTGCGTTTTGTTTCTGTGTTAATAAGTACATTACCCCGGGCAATCTTCATTCATAGCACTGTTTACAGGGATCTGTGGATCAGAGTGACTTAAACACTGTCATAAAACCAGTACTTGTGTTAGCCCGTTTCTCTTCATAACTTTATGTTCATGCTTTAATTTAAGCATTTGTTGAAGTCCTTCGCTGGAAAAGGCCCCACATTGTCTCCTTCACCTGGGTGATAGAACGTTTGATTGATGCCAGTTCCTTTGGGATACTAAAAAAGAAAGGCAGAAAATGTGCAGGGTTATTCAATAATAAGGATAGGGAGCTACAACGGTTAACACATTGTGGTTAAAATGAAAGCAGGATTCAGGAATTGAACCTGTTGAGTGCAGGGAAAGGGCCAATAACAAGCTGGTTATGTCTTAACCTGGATTCCTTTCTGAGGAGAGTAATGTCACCTTGGATCTGTTTGAATCACATATGCTTTTAGTTCCACACAGCGCACTCAAAGCAGCAGGCATACAGTAAACATAAAATCTCATATATTAAGAAGGCCATAAAGTGAATTAACCCAGCTATAAAGGCTTGACATGCAGTTATTTGGGAGCGTATTTGGATCAGTGGGTTCTCAAAGTCACAGCAACTCAAACCTAAATTCCAAGAGTTATTTCTATGAGTTTTTTGTTCAGTGAATTTTAAGTAGGCAGTGAAAATAAGACAAGTACAAAATACGAGCCAGTGAATAGAGATAGTATCGATAAACTGCAAAACTATCGTAACAAAACCCAAGGTGTAACAATGACTGTCTGTCAAAGGGATTTTGTATCTAAAGAGAATTGTTCACCATCTGAAGCTGAAAAGCAGACTGACTTCTCCATTTTCAGTTTCCCCAGAATCTCCTCTTTTATCAAGAGCAGATAATGCCTCATCAGCTTTTAATTTAAACCCAAAGTTCATTGCTTGCAGCTTTCCAAATTGTGAGGGCTCTGGAAGCAAACTTAGTCCTTGGTCAAAGTATACTTTTTCCCTTTATGTTATTAAACAGTGTAGGAAAAAAATTGGAGAAACACTTCAAACACTTTAAACACACATTTTGATTTATGAAAATTTTGTTTATTAAATTCCTGCTTTGTTCTGAGCCAGGATGTGGCTTGCAGGAGTTTAAAGGTACAGCATACTGCACGTTTCTCCTATTTTTTGCCCTTTAGAGTGAACCTTTTGTTACTTGAAGTTCACCCAAGCCACGCATTTGTGGCAGGCTGGCAGCAGGCTGTGGGGATGGCTGCTCAGCAAGCTGAGTAACATAATTGCCTGAATTCAGTGACTTCAGAAAGTCTCAATCTAATTTGTCCTCTCAAAAACTCTGTCACATCTGTTTCGGTGCCCCGTGCTCCGGTGGAGTGTCGCAGTGTTGGAAAGGTTTGAAGATGACCTTGATAATGTGAAGAGCTGCCCAATTTGTCATTCTTGTGCTGCTTTAGAAGTTGCATTTCATTTCAGAGAGTCTCGTGGCCTCGCTGTACCTCACAGAGCCACAAAACGGGCTCTTTCTCTCACTCCCCGGGTGTCTCTTGGCTTCCCTTGACCCGTCCCCTCTCTCTGAGACCCAAAGGGCATTTTTCATCCCCATCATGTTGATTGCCTGTAAATGAATGAAAAGTGCACGATGAGAGAAAATCCAGTGTTTTACCTTTTCTGAAATGTGGTTTCACCCTTGCAAGCACTACATCTAATAGGTGCTATTTTAATCATAATTTCTAATCGTGCTAATCATTTTCATACACATTTTAATGCGCAGTTTTGGATTATGGACAGAAATAGTGGCCTTCCTACTAAAGCTGTCATCTCTCCTCTGATTTTCTGAGAGTTCTTTTGTTCCTTAGTCCTAAGAATAGAACTGTTAGGAGTTTTCTTGCATCTGTGAGGGTGACTAGAAATATCTATTAACACAGGATTAAAGTGTCACTCTTCAAATTGCCTTAATCATACACGAGTAATGTATGGGACACGTGAAACACTCTCCTGGCAGCTCTGGTGAGAACCACTTGTAGGTGTCTTTTAATTTCTCATGAATAAATTTTTATTAGCTAAGGACTCTCAGGACCATAGTTAAAAAATAACTTTTAATATGATGATCTCGAGATTTTCACGTGCCAGGAGCAAGTATATTTGTGTGTTTTCCTTTCTCTGTCACGAAGATTCAGTAAATGAGTAAGAAACGAAAGACTTGGCTGTCACAAGAGCTAAGGCAGAGCATGCTTCTAATTAATCAGCACAGAGAGAGTCTGGTGAGTTGGCAGGCACATCACCCGGCTGAGTCATGCTTTAGGACTGCTCAGATGAGTGGTTTTTGGATAGAACTTCTGGAACTGTGTCTGACTGGAGGTCATTAGAATTAGCCATGTCACTGCTGGCATTCCTGTTGTCTTCCCTAATGGGCAAGTGGCAGGTTGGCAGATGTGAAAGAAGGGAAAAAAAAATCAGTGTACTCTTCTGGATCTGTGTCATCATCAGTGTGGGCAGGTCAATTTGTAAGACAGATGTGTCAGAGAGAGGGGAAACATGCATTCCATCAAAATGCCTTTATCTTGTCAACACGGTTTAGCTAATAAGGAGTTATTAAACCAACAATAAAATCCCCTTAAATTCTAGCTCATGGCCCATTAGAGTGCTCTCCTGATTCATATCTGGACCAAAACAACCCACAAAGGAAGTTTGCAAGAAATAACACTGAATTGTTATTTTTCAGTCCAGATATTATTTCCCATGGTCTTGTGCATAAAAGTTACATGCAGACAGAAAATTTCTGTTTCTCTAAGATGAGAGTCATGTCATGTATGGATATATTGTTATCTAAAGAACACAAATATTGTTTAGCTGGGGCATATTTCTTGCAGGGATGAATGCAGAAGAGGCTGCAGGATCAATGTGCTCTTCTCTTAAACTCCTTCTTCACACTTTAAAATGAGTTTTCTTTCCTCTCTGATTTTGTTTTAGTTCAGAACTTCCTCTTTTTTTCACTTGTCCTTAGAATTTACCAAGAAAGCACAAGGAGGAGATGTGAAAATGAGACATATATACTTGCAGCAAGAGGTCAGGGAAATGCTGGATACCAGCCAGGGAGGGCAGATGGTGCCAGCCCAGTGCCCTGGGGCTTTCCCAGCATGGCCACTGGGGACTGGGAGACCAGAGAGAAGAATTTGAATGAACTGGGTGAAAAAAATGAATTAGGAGCCTGGGCTGGGAATGGGTGTCAGGTTAATCACTGCCAGTGCAGAGAAGCAGCATTGGACTGGCTCCAGATTTACTGCAGTGACCCTAAAATCTGTGGTAGCTGTATTCCCCAGAGCCACAGGGTGTGGAGGAGGGAGCCATCCATCCCCACCCCTCCAGCCGTCCTCCAGAGGCTCATTAGATGTCTGGAGTATAAAACAGATCTATTTTTGAGTTGTGCATATTTCTGATTCACTGGAAACTACTTTAGGGCAGAGCTTTGTCATCGTCCCAAAATGGTGGGGGTTGGTGCTGGCTGGGGAAAAGCAAAGCTCTACGTTGAGAAAGAGGGAGTGAAACCCAAAAAGGGACTTGTTGTGTCAAGGGGGGAGAGGGAGATGTTGAGTGGGGAAGCTTTCAGCAGTGCACCTGTTCTTGACAGACATCTCAGGATATGCAACTCATGGTGTTGTACAGTCTCATCCTAAACAAGGTGATAATGACAAAAAACTCCTGTTTGAGGAGAACCCATATTTGCTATCTGTGTGTGTGTACGTGTCTGTGTGCACTCCATGCACGTGTTGTGAGCCAGCTCTTCCAGCAGCAATTGCATCTGTCAGGTCCACACTCAGATGAAGTGCTAACTCACACCCTCACGAAGCCACTCTCGATGGCACAGCACGTGGCTGTTTGTTGCTGTTCTCTCCCAGCTGGATTGGTCAAGCCCGGATAATTATATTGGACAAGTATATTGTGAGATAAAATGTTTTGCTTGCGGTGTTTTCCTAAGCAGTGTTGTAGCAGCAGTTATCTCCCGGATCAAATCACAGCCCTGAAATATTGACAGCTCGTGCCCCATGCTCTGCCTCTCCCGCTGTAATCTCCCCGCTAGGTGATTTTTCTTTCATGTTGCTGCAGATATTGGTACAAACTTGGAAATTATTCATTAGCTTACCAGCATTGATTGCTTCTCCTGTGAGCGATGTGATATCCCGACTTCAAACACGGCTGAGCAAGCAGGGGAGCACCGGCCCCTGCTTTTGGTTCGAGGCAGTGAGAGAGGAAGAGCTGAGCTGCTGGGGAAGAAGCAAGGCTTCCTTCAGTTGGCCAAACCAGCCCATTCCCGGTTGCCTTGAGAAATAGTGTGCAGCCGTGTTACTGAGGATGAAGCAATTTATTAGGCATTTTTCATTTATTTATTATCATTTTTATTACTATCATCATCATCATTAGCATATTTATTAACACTAATTTAATAGTGCGATCCTACAGCAGGAAAAAAACCCTAAAAGATTTAAAAAAAAAAAAAAAGGAGCGAAAAAAGCAGAAATTGAAAACTATTCGGCTTGATTTCTGCAGCAAGAGCCAACTGGACAGGGATGAGGGGAAATCCCACCGAGATCCAAGTTGACTCCAGCAGCATTTTGTTCCCAGCATTCCCACGGCTGAGCCGTGTCCCCGTGCGGGGTTTTTAGGCATTTAGGAGGGAGCTGGCAGTGGTGTGTCAGAGCAGCCCAGCACAGGGGGGTGCCCAGGGGCTGTGCCAGCGCAGGGCCGAGCCCCGGCCACGCGCCCGGCATCGGAGGTGCCTTTGATCAGCTCCTGGGATCTCCCTGCTCAAGGTGTTGGGCTTCAGGCCATTTTCAGAAGCACTGAACTCCTTGCCTTGCTCATAAATGCAGTATAAGATGGCTTGAGCGCTAGGAATGATCCTGCTGCACCTGGAGCTGTAATTCTTGGCTGGTAGGATGCCTCAGCTGGGGGTATCTCAGTGACTTCACCCTTACTGCATCTTAGTGGGCAGGTATTTTTTGAATGTGGAAAATTTTCTTGCTTGGATTTTCTTTTCTTGTCTTTTTTTTTTCTCCCTTGGTATCAAAGAAACACATTCTGCAAAGAAAAAAGTTGATTTCTTTTTCTGTCTTTTTTAAAGCTCTTCTCATTGTGAAAAAGTTCTGAGCTTCAAGTCTAAAGTGTGTCTCAGGGCTCCAGCAAAGTGCCCTGCATTGTTTGCAGTTCCACAAAACAGTGTTAGAGTCAGGTTTGTTGTGTGTTCTCAGCTGTTTTGCTGCATTTTGAACAAAGTAAAAGGTATTTCCTCAGAGAGGGGGGAAAAGAAAAAAACCTAGAATTAATTTGTAGAAAGAAAGACAAATTTAATGTGAGCAAAAAGGCTTCAAAAACTAAAATATGAGGCACCTTCCACTATCCCAGGTTGCTCCAAGCCCCGTCCAACCTGGCCTTGGACACTTCCAGGGATGGGGCAGCCACAGCTTCTCTGGGCAACCTGTGCCAGGGCCTCCCCATCCTCACAGGGAAGGATTTCTTCCTAATATCTTATCTAAACCAACTGTCTTTCAGTTCATATCTCTCATTTCCAAAGATCCCATCTGCAAAATGTCAACAAGGCTTAATGTGTAAAGACTGAATAAGAGAAAGTGATTTAATTACAAGTTGTTATTGGAAATCTATTGTCTACAAATTGCAAAGAAAACTCACTGGAAGACAATGTACTGGTGATCTCAAACTGCTTTTCAGGGTGCATTGATTTGTTAATCTTGGTCTTAAATGCAAGACATTGCCACGAGGAGCAGTGCTTCAGAGGTGATGTAGTACAAACCATATCGAATGTCTACACACAGTCTGGCAGGAGTAGAATATTTAAATATTTATAAGTACCTATGAGTGACTCACTGGTGCATAAAACCAGGCAAATACCACTCACAGGGAAATTATTTGATGCGTACCGGCAGCGTTCACCGAGGCAATTTCACATGCGCAGATGAGAGTATTTTGGGTTACTGGCAGACGCAAAATTATGTCAGTGAAGAGCAAATACAAATATTGGTGAAATCATCGAGTGACTGATGGTCCTGGATGTCCATGTTGAGTGCCCATCCCTGAGGGCTTTAACCATCCTGGGGGATGTGGCCCTGGGGGACGTGGTTCGGTGGTGGCCTTGGCAGTGCTGGGGGATGGTTGCACTTAGTGATTTCAGGGGGCTTTGACCACCTGCGTGTCTGTGTGCACCTTCAGATCAGGTAGTTAAGGCTCTAAAAAATGTCCATTTTCTATGAGCTGGGAATGAAGAATTGCAGGTGTTCCTATGGCTTCCTTGCAAAGCCAGAGGCCATTTCGGAAGGAAAATTAGACCCAGACTTTCTGTGTTGTATTTCTTTTTATTTTTCAGTCATATTCTGTCTTTCTGAGGAATTTTTGAAGCAAGTGCAGCATTAGCATGAGTCAAAAATGTTTCATCACTAAAAATGGGGAAAATTATAGTTAAAATGCCTGAGACTTCACATGAAGTCAAAGTGTGATCTGGTCTCATCCTGGGCAAGCTTTCCTAGAGCTTCTTTGATTATGTACAGCCCAGAGCATTCTGGCTGCTGTTCTCCTCTTGTCTCTGGCTTTCTTTCCCTGTTTTCCAAGTGTGGAATTTCTAGTGTGATATTTTCCTTTGGAATCTGCCTTCATCTATGCAGAGCTGCTGTGGGTGGTCTCTCTGCCCTCTCAGGCATCTCGTGGATGCTTTGAATTGCTTCTCCATTGACTTGTTCTTCATCTTTTCTTCAACAGGTTGAGCAGATTCATGGTCTTTAAGGCCAAAAGCATTCCTTAATGTATTAAAAACCCAGTTTTCTAATGCAGGCTCAGTCCCAGCAGAGCTGGTGCAAAGGGTGAACCCTCCCATATTACCCTTCCTCTCTGATATTACCGTTCTCACCATCCAGGCAGGGATTGTGCTGGGCCTTGGCTGCTATCCTGTGTTTTGTCACTTACTGACCCTTTTCCCAGGACTAGTGACCTCACCTGGCTTTCATTTCATAGTTCTGCCCTTCATTCCTTGTTCCTGGCTGTGTGGCCACTGTTTTATATATAATTGTCTATGTGGTTATGTTAAAACAGTTTATTTTGCACAGATGCAGGTGACTGGCCAACCCCAAAAGCTCAGGGCATCAGTCCTGCCTTCCATGGTGTTCCAAGTGTCAGCTGGGATTTCTATGTCTATTCCAGCTCTTAGTGGAGATGTTGAACAGATTTTGGGCTTTGGATGACTCCAGAAACAGCCCCATTTGAGTGGATCAGCCAGTTCTTAGTTGATTTAGGATGTACTTTATTGACACTGTACAGCCCTACAGAGCTGCAGTGCTAATTTTGCAATCAAAATGCCAGAGCAGCCATCAGAAAATTACCAAGTACCGTACATATCCCCAGTGCAGTGATACAATTTATGGAGAGCCACAGCTGAGATGTTTTTATTTCATGTTCTTCACAGGAGAAAATCTCCTTGACAAATCCAGGATGCCCAGATAGAAACTTAAAAAAAAAAATAGCAGTAGGAAATTGAATAAGCTGAACTCAAAGGTTGGTTCTGCTTTAATACTTGCAAAAAAGAATAAAAAAAAAAAAAAGGTGCCAGCCTATAGAGAAAAGTAAAAAGCTTTGGAGATGCTTCAGTGGCATCAGGATATGAGATGAAATTCAGCTGTTGCCAATGTCTGTCTTTAGCACCACCGTAAAAAGCTCGTTCTCAAGTTTCTTGATGATCAAAACTTCAGAAGGAATATCAAGAGCCTTCGACAGACATAAATAACGGGGAGCTCAGCCCCGCTGTGCCTCCCAAGCCCCGGCAGCTTCTCCGTCTGCACTAAATAAAATTCAGTGCAGAATTTTTGTTTCTCTCTCTGCAAACCAGGAGGCACAGGCACCACTGACCTCGTGCTTTGTGCCACACTCAGGTCCTGGAGCTTTCCCCCCAGTCCAGGCATTGATGTTCCAGCACGTTCCTAGAAACTTGCTGTTTACAGAAGTAACTTGTGGCTATGATATAATGAAAAAAGACGTGTGAGAAGCATATCTGTCTTCTTAATTTGTCCTTCTGTTCATCATACGGTCCTGAATAATGTGTCAGTAAAGATCATGGGTCCGCCTGGGCACTGAAGCACTTGGAGCAGTGTCCTGCTGAAACCCAGCACTGCTTTGCAGCACAGACACAAAAAACTGCTGGAGTGTGATGGAGGGCAGAGGGGATGGAGCAGTGAGTGGGAATGTCTGAGATTTCACAGCAAAACACCCAAAAATGAGCGAGGTGAGAAGAGAGAATGAAAATATCCTCGCCCTGGGATTTCATAGGGTCTATATGCACCTTTTAAATATGAAATTAAATGAGAGAATTAGAGCCTGGAAGATCAGGGTGACATTTCAAATCCCCTTTCAGACTGTACTTTGACATGAACTCTGTTTCACAGGGTTTTCCCACATCCTGATTTCTTGTAGTGTCAGGACAGGGCTCTGGTCTGATGGAGTGGCTGCTGGAATTGCTTTCAGGAACAGACAGATTCTGAAGTTTCTTCTGAAAGATGCTGCCCAGACAGACTTCCTGTGGTTTTGTTCTCCTGTCTGGCTCTGTGACCTGGTTTTCCATGTCATTTGTGCTTCATTTTAATCGTGGAGAAAAATCAGCTTTCCCCAGTGTTTGGAGCTACCACAAGTGGAGTCATCCATCCCACTCCCTTTGCTGAAGCTGCACGTGCAGCCTGGGTTGCTGTCCTGCTGTCCACACCTAGGAGCACAAAAAACCCCAAATTAGCTTGACCCTGGTCTGTGAAAACCCAGGAGCCATCACCAGTCCCAGCACTGTGTGGCCAAGTTCAGGCAGTGTCACTGCACTGCTTGTTTTTCATAGGATCATAGAATCATTAAAGTTGGAAAAGACCTCCAAGATCATCAACCTTTACAGCAATACATGCATATATTTAATACACACATATGCATATTTTAATATCATGTCTCACAGCTATTATTTGATCGCTCTTACAGGTAGGTAGATTTGCTGCACAGATGTCTCCCTTTTACGTTCTGCTCACCCCCAAAAGGCTGTTGATCTCAGGAAACCCACTGCTGGTGGGGGGAAAAATAACATTATTTCTGCCAGGAGAATTCAGGAGTTGTGTACTGAACAGGTGAGAGGAAATGTGCTCTGCTACTGCTGGTCCAGGCTAAATATTATTCTTGGTATCTCACCTGCCCATTAGCACAGCCCTCTTCAATGTTCCTAACAAAACTGGGAGTTGGAGGAAAGGCATTTGCTGTGTGTGGTGAAGCAGAATGACCTGCTGTGTCACCTGCCTCTCAGCATCTTCCCAAAATCCCAGTGGTTTATGTGCCCCGGGGAGGGTTCTTCTGGAGGATGACTGTTGTGGGTGTAGGTCCTCATGTGAAGCTACAGTTTCCTGCAGTTTATGGCAATGAATTTAAAAATGAACCATCGGCCCGGCCCTGATTGGGCAGGATGGGAATCTCATTTCTTTATTATTCTTAGAATGCTGATGGGCTTCTCTTTAACCTACTGGTTCTTCAGTGAGAAGTTTGGTCCCCTGTTGAGGACACCTTGGCTGGGGTGGGAGGCACCTCCCATCCTGCACATCTTCCTGCTGCAGGGCAACCCAGATTCATCAACAGACTGAACCAGCTGGAACCAAAACTGCTTTTTCTGCCCTAAAAACCCAAACAGGAGCTTGTCAGTAGCTGGCATCTGTAGCTGATATGCAGGCATCACTAGATGGGGTTTATGTTCCTGTAGGACCTGCAGGCAAAGTTCTTTCAGAAGGAGTGATAGCATCTGGTTGCATTTGGTCATTACTGATAGCAGAGGCTGTTGCCTTCAATCTCTTCTCTTCAGGGGACTTCTGTTTATTGTAGCAACAGAAAGAGCTCTGTGCCAGATTCTCCTGCAGTAAACAGCATAAAAGTCTGCCCTGTCCCTCCTTCGTTCCTCTAGCGCTCTGGTAGCCACCAAACTCATCTCCAGCCTTTGGACCAGCCCATATGGTAATTTACGGGCTTAAGAAGGTATGAAATGCACATGTGTTCTGGCTGTTTTAGCACATCAGCACTTATTTTTATTATTATTATTATTATTAGACTAATTATTGTTGGATTTTTTCACCATTGGTATATATTCAGTGCACGTGTGTCCCGAGGTAGACTGGCTTGGAGTCTGCTCAGAGCTGTAATGCATCTTCTGGCAGGTCTAATAGAGTTGTGTGGCTTTTAATGCAATTTGCTAACCAATCATCTGCTAAAGTATGAGATGTATATGAGGCTAAATTTGTTACAGAACTGTTATTATCCTCCTTATTTTGTTTTAAGATGTATTTTTATGAACCCATTCACTCCAAGAGGCATTCATGGAAAGACTCCAATATGTTAATGGGTATTTATTGAATACCTCAGTGTAATGGGATGAACAGGCACTGTGGATTGTAATTAATGCATTGACATCCAGTGGCTGTGGCTGACTGGGAGATGAAAGCAGTTTATAATGGACAGAGCGTGCATTCATCTTGCAGTGCTCCCCGAACACCCGCCGAGTCAAAGAGCTCTCAGAAAGAAGGGAAATGCATTTGCTTTGCCAGGCAGGAGTTTTTTGGCGATAGCAAAACATACTGACATGGCAGAAATACAGAGTGTGGGCACTGCAAGGGCTGCTGATGCTCGAACTCCTCCGGAGAGCGGCACATCCCTCCGGCACCATCCGTGAAGGAGACGGATGCTCAGGACATAAAAGAGCAAAGTTGGCTGCTGCCATCCAGGTGAGCACAGCTGGGGTCTCCTCCCTCTTCTCCCCTTCCACCTTTCCCATATCCTGCACCCTCACTGACTCGAACTCGGCGAAAGCAAGTGCATTGACAGGGGGATTTGGCTCAGAAATGAGGTTTTTTAACTTTCTCAAACACGGTGAGAGTAACCCACCGACTGCTGCGATGCGTTAGCACAGGTGAACAAGAAAGCATTAAACAAATTCTATGAACTGCAAATAACGTGCTTTGTATTCCAGCACGTAAACAGGGCCTCAGCAAACACGAAAACCGACAGCAAAGAGCTCCTTTTCAGATTTCACTTTTCAAGCCCTGCAGTGAGGCACTGATACAATTATGTCAAAAGTCTGTTGAGCAGATAGAAGTAATGAACTGTTGGATTCCTGCTCTGTGAGAGCTCTTTAACAGCAGACATTGGGGAATTAAAGATTTCCCTTGCACCAGGCATCATGTGTCGGAGAGCTTTGCAAGTGAAAAAAAAAAGAGTGGCAGGTTACTTCATTCTTCTTGCTCTTGGGAGTGGCTCAGCAGCTCCGAGCCATCATTGATCAGCTCTCTTTTTGTTAAACATTAGGCAGGGGAAGACGTGGCAGGTGTAATTTCCTTTAAGGAGAAAGCAAGAGGGAAGGGAAAAGGAAAGCTGGGGGGCTTGGTACCACATGGTACTGAGCCATCTCCTTCATCCCCCTCACTCTGAGGTGCAGATCTTCCATCGGGCTTTGCAAGCACCCCACAAAAGAAAAACTGCTTCAATAAGTGTTAGTTGATCCACTAATTTCCTATAACGAAAGAAACTTCAAAGAAATCAACAGGGCCAGTGGCAAAGCAATTTCATTACGTGTCTCATGTCAGCCCACTGGATAATTTACTCAGAGGATTAGATACAAGGTGCTCATAGGAGAGGCTGAAATACCTTATGAAGCAGTTTTACGACTTGTGGGGATGTTTGGCTTCCTGTGGTTATTATTGCTGTAGTTATTAGTTTTTGTGGACAATGCCCCATAGGAATTGGGTTGAGAGGCCCAGCTCATTTCAAATTCCAGCATCAAAAGCTGTCAGATAAGGGCCATTTTAAGTTGTTTGAGAAAACAGATGTGTTTCAGTGTGGTGGAAGTGACTGGACCTGGGCTCTGGAAGTGGCCCAGTGGATACTGTGGGTGTTGTAACACCTGTATGGACATAGTAGGAGTGCTGTCTGAGCCTCACTGTTTATCTTGCAGTTGTCTTGTGAAGAATTACCTAATAACCAGTCAGGGTAACCAGGATGATTTTGCTGTGCTGAAGTTTGATTCAATTAGTCTCCTGGGTAGTTTTGCCCTGGGTTGCCCAGGGCTGTGCTGCTGCTCCCAGCTGACCTGCCCAGTGCCCAGGCTCCAGCAAACCCAGCTGTGGGTGACTCTGAAGTGTGTTATTTCTTGTAAATCAGCTACCTCTGGTATCAGGTTTGTGTTTGAAATACAAATTCTGCACACGGAGAGGCCTTGCCTGTTCCAGTTTTAAGCTGGTGTAACAGGTCTCCCAGACAAGCTGTGGCTGCCCCATCCCTGGAAGTGTCCAAGGCCAGGTTGGACAGGGCTTGGAGCAACCTGGGATAGTGGGAGGTGTCCCTGCCCGTGGCAGGAGGGTTGGAATTGGATGGTCTTTAAGGTCCCTTTGAACCCAAAACCATTCTGTGCTCCTGTGATTCTGTGACCTCTGGCACTCTAATTCCCCTCATACATATGCCTGTAACTTTAATCATTTTTAAAAAGCTCATTTACCTGTAAGTGGAATTGCTCCTGTGTCACAACTCACCTGTCTATAAATATTTGCAGTCTCAAGTGCTGAGAAACCTCCTTTCGACCCATTTCTCTGCCCACTCCATAAAATGCACGAGACATCTATCACCAGCTGCCTTGCAAATAAATAAATAAACCAGTAACAGCCCTGCAGGGAAAACGGCACAAGGAGGAACAGAGGCTGCCAATTTATTTTTTTTTCTTTTTTTTTACTCCCTCCCTACCTTCAGCAGGCTGATAAAGGGCAGTAACAGGGATCCCACCTGACATTCCATCCCACAGAAAACTGGCTGGTTTCCTGTGCCCCGCTTGCTGCTGCCCAGGGCCACAGAAGGTGCCCATGGCCCCCAGCACCTCCACCCCCTCACTGCACATGCCTGGCTTCTGCTTCTCAATTACCATCTATTTTTTAACACACCTGCCTCTTCTACTCTAACGGAAATAAAGGGAAAGGTTTTCAAATTAAGGCACAAGAGGAACATCAGCAATTCCCATTCTAGCAAATTAAGGGATTTCTAAGCCTTCTCCTTGCATAACTCGTGAAAAGATTGACTGTGGGTGTCCAGGAGATGTTTTGAAGACTTTTTCTGATGCTCAGAAATTATTCTGGGTCAATAGCAGATGGGCCTCAGCTGTCAGGGGCTATAGCATCTCTCTTCAATTCACGGACACGGAAAAGCTGGAAAAGTCAGGGGTAACTTTTGTGTCTTATCTCACCGATCTCCTTCTTACCAGAGTAAGAAAGAAACCATTTTTTTACATTTAAATCCTTCTAAACACAGCTGTTGCAGGACTTGCCATGTGCTCTTCCTCCTCTGGTCGTGGGCAGTCTCCAGTGTCCCTGTGCTCTCCAGTGCAGAAAGAAATGCACTGGTACTACACATGAAAAGGTTACACACTTATTCATTCCTGTGCTACAAACTTCTCAGACATTTCCACATGAGCCTTAGATATGGAAATAATGTGGGATTCTGTCCAAGTGAATTCAGGGTTGCAAACCGTGCTGGTGTCTAAGAAGGGATTCTGATGGGAGACATCCAGGCTCCAGTGGATGGGCAGCATCTCCCTGCTGTGCTAACCCCTCAGGAGTTCCTTTTCTCTGAATTTGGGGGGGCAGTGCATCAAGAACTATGCCCAGATTTCACATGATGTAATTTCTTTACAGCTGCTCATCACAGGGGTGGCTGGTGGCAAGCACGTGGAAATGTCCCTGCCAAAATCTGGGGTCTTTCTGGTCAGGGCATTGATTTGTGTGAGCTGGAGCTGTGAGAATGGTGTTTTCTGGCAGGAATATGTGTCCTCTGCAAGGTGAAGGAGAGAATAATCCATATATTAGAAAAAGTGTTCAGGGTTTTGTATGCTTGAACACTGGTACAATGTCAACATCACAATTTCGTCAGATCGCAGGGGTTCAGTTAAATCAAAATGATGGGACATTTCCTTGGACTTTACCCATCACCTGAAGAAATTGGTTGGAGTCTTTTTAAAAGCAATGTGTTTGCTGTAGGTGGTTCCTCTCAAAGGCCCCCTTTTGCCAGATACAGAAAGAAACCATAGGACAGAGGTACCAGATTTAAATGCCATAATTTCATTGCAATACATAAACACAACCTAATTGTGGTCATAACCTAATTGTGGTCATTAAAGTGATAGGACCCTGGACCATGAAAGGTATTTTTTCCAAGGGAAGATATTGTTCATTTTTATAGAGAAGAACAAGCCATTCCCCGTGTTATTGGAATGAAGCGGCTCTGATGCTGGGGGACGATACAGATTAAGTTTATTACCACCTTCCTGAGCCTGCAGGAAGATCAGGAGTGTTTGGTTCTGGACAGAGGACATCAAGAGTTACGGTATGTCTCTCTGATGGGGAACATTGAGGAGGCCACAGGGGCTGCTGCCTCCAGACAGCACCTGCAGGAGTGGACAGGAGCCAGGGGAGGGTTGGAGTGGTGAGAGGAGGGATGGCCACGTGGAGAGAGATGTGGCCACAGAGGCAGGTGCTGTTTTCATAGCTGACCAAGGCTGCTGGAGCAGAGCTGCAGCACACTGCACTGGGTCCTCCTGCCATCTGGGGAGTTGCCTGGTTCCTCTGACTGTTGCAGGGTAATATTTGTAGTAGCTGGGAAGAGCTGTATCAGCCTCCTCCGCTGCTAAATCTGCTCTGACTGTGGCGGGAGAAGATGAAGGAAGGATCTGTGGAAAAAACCTCCGCGGCAGAACTGAGTAACTCTGCCCTGCAGGATATGGGACTGTCCAGCCTGACTATCTCCCAGAAAAATAACATCTCTTGTAGAACACAGTAAGAGAGGGAATGCAGTAGTGTCTGTGCTCCAGGGCTGTGTCCTTAAATCAGTGAACCTGAATTTACAGCAATGAACCACCTGTCACTTCCCTTGTAGGGGATTTTTGTAAAAAGCAGCAATGTTCCTTTACATCACCTGCCTTGGCAGGGCAGCGCAAACAATGGGTCTTTTCCCATCATGTTACCTGGCTGGAAACAGCAAATAAGAACATGTGCGAAGGTTATATTTTTTTCTGAGCAAGCTGTCCTGCAGGAGGGTGGGGAGGAGTCCTCATCTCAGCTGGGCTGTCTGGAAGGGTTCAGTCTGGGATCTGGTGGCAGTATTTCAGTATTGATCATTTTCATGCCTTTGGCAGGTAGCTGTTTGCTTCAGCCCCTTCCCACATTCCCTAAAATTGTTGGGTCTGTGTATTAGTTTCAGTGGCGTTTGATGAGAGGCAAAAATTTTAAATGTGCCAAATGTCATTAAAAGCAACTGAAAAAGGAAACAAAAATTACCTTTTTGTCCTAGCTGAGGGAAACACTGGAGAATGAGCTCCCTGCCTGGAGACACATGGGGGAACACGCTGATGAGGAGGTCCTGCCAAACCTCCTGCAGGCAGAGAACATCCTTGGGAGCTCACACGTCTTAGATGCCAATGTCAACCCACCTTGGACTGCTGCTGGATAAAACAAATCTGCTTCAGTTGCAGTGCTGAGAGATGCTCCTGCATAAGCATAAGCAGATGCTCAGATGTCTGTTGTTAGGTTACCTTCTCACCGTACTAATCTGAAATAACAGTAAGAGCAGAATGACTTTGCTGTGACCCCTGTTTTACTTCCCCTGGCAATCACAGGGTATCTCCCACTCACCTGTTCTGATTTCATGAAAGATTTCCAAGATTAAGGGTTCAAGCAGCTCACCCAGCCCAGCTGAACGCGTCTCCCCACAGCTCTGTTCCAAACCACTCAGCTCTGCTTTGCTCATCGTTGAGGGTTCGGATTCAAAGAGGTTAAATCAGCGTAAGGCCAGGGAGCAAGATCCATCTTCCTTTAAGCTGTCTCTTCACTTACAGAAGCCAATAGCCTGAGCAGCATCCTTGCTGGCTGAAAACATGAAATCCCATTTAATTCTTTTGCTCTCCTTACTTCCAGACACAGTAATATAAAATAATTAATCCTGCTGCAGCTTACGTGGCAGTTTGCAGCCTTGTTGGTGTTGCTCTGTTGCTCCAAGTGGAGAGAACTTGCATCATTGCTTAACAAATTGACTGCTTAGAATTATTTAGAGAACTCATTTCTCTTTTAGTCTGTTCTTTCCTTGGAGGGATGAAAAGCTTTCAGTGGTCAGCTTTTTATTGCATCTGTGGGCAAGCAGGAATATGTTAAGAGAGGACACAGAGTTTATCTTTATTTGCATAAAAATACAACCCAGACGGTTTTCTTTTTCCAGCACCGGTTTCCATATTTTTTCTCTCCTCAAAGGTAGCAGGAGAAAAATAAAGCAAGCACAGTTATGTTGAATTAATGGTGGTTGTGACATGGCAAGGTCTTTCACACCACAGGATCCTGAGGGCAGGAACTGGGTCCTGGTTGTTCAGATGGTGCTCAGAATACTGGGAGCTGGGAAAACCAGTTGACTTGGGGTATTAAGGTGAACTACACACTGCCATCAGATGCTGTGCTGTGTTCTTGGAAGTTGATGGAAGTTTTTGAGTCGTCTTAAATTTGTTCAGTGCTAGTGCTGTGTAGCAGCACGTTCACACTTTCTACATCTTCTTGTGCAGAAAAGAAAGAAAAGACTGAAAGTTGGGAATCTGGTTCCCTGGACCTTTTGCGTAGATTTAGTCCGGCTGAACTCCTCGAAATGATTACAAAACAGTTGTTATTACTCTTTTTTTTTGTTGATATTACACCTAAATACAAGTATGTAATATTCTGGCAGCTTGAAGTTAAGGTATTTTTCTCCCTAAAACCAGTAATTTTGAGTTATTTCAGGTAGAACACAGGTAACAAGTGACCTGTGGGGCCTGTGTAGCCTTTTTGTGGATTTTTGTATTTCTAATAAATTTTTGCAGAGGACTGTGTCACTTAAGGACTGTTTGTGTCTGCCTGGAAAACAGAATAAACACATACAATCTTTTTGATTAGGGCTATGGTGACAATGTAATTAGGCATTCAGGCCACTGCTGCCATTTTCTATTTACTTATTTAAAGTCTATCATCCCTTTTGCAAGCCTCACTTCTTTACTGCTTCATTAAATGCTGTGGTCTCCTCCCAGCTCCCTCCCAGCTCTATTTAGACAGATAGAACAGATCCTGTTAGCTTTCTCCCGGTGATGATGGGGACCAAAAAGTCATTTAAACACATTTGGCAGGCCATACATCTTAATGCTACCCAGTAATAATTCAACAGAAAAAAAGTCTTGTGACTGCAGGCTAAATGAAATTAAATTAGGGCTTTGGGCTCCCTGGGGGCCAGAATCCCCTTTCTTGATGTAAATGAGATGGGCAGTTGAGCTGTGCAGTCAAGATGGAGGAATGATGGTCAGGGTTCTCTGCTGGAGGCACATGGTCCGAATGCCCCTGGGCTGGCAGAAATGCAAAAAGGCTCTCAGAGAGAGGTACCCCAGGGACCCACAGTGCTGGTGGCTGATGTGCAAACCCCCTGGGAGATGCCAGCCGTAGCCAGCAAACTCCAAATCTGCTTTTCCAACAGTAAAAGTAAGGGAAAGAAACTGAGAACAAATAGGGTGACAGGCAAGGGTGTTTGCATACCAGGAAAAGTCAAACATGTTTTCATCACCAGGGGAAGCACCTGAGGTATAAACAGGGCACAGACATTTTTATTACTGTGCCATCAAACCCTGCCCAGGGTGATTTAAGGCATCATTGCTGGAGGTAGCAGTCAGTGTAGTCAAAAAGCATCTAACCTCAGTGAAGAAATTATCTAAGCTTCTTGCTACAGTAAAATTTATTTTACCAGCATTAAATAAAGGGGGAGGATGTGTGTCTGGGCTGGGAGCCCTGCCACTCCCAGCACGCTCCGTACTGCTACCTGCTGTCACCAGGCTTTCCTTTCAGCTGTAAACTTCCCATATCAGCAACTTCTTCTGGCTTGCATTTATGTGCAAGAGGCACACAAATCCTGGGGGTTTAGTCCTCAGCTTGTGGGCAATGCACAGTTCAGGCTGGATGCCCTGCACAGCTCCGAGCGCAGCAGGGAACCAACTGCCCAAAGCACTGGGCAGGAATATTAAATGATAATAACCTTGTGTGCATCAGAGTTGTAGCTGGAAGCCCCAGTTTTGTGCGTCAGGTGTTTCATGGGCAGCCCAGCATCAGAGTGGACATCAAGGGCTTGGGTGCTTTGGGCAGGGGCTGCCCTGGCATTGATCCATCCATCCATCCATCCATCCATCCATCCATCCATCCATCCATCCATCCATCCATCCACCATCCTGTAGCCTTGAGCCCCACGAGCATCAGTTGATGCCCTGAAGCTGTTTTGATGTGTTTAAATGCAAAGGGACGTGGAACATCAGTGGCCTGGTAATGAATGCAGTTGGAGTGTGGAGTTTGCCTGAGGCACAGGCAGTGTCTGTCTGGAATGAGCAGAGGGCTGCTGTGCTCACTGTGCTGGAGACACGGGAAGCACCCATGGCTGCCAGCAGCTGTCGTGCCAAGTAGCCTCTTCCACACTTCTTTTTGCTGTCATGAACTAATTTCTAGGATTGTGCTGACAATATTTGTTCTCCCTCCATTAAAGTCTCTCTCCACCACCCTGCTCTCTTGGCTTCAGCAATGATTTGGTCGCTGTTTAAGTTTTGATCCACTTGTAAGAAGCTCCATGACAGAAAATCCTGACTGCTTCCAGGTGTCAGATCTCATGTCAGATTCCACAAGAGTTCTGTTACAAGTGTTTGCGTGGTTCTAAAAAAAACCCCGACAAAAACAACATGAAGAAACCCACACAAGCAGAGCCCTGAAATTAAAATGACAGCAGAAGAGAACAAGGGTGTAAGAGAAGAGATCTCAGCTCTGTTGTCGTTTTAGAAACTTCATTATCCAGTTATGGGGTCTGATATTGCTATTGATTTCCCATAGAAGATACTCATGTGCTACAGGGATGCGAATTGTATAAAACCCAAAGACAGATCACTGCAGGAATATAACAAGGTGGTGGTTACAGCTTACATTTGCAGTGAAAACTGCCACTAATAGATAGAATTCTGTAATGAAATTGCTCCTTAAATGAATTATTATTCCAGAATTTTCTGATTAATATAAATCCCCTATTATGTCATACTCCAATTAAATTAGACAGGATATTATTTTATGTGAGATTGTAATTAACTAAGCTGGAATTTGGCCAAGTATCCATAATTTATACCTGGACTGAGAAAAGATATATGAGAATTTTAATATTTATGGTTGATTGAGAACTACCCAAGTTTCTCGTTCATCCAGAAGACAAAATTTTGCCTTTCATTCACTGTTAATACTGTAGGACTGATTTAGGATTTCTTTGTGTCTCCTACCTTCAGACTTTACCTTCTTCCAGATATTTCTGTAGCTGTGAAATGTCACCTACACAATTGTTTAAGGAGGTGACATTTTGGCCAAGTTAATTTTTTGGGGTGGTAAAAATAAAAAGGTAATGGCCCTGGCACAGGTTGCCCAGAGGAGCTGTGGCTGCCCCTGGATCCCTGGAAGTGTCCAAGGCCAGGTTGGACAGGGCCTGGAGCAACCTGGGACAGTGGGAGGTGTCCCTGCCCTTGGCAGGGGGTGGCACTGGATTAAGGTCCCTTCCAATCCCAGGATTCTGTGATTCTGCATCTGTGGGATCATGGTGTGCACCAACCTGAGCTGTGCAGGGAACCAGCCCAGCAGAGAGAGTGCTTGGAGTGAGGAAGATCAAAAGACACCTGGAATCAATATTTTTTGAAGCAGATTTCTATTTTATACGATTAAAAATGTTTCACGAGTGACCCAGAGGAAAAATGTAGACTGGAGGCAAAGTGGAAATTATTACTGTATCTAATAATTTCCAGATGGCCAGCAATATTTTGAGTAAAAGGGTGAAGTGCCAGTTTCCAAGCATTATATATTATGAGTTTCAAAGGGGAGATTTGGCTTTTGTTGGTTGCTTGATTGTGACTTTTTTTTTTAATTGATGCAGACACAGCCTTTGCTGGAGAACTTTCAAAATATCTGCCTTCTTTCTTAGAGATTAATAAGCTTACAAAGAGGCTTTTTAGGAGTTATGAAATGCGAAGAACACAGTGTATTTTCTAACTTCGCTTTAAGTCATTCTAGTCACAGGTTTAACACCTACACAAACCAAATCTGTTACAGGGGAGTATAAATTACTGCACAAGGTAGTTGTTCCATGGTCTGTTCTCACAGGCTGGCAAGCCATTTGTGGAGCTTTACAGGACTTCACAGATTTGTCACGGACTTAACATTAATAACAGCCTAATGCAGTTCAAAGTCGCCCGTCCTCCTGGTATTTGGTTTCTTCCCTGGCTCTGCAGGGATTTGCTTGGTGGTTTCAGGAGGGAGAAGGATTGTGGCAATGAGAGTGGGGAGAATTCTCAAGAACTCCAAAGTTGGTGTGAGTTTCCCCGTTGTGTAAAAGTAGCCCCTTGCGTAGGTCTGGAATGGAAATGTGGGGAAATGCCTGTAGTTTCATTCTAGGAGAGTATTAAATGTGACAGGTCAAAGCCATGAGGTGTGTTGTGCACAGCAGCTCGTCGCTGTCAAAGCAGAGTTGGGGTGGAAGTGGCCTTTAAAGCCCATCCAGTGCCACCCCCTGCCACGGGCAGGGACACCTTCCACTGGCCCAGGTTGCTCCAAGCCCTGTCCAACCTGCCCTTGTCATTTTATAACCTCACAGGGAAAAAAAAAATTAACCAAGGCAATACTCAAAGATTAACAACAAACAATCTCCCAAATGTTAAACTTGTCACTGTATATTTGCTTAGATCCCAGTGAAGAAAAAGCTGTTGGTTCTTTCTGTGTCTTTAATAAAAGCAAATCCCTTTCTCACCTGGCAGCTGTCAGCAATGGGAACTTCACCCTTCAGATTATCATTTATTGAATCTTGAAGAAATTGAATTGTTCATTGTGTGTGTCAGCTGTGGTTTACTAGAACACTTCTGTCTCTCCAGGAATGGGCTGATTGCTGTAAACATAGAACTGATTTAGTCTTAAATTTTAGAAATTCAAGTGCAGTCCTAGAGCATGTGTCTTCCTCCTTTCCCTTTAACTATCACAGAGTATCTATTAGTATGAGTGTATGGTATTCACTGCCCATCACTTATAAACCAGATCTAGTTTAAAAGATGAAAATATATTTTTAATTTAAAAAAGAAAGAGCTTTTTTTTTACAGGCATAGCTTGCATTAACCATCGCCTTTTTCTCTCCTGATATCCATACCTCTTTATGCATTGTGATGCCTGGATTCAGGGGAAGATGATATTTAGTAAACAGCACGTGGGGTTCTTTTGCAAATATTTTCCATAAAAGAACACGACTGTGAAGCTGCAGGAAAGGAAACTTAGAAGGCTTCAGGTATCAGACCTGAAAACCAGATAAAAGATTCAAATCCTTTCTCATTCAACATGACACCATCTTTTTTTTTACTCTTTAATGGTTGTGGGAGATAAGTGTTGTGGCAGTAGCCTGCACAGTGTGAGAAATCTTGTAAGAATAAGAGAAGGTGGTTAGTGAAAGTCCCAGCAGGAACATATTGTTCCCAAGGTGCAGTGGGATTTACAAGGATGAGGAGAAGGAGCGGAGCTGGACGCTCTGTGCATCAATTAAAGGGCTCAGCAGCTGTGGCTGGAGCTGTGAAAGGGGCCTCACAGGACATGGGCAGAGACTTCTTCCTTGGAAAATGAGGATATTTATATATTTCTTTCAGAGAACTTCAGCCTGTGGCTTTCAGGAGGAGATCGAGCAGGGGATTGACGGTTTAGGAAAGATGTTTGCTGACGTCTCAGAACAGGTATTGGGCAGGGCTCTCTGTTTTGGAGAGAAGCAGCGTGTGATTTGTGCATGGGGCTGTCACAGCCTGTAGCTGTGTACCTCCAGAAATGGAGTCAGGGGCTGTCACACACCTTTGCCAGCTCTCAGTGCTGGGGTTTTGTTTATTTAGACTTGAATATCTAATATCTAATACAGGGCTGAGCAGGGGAGAGAGAAAGCATAATCCTAAAGAGATGAGGTTAAATGATAATGGCAGACGTTGGACAGGCTGTTCTGAGACTAACACTCCCCTTGGGGCTTCTTTGGATGGAGTTGTTTGGTTTATTCGCGTGTGCTGAACTGTACTGCTCTGAATTCCCCACTGGCACAGGGCTGGAGACCAAAGACTCCGACTGTGATATGATCTCAGCTCTTCTGAGATTTCTTTTTCCACCTCCCGACTTTGTTTTTCCTCCTGGCCTCCTTTGGACACCAAAAGTAATTACTGCGATAGAAAAAAAGATGGTTTAAGCCTCTTGTCTATTGAATCAGCAAGCAGATTGATTGTATTGTGTGAGGATCAGCAATGGAAGTGGTAAGTTCTGGGTTCCTGGATGCCTGAATTAACACTTAAGGTGCTCTACAGCCAGCTGCAGCACAATAATTAGATGTGTATATATATGTATTTGTGTGGGTGCATTTTTTATAGTACTTTAAGAATTCCTTATGTTAATACAGCAATCCTCCGCGTTCTTCCAAGACATTCTGTTTAGACCTTCTGCAGAAACATGGATATGTTTATTTGCCAGTGTCCAGGTCACATGTGTTCTGCCAAAGGCATTTGGTGATGTAGAAACAGGAGCCCTGCAAACAAACCAGCTGCCCCGAAGGACTCTGGCAGTCTGGTGGTGCAGTCATTTCATAAAGGAAATGCTGCAGAACTTGCAGGAAAAACCGGTTTTTCTCTTTGGTGAGGAATTCTCTGCCAGGTATGGATTTCTCCTCATCCCAGCCCTGGTGGTGACAGCCTGCAGTGTAACCCCCTGCTCCCTCCCTGCTCATTCATTCCAGGACAGAACTGCTGCTGGAGGACCCTGTGTATTTTTCTTATCTCAGGAGAAACATTGTCATTTGGAGTAAATATTATGCTGTTGCTAATGGGTTTAAAATTCATTTCAAGTTTTCCAATTACATCTTTCATTTATTTCATCAATGTGAAATGACACTGCAGAGAGCGGAGCTGGGCACGGGCATGTGCCGAGCTGGAGGAGGTTTTCCTTCTCCATTTTCCACTTAAACCCACACATTTAATTAATGAAATGAAAGTTTTTCTTGTTTACTGTGAGGCTGAGGTAAAAAAAAGATGGTCCCTAGTGGCCAGTCAGAGTTGTGCTGTGCTGACCTTGGGTGGTGACATGTTTGGGAGTTGTTTTGGAGACAGGAACACTCTGCAATGACCAGCCTGTGTGTCCTTCTCAGCATCTGGTGTTTATGGCCACTCTTTCTTGCCCCATGCCTGGCTCTGCCTGCCAAGCTGTTTCTTAACATAGTGCAACTACTGAATTAACTGTATACTCAGTTTAGAAAAACAGAGCATCTGGCTGGTCCTCACCCTTTGCTGCAGGGAGGGTTGGAGGAGAACACCAGGTGACACAGGTCACATTGTCACGTGCGTTTGGACATCCAAAAAGGACCTAGATACGTGGTGGAGCTTCAGAAGCACGAGAGCAGGTTTCCAGTGGCTTCTCAGTGGGAGATGGAGATCTTGCTTGGGCATCCCTGACGTTCATAAAAGGTGTTTTTCCAAATATTTAAAAATACAGTTATGTTTAAAAATGAAGAATAAATGGTAATAAATAACTGAATGGGAATAAATAGCCAAGCCTACAGGGAAAATAGAAATATTAGACCATCCTGATTTACAATTCTGCATCGAGTGAAGCGGCAAAATTCTGCCCCTTTTTTAGCTGCTGATGAGTTGTGGTAAGTTTGTCAAATCCTGTTCAGGGCCTTAATATATGGATTTTCTGCTGTGGAGACACACTTGAAGTTGTAGGTGTGTGAATGCTGTTCATGGATTAAATTTGTGAATCAGGTGTAGGTTCTGGGGGCACAAACCCAGGAACTTGCAGGGGGAATGCCTGGGATATCTTTATCCCAGCCGAGGATAAAGAGCTGTGCCATCTTCAAATGAGAAACCCTGGTGTTCAGGGGTTTATTCTGCAGACTGAAAAGAGAAATCAGAGTTCTTTGTTCAGTGATCAGAAGGAAAAAAATGCACATGTCAGAAAAATGCATTCACATCTTTATTTTTCATTTGTGCATGAAAAGGATCGATGAGAACAAATGCTTGCTGCAAACATTACAGATGATAAATTATTTTGGATGTCTTTTCTCAAAGCATAGGAAGCACTCAAGCGTAGCAAACTACCTCAGTGTCTCAGGCACTAATAAAATCTCAACACAACTCTTAAACTCCTGGTTCTCCCCCAATGAAAGGTACGTAGAAAGACAGATATTTTAAGTTATTTCGGCTCAAGCTGAGGGTTCTACCTTTTAAACAATGGCAAACTGATTTACAAGGTTTCTCCCCTAAGTCCCTTAAAGTAAATTACCTGTCACAAGGGTCATGGATCCCTGTCTGCATGTTTGAATAAAACCTCTAACAGATTTATAGCATTAATAATGGGGCTGTCGTGGAAAGCTCTCAATTTGCAACAGTAGGAGTGCAAAGATGGCAGTTTGGTTATTTAGCACCCTGCTTGTCTTTCTTCTAAGTTCTGAGAAGAACTCAGTTGCTGATTGTTTAAGTTGTTCTCAGGAGCACTGACCTTTGCTGGAAAGGCTGAAAATCCCGTTCCCTCAGTGGAGAGCTGGTGGCAAAAGCTTTTGTTGAAGGAAGAGGAGAGGGCTCAGAGGGATTGGGTGGTCTTGTAAAGCAGTGCCTCATCATTAGATTTATTACTTTTTCTCCTTGATCAGAGAAATTCAGAGAAATTCATAGAATGACAGAGTGGTCTGGGTTGGAAAGGAGCTTAAAGCTGTGGTCCCACCCCCTGCCATGGGCAGAGACACCTTCCACTGTCCCAGGCTGCTCCAAGCCCCGTCCAACCTGGCCTTGGACACTTCAGGGGTGGAGCATCCACAACTTCTCTGCGCTCAGGAAAAATGTGCCGTGAAAGCTCCAGTTCTTTGTGCCACTCTTTCCTGTTTTGCTGAGCTGAATAATTTTATCAGTAAAGTGTAGGAAGAGAACTTTGTGGCCATCCCCACCTTTCCCCATGCAGGGAAGAACAGTCCATCTGCCAGTGGTTGCTGCTGTGGCAATCACCGTACAGGAACGTTTGTGTGCCATAAAATTTACCAGGTACAGGGGGAAAGTCTTCATCCCTGATGGATTTTTTTATGCATTGAGATTATCCTCTCTATCCCAACCGTGAAATAGGCATCTCCTCCTCTCTGGGTGCCCTCCCAGGATCTCCCCAGCTGCCCTCCCACAGGGCTTTCCAGTGCTACCTCCCCACATCCAGAGCTGCCCAAATCTCAGTCCCTGCATGTGGTGCTGAGCACGTGAGGCACAGTCCTCAGGTGAGGTGAGGATGCACATTTTCACTTTCATCAGTGAAAGAAGATGACTGAATTCTTCAGTTGATAAAAAACTCCAGATAACCAACTGATTCCAGCCATGTGGACACAGTTTGTTACCATTCCCGCAGAAATAGAAATAGTGAAATGGCTATTTTAGAGCCTCTCTTTTAATAAAATACACTATCACTGGACTAACATTGTGCCTCTGCAGAAATTCATATACTCCTGTGAACATCTCTGAAATTAGAGTGGTGCACTTGAAATAAAATCCTGCAGTTTATGAACAATTCCAGCTGGGCCCTGTTGTAATGATACTCCTGTATCAGACAGGGATGAGTGTCTCCACAAAATAGAAGTAGCTGCTCTTCCATCCATCCGTAGGCTGTTGTTTTATATAAATGCTTGTTGCAGAGCCCCAGTGACACAGCCTGTATATCTTACTCATCTGGAAGGAGTTTACATTTCATTCTCATTTATCTGTAAACAACCCACACTGCTCTCTGGCAAGGGAGAGATGGATGGAGCTGCTGATGGGAAATTTAATGCACATCTGAAATGCATGCAGAGACATTGGGATACACCTCCTCTGTTCCTAACCAGGGCAGTTTGCCTGAGGCTTGGACAAAAGCATTTTTTTGAGGGTTGGATGTGGGCAGAGCTGCCTGTGGAAAGGGGAACACAGGGTCTCAGGGCTGGTCAGCAGCTGCCATGAGTCCATACCTGAGCCGTGCCTTCCTGCAGCTGTCCAAAGAGAGCACAGTCTGTGCTTTGAGGAAGTCAGAGCTTTCCTTGCTGTGAGAATGAACATCCTTTTTTCCATTTTTGGCAATTCTCTCTGCTGGACTTCGTGAGGCTCCCAGTGGTCCAGTTCTCCAGTGGGTTGAGGTCCCTCTGTAAATCTCACAGAATCTCTTCTAATCCCCTTCATTGGGGAAAATCTGCCTTGTAGTAATTGAAAATTCAAAAACCTTCAAAGGCTGGGAGCGCCACACACATCTGAAGGACACAGCAGAGTTATTACAGCCAGGATGACCTTCCCAACATTTCTTTGCTGCACTGAGGAGTGGAAGAGCCACTGCTGCCAGACTGTTCTTGCAAAGAGTGGGAAAAGCTGCCTGGGGCAAAAAGGCACGGGGAGGAGTGAAGGCAAGTGCTCCCCTCCAGCATCAGTGGTTTTTATACCAGTATAGGTGCTATAAACTTGAGAGAGCTCTTGCCAGTATGGCTGATGGGATAAAAAATGACACTCTGAGCTGGATAGTGCAGGGCAGTCTGAGGGTGCTCCTGTGCCTCCTGCTCCTTTGGCTCTGCAGAGAGAATTCAATTCTACGTGAACTCTGCAGCATCTTCCTGTGCCGGGCAGTGACTTCAGCAGAGAGTCACACAGGTAGCACCCACCTTGTACAGAGCTGTAGTTAACCAAAAAAAAGAGCAAGATTAAAGCCACAGACAACCTGGAAATTGTTAATGCATTCCAGAAAAATGTAATTAATGTTTATGTTTCAACACTATTAATAGTCCCAAAGTAGCATTTCTGTACCATGCTGTTTAATGGAATACCAGTGCTGGGTGCTTGAGTTTATTTGCAAACCCTGTGCCACCTGGATCTGAATCAAAAAAACCCACTTCCAGTGGAGTAAGAAATAAGGTGTGCATAGAATATTCAATTTCCACAACCATTTATATCGCACTATTTTTAATTACATTAGCTTTTCTGCCACATAATTAGTCTGCAAATGTATTCCTGAGTCAAAGACGTGGAGATGTGTTTGCACTGCTGTTTGCCATCCCAGAGTGTAACAGTGCTTTTTGATATGTTTTATATGTGCATAACTTAGCTGAGAAATTTGTTAAAACTTGAAATGCAAACCATAATTTGAATAACCCTGTGTGTTTTTTGGCCGGCTGATGTTGCTCTGCTGTTGCTGGTGGCATTGCTCTGTTCATGCTGTGCTGCAGATTTCACAGGGAGGGCTGTACTGACCAAGAAACTTTTATTTTCCTAAGAAAATAAGCAAATGGAACTTTAAATGAATTCAATAGGCAGGTCCCCTGCTGCCATAGAAGGGAAGTTCAGTGCTGGGAGGTGATGATGTACAACAATTAAAAACACAGAACTGTAGAGAAAGAGACACCTGACATGGACTTGGCCTTGTGCAGAATCAATAGGCTGATTTATTTTCTTAGTTACACCCACTTTTAGAGCACATGGTCGTTGCAGTGGGTTTTTATTCAAATATCATGTTTTATGTAGCATGTAGGTAACATCTACGTATGTTACCTTGCAGTAACTTAAAATGAAGAGGTAACTCTAAAATGTGAAGCTTGCTTGGTCGATCTGTAGGTTAAATTATTATAATATATAATCTAAAATTAGACTATTTTGATCTCTGAGAACCAAACACAGAGCTGCCAATTTAACTTCATTACCTTATTGTGCACTGAGGTAGCACGCACAGGCCCTTCTGAGGAGTGTGACACTAACAGTGAGAAAGGAAAT
Source organism: Cephalopterus ornatus (assembly GCA_013396775.1). Classification (NCBI taxonomy): domain Eukaryota; kingdom Metazoa; phylum Chordata; class Aves; order Passeriformes; family Cotingidae; genus Cephalopterus; species Cephalopterus ornatus. The sequence goes on along the minus strand of VZRE01012366.1, from coordinate 706,299 downwards.
TGTCGTTCAGGTTTGATGTGGTTTTTCTATTGATCCTTCATTAGGCGTTTTCAGGGCTGTGCTGCTAACCCACGTGGACGTCCTGGTCAGAGGAAATAAGCTGCTCAGGGTCTGGGAAGTCAAAATTATGCGTAGCACTCAACAGAGCCACAGGAGATTCTGAGCAACTTTTTCTCTCTGTTCCCAGTGGTCTGACACGTGGCATTATTTGGAGAGAAAGAGGTAAACTGGTCCCTTGATCAGTGCTCAGCTGGGATCCAATGATTTTGGCAGAAAAGGGGATATTTAGGATGTGAAGTTTCTCTGACAAGTCTCTCTTGTTTCTGGGAACATCAAGAGGTGAGAGGTGTTATATTCCTGCAAGAGTGACCTTGGCCGTGTTTAAAGGCAAACATCATCTTTAATAATTTTGGAGTTCTGATGCTGCACAGTTAATTGATATTACCAATCCCTGCTGTGTCAGTTTGGGTCCTGATAAACTGCTGTACAAGTAACGCCGTGCTTTGTCCTGTTGTCCATATGGGAGAGGGTTAGGAGATGTTTTCCTTCCTGAACCACTGTGCATTTCCCACCCTGTGCTGCCCCTGGGTGCTATTTTCCTGCTGTTAATTTGGAGGTTTATTCCATTTTTCCTCAGTGTGCACTTTTCCCAGTCTTTCTCAGGCTGTGCAAGCCCGTGTGTGGCTTTTTTGTGTGCAGGGAACTGGAGAAGGTTTATCTTTTTCTGGTGTGGGTTGAGTATTTCTGTAGGAAACATCCACATCCTTCCTGTGGGATGCAAAGCACCAGTGCATTGTACCAGCAGCATTGGTGTTACTCAAATGCTGTGGGATATTGGATCCCTTTTTTTAATAAACCATTTTATTCATGGCTGTGCAATTAGGAAAAAAACCCTCCAAAATCTGTAATTTACCTACCAGGTAATGTGCAATATTCCTTCTTGGATTTAGAGTTCCTCTGTATTCATGCAAACTAAATGAAAATAAAGCTGTAATATCCAGCAGGGCATTAATGCTGAATTGCTGCTTTACGTGTGCTGCTGCAATTTAAACACGACGCAAGAACCATAACCAGAAAGTTGGAGGCATGCTCTGCTTAAGCAGCAGTCTGCTAATTAGATCTCTGAGCCTTGGAGTAACCTTGGCTGGGGTTTGTGTCAGTTTTTTACACGGAAAATCTTTAAAACCTTCCTTCATAATCCCAGTGTTGAATTTGCTTCAGAGGGCTTTGACACAGCAGTAAAAACCACACTGTAATATTTGTAATATTAAACTTACTGTGTTCAGTAACATTTAGCACTGTCACAGTGATTATCTGCCTCTAATTAGGAAAGAGCAGGGAGATCTCTCAGCCCTGGTCACCACAGCAGTGTGGGGGTGAGCTGGTTAACCTTGTGTCGAAACCCCACCAGCAGAAATAACGCTGTTCTGCTCAATCCATGTGGCTCTCTCCTGACACCTGCAAGATTCCAGCTTACAGAAACTCATTAAAGTGCATTTTTTTAATTTCTGATGCAAATTACCCTGAAGAGCGCTTCATCAGTTAAGACTGGTAAGTGTGTGCATCTTGTTTCTCAAGCTGTGCAACATCCTCACCCTCCAAAGCTCGTGTGGGATGCAGCTGGGCTTCCCTGGTGCTGTGAGACTGTCAGGCTCTGCTCCCCCTGACCCTGGAGAGCTGCACGAGGCTGTTGTCACGCGAGGCTGTTGTCACACGAGGCTGTTGTCACACGAGGCAGTCGCAGTGATCACAGAGTCCCAGAACATGCTGAGTTGGAAGGGACCCCCAAGGATCATCCTGCACAGGACCATCCCAAGAGCCACACCCTGTGCCCCAGTGGCTCATCCAAACCCTCCTGGAGCTCTGGCAGCCTTGGGGCTGTGCCCACTGACCTGGGGAGCCTGGTCAGTGCCCAACCACCCTCTGGGGGAAGAACCTTTCCCTGAGATCCAACCTGCCCCTGCCCTGACACAGCTCCAGGCCATTCCCTGGGTCCTGTCCCTGGCCCCCCAGAGCAGAGCTCAGTCCTGCCCCTCCTCTGCCCCTGCCCAGGGAGTTGGAACTGCAGTGAGCTCTGCCCTCAGTCTCTTCTTCTCCAGCTGAACACACCCAGTGCCCTCAGTGTCCTCACACGGCTTCCCCNTTGGACACTCTCCAGTGGCTCAATCTCACCCTTCCATTGTGTCCCCCCAAACTGCCCCAGTATTGAGGTGAGGCCGCCCCAGGGCAGAGCAGAGCGGGACAGTCCCCTCCCTGGTGGTGATGAGGAGAAGGCAGTGTTGCACTGCTGATGCATAAGTGGAAATTTGGGGTGACTGCAACCTTTTGTTTTTGAAATCTGCCTGGGGCCAAAGGTACCACTCACCCCTCTGTCCGACCTCCACGGAGGTCCAGCCAGCACTGTGTGACACGGTGTGATGGCACGGACTCGATAAGGCCAATTAGAAACAGCACTTTGCTTCTTTCTGCCTGTAATTTATCCACAGTTATTCGGGCACAGGAACTGTTTCTGGGTATTGTTCACTGCAGTGAGTGAGAACCCTGAGCGGGGCAGGTTCTGCCCTTCCTGGGTGGAGGGTTTTCTGTAATATTTTTATACCTGAAATGACCCCAGCACCAAGGAGCTGGACTCAGCACATTCGTGTTTTGCCGGGATAGGTATTTCATTGAGGGCTGGTTTAAGCTGTAGCAGCAAAGCTCATTTTCTGCCCCTATAAATGGCATGCAAACAAGGCAGATTTGCTGCTGGAGCTTATCACTGCTGGACCACTATCAGCAGCCTTTTCCTAGCAGGCATCTATCTGCAATTTAGACTTTGTCCCTCAGCCCCTTGTGTAACCAGAAGACTTTTGAAAATCTTGGAATAACTTGCTGAAGGCCTTTTATCCATCACTGCTTTTAAGCATTTAATATTTAAATACCTTTTTATCATCCTAATATTCTTACTATCGCCTACACACCCTGCTGTTCCCTGGGGTCGTTTTGGGTGTAAGTTGAGGAGGGCCCAGTGTCCAACCGCTGCTTCCACTCTGATGCTGGTCCTGGCTGGATCACCTAAAAACAGTCATGCTGATCCATTAACAGGCAGACTTCCAGTTTAAATGTTCCCTCAGCACAGGGTGGAGAAAACACAAACGCAGAAGATGTTTCTGGAGTAGTACAGCGAGTCGCTTTTGCTGTATGAAAACCTCAGCGAGGCTACGATATTCCATTAGTAATGAGAATGGAACAAATTATCTCCAGATGAAAATTTTTAATTGAATTGCAATCTAACATCTCACTAATAGATTACAATAAGAAGAATATTAGGATGATTAAAATGTATTTAAAATCTGTGTCTACTGAAATGCTAAGATCTGGATGCTGGGTAAAAGGCCTGTGATGGATATATGTCTCGTTGATTCTCAGAAATGGGCTGGTAATTTGGTGATGCTTGGCTCTGCAGTGTCATAAAGCTCCTCTCTGATGTGTGCTTGAAGTGTTTGTTGTCAGTTTTAAATGTTTCTTCCCAACAGCAGCAGCACTGGGGGCTACCTTAAGTGCAGCCATCAGCTACAATATATTTAGCATATGTCTGCCAGAAAACATAGGTAATGATCACGTGGAAAAACCTTGGTTCCTTCCCTGGTTCAGGACTGGGTGCTGGGCATCAGAGCCAAAATCCTCTGGAGTGAGGCAGAGGGTTTTGTTGGTGAATTAGTTCAACTTGTTTATGTGCATTTAGGGTTGGCTGTCCCTGTGTCACTTGCCTGAGCTGGGGATGTAGTTAGGGAGCAGGCTGACTCCAGTGTGATGGAGATTGTTTTTGTTTGCCCTGGAGATTTGATGACTCACTTAAACAGCCCTGTCCTAAGCTTTTGTAGAGCTCAGACAGTTCTATCACCCATCATGCTAATTACTGGCAGGTAAAGCATTTGCTGGGGAAGCTGCAGGTAGGAAAAATATGCCACTGGCCCAGAGAAGCTGCTTTGTGTTAGTCACCTTGGCAGCTCGCTGCTTGTTGGCAGAAATGCAGCTGGGAAGTCAGGTATATCTAAAATATGTAATTGTATATGTAAGATATATAATAAAGCCCTGAAATGGATTTTCCTGCCTGACTTTGACAGGTATAAAGGGCACAACTTTAACTGCATCCCTGAGGAAACTCAAGGACAATATACAGTGCCCTGCTGGTGACCCAGCGTGGGGAATACCGGCCTCTTCCCACCCTCCACCTTCCTTCTTTCCTTTTCCCCTCCTCACTGTATCCAAACAGACCATCTTCCATTGAGTAATCCAGGAAAACAGTTCATCATTTGGCTCTTCCAGTGCTGTGAGGTTCAGGCCTTGGGCCGAGAAGCACAGCAACCTTCTGCTGCCACAATCTCTTATAAAATTTATTGCGCCTTAATTGATCTTTAATCGCCCCGAGGCCTATTTATTACTGGGTAACATGTACTCCAGGACCCACTGAAATAAAACCTATTCCAGGAGCGAAGTTGTTGACTGAAGACTCCTGCTCCCAGTCACGGGGGAAGCAGCACAGACAGAATCCCGTTCGATGAATGCCTGGGAAGGAAGAGCCAGCCTGCTGTGAATGGGAAAGTAAAATGCAGGCGTAATTTAAGCTGTTTGATGTAGTAAACAGTTAGAGTGTGTTTTGCAAATTCCTTACTGTTGGAGTGAATCACTCCCCATTCACTCACTGCACAAGTATCAGGCTCGTCAAAGAAAAAGTGTTTATTGTGCATTTCCATTTGGGAATTAAAAGGGATTAGGGGGAAGTGCCCATAGTGACATGTGCTTTAGGGGTGTATAACCACATGGGCATCTATATATACAGGGATGCACCCACTCACATACTGGGAACATCTGGAAGGCTGCTCCAGAGGCTGCCAGTTCAAGAACCTGAAAATCATCATATGCTGGGGCTTCATATGCACAGCTTCTCTGGGCAACCTGTGCCAGGGCCTCCCCACCCTCACCGGGAAGGATGTCTTCCTAAAATCTAAATCTACCCTCCTTCAACCTAAAGCCACTCCCCCTTGTCCTGTCCCTCCATCCCTTGGCCCAAGTCCCACTCCAGGTCTCTTGGAGCCCCTTTAGGCCCTGGAAGGGGCTCTGAGGTCTCTTCTCCAGGTGAACACCCCCAGCTCTCTCAGCCTCTGATGGGTTTGGTGGAATGAAGAGAGGGTCGGCCATGGAGAGGAGATGCAGGGCTGGAGATGGGAGGAGAGGAGCTGATAGAAGGTGGATTATAGGGACAAGGCGTTCAAATGATAACATGATTTCAGAAGGAGCCGTGAAAGGACAAACAGGGCAAGAAAAGAGGAGAGTTTGGGAAAAAGATGGAGCTTTCCACTCCTGGCTACCTGCCATGGGGCTCTGGGTTCATGTGTGCCACCTGTGCAGGGTGGTGGCACGAGGCTGCCTGGCTGGGAGAAAACTCCCCTCTGTGCTTCCCATAGAGATTTTATTTCCAGTTCTTCCACCTTTGCCAAACTGAATCTGTTGGAGCCGAAATGCTCCGTGCCAGGACCCTGCTGAAAATGAATTTGTCTTTTTTATTTCCTTTCTGGAAACCGCCTAAGGATTGCTCAGCAGCTTTTGGTAACAAGATTAGAGAAACACCCAGTGTTTAGTCCCTGCTACAGAAAAAAATCTTATTATTACTACTTCAGTGTGGAGGTTTAATACTGGATGTTTTGCAGTATTGGATTTAAACCTGGCAATTGGGCTGCACTTGGAGTCAGGATTTATTTTTTTTTAATTTGCCATATATATATATATACACATAAAAAAAAAATAACCCAAATTGGAGAAAATTATGAGTCTTTGACGTGAGTCTCTGTGTGTTCAGGGCAAGGTGGCCAGCAGAGAGAACCTGATGGGGATGTATCCTGACCAGCTGTTATCCCCTGATTCCTACAATCTTAGAGACTTCTGGGAAGCTTTGCCTCACCAAATTTTATTAGAGTCACTAAACAGTGGCGTTTCCTTCTTCCCCTCCCAATTTTTTAATTTATTTCATTTTTCACGCAGAATTATTTTGGTGGTACATTTCCACCTGGAACACTTCCAGGGATGTGTGTTTGGGTCACTTACTAAGACAAGGATGCTGGAGTTGAACATGCTTTGGGTTACCTTGTGGGAATTTCTGTCCCTCTGCAAATGCAAGCAGATCCCCTTTCTCCTTCTTCCCAGGGTATAATAAATAGATGGTACAGTTCCTGAGGTGCTCACATATTACAGTACAAGGAAGTTTCTAGGCTCTGCAGGATGTAAATAGTCAGAATTACTGACACTGTGTATTTGAGTCAGTGGCCTTGGTCTCCAGGAAAAAACCCCAGTGGTTGGCAGGTTTCAGTGGGAGCCAGAAGGAATCCTGCGTTGCCACAAACGTGGATGGCTGGGGGCCATTCCATCCCACCATTGCTGTGCCAGCCTGCTCCTCTCGAGGAAATCATAATTACCCTTTTTAATTATGGCTCCACTCAGAGCCTCACAGATGCCCTTAAACGGCACTAGAAGTCCTTGACATCCTCCTCGAGATGTTTCTCTGCCCGTTGGTGATTCCAGGGGATTTAACTCCATTTACAGGCTCACTTCAGCTGAAAGCTGCAGAGTTAGAAATGAGCTGAAGGGACTCATTTCTGTGCTGTCCTGGTGTCCTCAGTCCGCAGCGCATAAAGAGCAGAGAGCCCTGGCAGCTGGAGAGCCTGACCTTTAGGGTTACAATTAACTCCTCACCCCTCTGCTTTCTGTTTCAGCTTTTCTGGTGAGCAAAAAGTTTCAAGGCTTTAATTTGTGAAAAGCCTTGGAGCTAGGGAACACAACAGGGAAGAAAAGAAGGAATCGTGGCTTTGTCCTCTGAGGGGGGGGCTGACCCTTGTGTCCTATCAAATTTAGTCCTAAATATGTTTTACCTGTATTTTAAAATGCCCTTCAGCTGGCACAGGAGCTCCTCGTGCCCTGAGCTAATGCATTCAACAACACGGGCTCTTCAAGGTGAGAACTGGATCTTGTTGCCCCTTGACAGAGATGGAATAATAGTGTAATGCAACAGAACATTTTTGAAATGCTAATACTTGCCACCTGCAACTTAATTTTATTTTTTTTCTTATTGCCTCTTTTTTTATGACATTTCACAGTCCCATAGTCTCAATAGATGGATCTGCATCATAAAAATGACACAGTGATGATTTAAGGAGGATAGGCAGGCTGAGTGAAACGGATGGAGTGCTTTAAGAGTGTCAGTTTAGCACCCATTACATAGGGTCAATGTTCATTTTCAATACATCATTAAAGCATCCTGCTAAATCACTCAGAAAATGGTCGTGTTCTCCTTTTGAGCCACCATGTTAGATTACAGGGATAATGAAGTGTAACTACACATAAATGGCAGTATTGCACAAGCATATTTTATTGTTTTCAGGGCCACTGTTTTAGGTTATTCTGAATATGAAACATTAAAAAATCCACAATGAAATACTGAGTGCCTCCTTAGGTGATAGTTCCCGTACTTACGTTTGCAGTCAGCTCCCAGCTCCATCAAATTTGATATCTAGTGAAGTCATTTTCCCACTCTATCAGTTTTACAATATACAGTGTTCACTAAACTAATATCAATAAAATCAAAACTAGCCTCAGCCTGGTAGCTAGTTCTTAAATTACATTACAGAAGATGTATTTCTATTACTTGGAGAAGAACATGGCGAGCTCGGTTGTTTCCATAGAAGTCACTTTGCCAAGGTCATTCCAAGGGCAGGGTGATTTTTGCAGTCTCCAGGTGCTCTTATCAGAGCAGAGTCTCGGTGATACCTCTGTCACAATTAAAATTTTGATTATCGGGTTGAAGTTAAAAATCAGGCTATGGAAGACAGGAATCATGATTTCCAGGCATGAAGTGTTGAATCTTTAAATAAGTCATTGTAATCTGCCCCTAATAGTGACCCTTCCCACCATATGTGCTGGCAAACACTTGGTGTGAATTCCTGGATTCCATGGATAGCATAAACAAATACTGCAGATATTCACTCCTGCTGTACTGAAACAGGGAGCACAGAGCAGGCTTCACCCCAGCAGGGAAAAAAAGAATGTCAGATTCCCTCAGGGCTATAAAATATTCATTTGCTTTTATTGCATTTTGTAATGGAAAACATGGCTTTTATTTACAGAAAGGTGATGCAAGTATGTCCTGAGGCACCTGTTCTCCGTCCCAGCTAACCTGTCTGACTGAGGGGCTTAAATTAATACCTTGATTACTCTGGGCTTGCACTGCCTCCGCTAGTGAGACACAGGGACCTCTGACTTTTCCTGTGGTAATTGTGGAGGGCAGCTCCAGTTCCAAGGTCCTGACTTGTGGACCACATCTGTCAGGAGCCACCTACTCCTCTGGCTTGGACAGTGTGATTTTGGTGCGTTATAAATGATAGCAGATGAAGGCAGAGCTGTGATGTGGGAATGGGGAGTTCTGAGGATATTGTTCTGGGGAGCTGCTGGGAGCAGGCTGAGGAAGAGGCGAGAGCTGAGAAGTGGGGCAGGAGGAGATCCTAAGGGACAGCTGTCCCAGAGGATGGGCACAGCCTTGGGCAAGATCTGACAGATAACTTGGCTGTATTTTCAGGAGAGTGTAGTTTTACCCATTTTTTTCAGCTTGTCTTCCTTACATAGACCTTCAGTTGTGGGGGTCATGTAATTGTTCTACCATTCTCCTCCACTCCAGGTTAGTGCAAAGCTCCTCTTTGTCTGCAGACAGAGAGGGCTCACACAGACAGAGCCAGGAGAGGCTTTGCAGAGAGTAGGAATCACGATGGAGAAGGGTTTGGAGTGGATGTGGAGCAGATGAGTGGAGCAGGAGGTGGCACTGATCACTGGGACACGGGGCTGGGGAGAGCAGAGGAGCCTTCTGAGTCAGCTAAGATGCAGCACTGCAGGATTTTTAATGCTTCAGTTGGGAAATTCCTGCCATTAACGAGACATTTGTCTTAATGACAGGCTTACTTTAGAAAACGTTCAAAGCTAATAACTATACTCAATAATGATAGGGAACATTATTGAGTTTTCCCCATTCACCTGTAAAGGATTGTAAAAGACTTGTACCCTCCTGCCAATAAAGCCTTCAGCAGGCTGGGTACTCCACTGCTCAGCTCCTCCAGACCCTTCCTTCCAGGACTTGCAGGGGAATGTGACTTGAGAAGGTCTGCAAACAAGGAAGAGTTACGGAAAGAAAGGATACTTAAGGAAATATTTTTCCCATTACAAATGGAACAAGTTTGATGTGCAGTGGGAACCTGTTATGTGAAGAGCAGAGGGTTGTATTCCTGATCTTTGTTCCCAAGAGCTGCAGGTATTTGAGCACGTGGTATTCCTTCTTCTTCTGTGGGTTTGAACATCCTTTCAGGAAGGGGACCATGGCTCTGCTGTTCTTTTGTGGGATCAGCTCCCAGCCCTGGTTCAAGGTTGGCACAAGTCCCCTGTCCCCCCTTCCACCTGCCTTCTGAGCTGTGGGGAATGAGCCCCTTCACATAAACTGGGGTTGGGGAGCTCCCTGCCATCCAGGTAAGGAGGAACCTTCCTCTGAGGCCAGGGAAGGACATTTACATTGGAATTTGTAGAGCAAATTACTTCCCACAATGCCAGTAGAAATGGTCCCCTGAGCTGTGGAATTTGGTCCTGATTCAGAGACAATTTTCTTGTCCTTTTTAATTTATTTTCTAGCTTTCCCCTTGGAAACAAGGCAGAGCTCCTTCCATATTCTTGACTTCGGTTAATTGCCTGAAAACATATTTTTGAAGACTTGTTTGTTTTATTTTATGAAGCTGCTCTGAGTTCTGAAGTCTGCCCATATTTCCTTATTATAGCACTCTCTTACTCCTTGGAAGTGTGGCAATATATCAGTATTATCAGGTCTCCAATTCTTTCACTTTTTGAAAGCTTCAGTGGGCAATTCCAGTATTTTCCTCTTAAGGGAAGAGGAAATGTCCTTTATTTATGTGCTACCCTCAGCTTTTCTGGTCTTGGGCTAGTTCTGGGGCTGCAGAATCTGTCTCACAGAGCAGTGTCACTGCTCCTTTCCATGGCCACGTGGAGACAGTGATCAACAAGAGAAGTCACAACGCTGTGTTTATTTTCTCATGGCATAATAGCTTTGCTTTGATTTTCTCACTGTGCACTAAAGGGTGGTCCCACAGGTTTCTGTTCAAAGTAGGTTAATAAATTAACACATCCTGCCAAGAGTTGTACCCGAGTGTCACAGTCAGCAGCTGCTCCCTCCGTGGGGTCTGTGCTCGTGGGCTGGTTATTTCACCTTTGCCTGGGCGGATTTCTGCACCTGCAGGTTCTTCTCTCGTGCAAGACTTCTGGAGGACAGCTCCAGCCTTCTTCATGGTTCAGTCTACTTCTAGACTTCAGGAAACCCCTTGACCTCAGTGGGGCCTCGGCTTGTGCCAGGGGAGGTTTAGGTTAGTTATTAGGAGAGATTTCTTCACAGAAAAGTTTGTCAAGCCCTGGAACAGGCTGCTCAGGAAAGTGGTGAGGTCACCATCCCTGAAAGGGTTCAGAAAACATGTGGATATGGCACTTGAGGATATGGTTTAGTGGTGAACGTGGTGGTGGCGCGGGGTTGATGGTCGGGCTTGGTGATCTTTAGAGGTCTTTTCCCAGCTTAGCAATTCTGTGATCCTGTGCCCTTAGTGGTTTTCTGGTGCATGGAAAAGGGACATCACTTGCCCCAATTCTAGCAACTCCAGCTCACATTTCTCCCCCCACCCCATGGATGGCTGTCCCCGGGCCAGCGCTGGGGGTTGATGATTTATGGAGCTGCGGCACCACCGTGGGAATGGGCACAGCCATGAAGGTGTGCAGGGTCCTGCAAAACTGCACTAGAGCACCTGGAGCACGGGAGCTCCTGTGATGAACAGAGACAAAGAATGTGAGACTTCCTGGACTGTCTGATTTCAGTCTTCTGGCGTTTTACTGACAGGTCAAAGACAGAAGGTGTTCTGTGCAGCAGCACTGCACTTGCTCAGAAATGCTGCAGCTGGAGGTTTCAAAGGATTGTTATTCAACCTGTTGTAGGCAATACTGTACACACATCATACCCTCCAGCAGCTCACCCTCAAACATCTTCTCCAGACCTTTGAAGCAGTGATTTGTATGATGCACCTTGTCATGTCTATGGAAAAGCTTGTTCCACAAATGATCTTAATGTAAAATAGTCATAAAAAAACATTTTACCTCGTTTAGTACAAAAACAGGAGCCTGAGCATTGGCATAATTTCGTTGTAGAGGCTCAGAAGTGGCCTGATGGCATGTTAAAAACAGCCCTTGTACCTGTGAACCAAAGTGACCCAAAATGTTTAAATGTTTGGGCCTGATTCAAATTCATCCCTGCATCTGAATGTTATGCTACTGTAAGGCAAGATACTAGGGGATAAAACTTTAAAGGTTGGTAATAAAAAGGTAATAAATGGGGATATACAATGGGCTGATGGGAAACTTCATTTATTTCCCTGAGTTACGGGTGACCCCATAACTCAGGAGTGATGGAGCGAGGCGGAGTTATGAAAGTCGTGAAAGGTCATCAATAACAAGTGGAAATAAATGAGTTAGTCTATTGTATTTTCTGTTTGTGTGCATCACCCAGTGATGGATGTGACAGTGATGGGGGGATGATGAGGCTGGTAGGGAGCCCAGGAGGAGCAGGGCATCCCACAGCAGTGCTGCCCTGACCTGTGTGAGGGACACCCTCCCTAGGGACACTCCGGGAGAAGTGGGAGTGAAGAAAAGCTGGCTGGAGTAGAAAATAGGCAAGAAAGGTGCCAGCACAGCCAAGGAGGTGACTTACAGGCAGTGTTACCGTGGGGTAGCACACCCTGTTTTGATCCTGGGAAGGAGAGAGTCGTGCTGGTCTCCAGAGCACATGTAACAGCTGAGCAAGGATCAAAAGACTCCAGTAATACCACTCAGATGACTTATAGTGTAATGTAACAGCATGAAGGTGCAGAAAGTCTAAAGATGACATTTCCCGTGGTGTTAGGCTGTTAGTTCAGTGGCTGTATATTTTAACTCAGCCCCCAGTCTCCTCTCACACTGATTTTTTTGGGTTCGCTGCTAACTGCCCCCACTCTGCCCTTCTACAAGCCCTCACAGGAGCCAAGATCAAAACAGGGCATGGCAACCACTGAGAACTCACACCTTGCTCACATTTTAACACGAGCACGCCAGGGAGGCAGCTGTATGTACACAGCTATTCCACCCTTAATGGGATTAGAAAGTAATCTCGGAGAGGCTGGAAAAGTAACCTTGGGAAATAAGGCATGTGGCTGGTTCTGGTTCAGATACACTGTGTAACTGCAGCTAAATAACGTCTGTCTCTGCTTCACCTCACCATCTGTAAAGCAAGGATTTTTATGTTCTTTCCATAAAGGAATATTACTGGGGAGAGAAAAAAAAAGCAGAACAACTATGAATTGTGCAGATATTCTTGTCGTGGTGAGCCAGCCACAGAGCAGTACTCAAAGGGAAAGTCACTAGAGGAAACTAAAAGAACAATATTTTGATGAGTCAGTTAGAGAGCCAACACTCTTCCTGCTGACAGGGGATTGAACTTCAAAATTTGGTTAGAAGGCACTGTTTTGCTGACAGTACTGTCTTTCAAAGGACATACAAAATCAACACCTGACCATCTGTAGTCATTTAAGATTCACCCATAACATTTTTTGTAATAGAGGGGTTGTTGTTAACCTTGACATCCTGGACCAATGCCAGCTTCTCCCACTGTTATTCATCAAACAGAAACTACTCACATCCTCTTCTGTCATGAAATACTCTTTAGAGTTTCTGGACATTTGATGCAGTTCACGCCTCGAGCAAGTGCAGGTTTGTGTCTCCCACTGCAAGTTGCAGCAATCCATAAACTTCATTTATATGATCCACAAAGTCCTGGAGTGAGGCCTCTTCAGACCTAAAGTCTTCCCAAGACTGTGTCCACAAGAGACCATCCCTTGCAGGCTTTTCCTCTAGTGCCCCATCAGTGCTGGGGCAGGTGTGGCAGCCAGACTTCTCCTTGGGGTGGTCTCCGAGGATGGGCACGGCTGATGTGCTGGCCCCTTGTGCCTGGCATTAATAGGAGATTAGGAAGAAGGGATCTCCTTGCTTTTTCCCTTCCCACCTCTGTAACCCTGCAGGAGATAAGGATGCTTTCCCCTTCAACAGGGAGCTTAAATTTTGATGAGCAGTTCATCCCCTCAGGTATTGCCAAGAGAAGAAGGTAGGAAAAAAATAGATGAATCAAGTGTCCACACCACAGCAGGCAGAATCACGAAAAATCATCACAAAACGTTTCTGTGCCTCCCTGCTTCAAAATATGGAGGAGCACTGCTGTACCTAGTTTAGTGTCCTTGGCTCTTCTCCTTCCTTCAATCTCTATTATCTGTAACTTGAGAATAAAGGCTCCATTCAGCCTGAAAGGAGCAGTTCTGCTGCAGTTTATGAATGCTTTGTTTGCTCAAACATCTGAAATATATTACTCTGAATCATTAGGAGCTTTTTTCACAGTGTGTCCCTGACTTTGGCACTTCATCCTTCATGTTTCCTGTATCTGCCTTGCTCTTGATTTATATTGAGAGTTGATGATTTGCAGTGCAATGAAGTGTAGTGAGACAGTCCTGTCTTTGGTAGGGGGGTTTAAAATAAGACATAGCTTTAACATGGGGCAAAGAACAGGGATGCCTGCGGAAGTCGGCCCTTGGTGCACACCTTGAGGTACCACTAATGCTCCTTGTTCTCAGGAGTCCTTGTCCAGGACCTGCTCCTACACTTCTGCCCCAGCCTGTCTGGAGGGGTTTATCAGGCATTAACACAACCCTGCTGTGCTGGGAGCCTGTGTCATCCAGGCACTGCTCTGCAGAAGGTCTGAGGGATTTTCCCTGTGAAGTTCATCCTGCCCGTGGTTGGAGGTGAGGTTTGCCTGGCCCATGGCAGCGCTGAGCCCTGGCATCCCCTGCTTGGAATGAAACAGGGCTGGAAAATTACATCCTCCTCCACCTGACCTGGACTAAAGAGTGGTGTCCCTCAGCTTTTGGCACTGCTTGGAGGCGTTTTCGCTTATGGGATGCCCTTTTTATAGGATCAGAGGCAATCTTCTCAATTCCACACGTTGGCATTTTGCTGCCTTGCTCAATACACCCTTAGTAAGGGAAAGAGAGAAAAAAGCAGAAAAGAGAGAAATTAGAGTTTTGGCAAAAGGTGAAGCATAAGTATAAGACAAATGAAATAATATTCATGTCACCTGCTTAAACAGCATAATTAGCTGATGGTTCTTAAATCCCCTCCACCTGGGATTAACCACTGCCAGAAACATTCACTCATGCACCTGGGGTCTTGCCAGCGACAGAGAAATCTCAAATACTTGCAGCTGAGTGGGTCACTGGTGAAATGACCCAAAGGCAGAATTCAGGGAGAAGATCTGAACAATACTTCCCACAGTGATTTAGGACAATTTTTGGGGGTTTGGCAGTGCAGCTCACAAGCAGGGGGATGTGGTTTGCCCTGCTCAACACAACTGTGCCTTGGTTTCCCATGCCATCTTCTGGCTTTGTTGGATATTTCCATTGTAGCTCTCTAGAGCATGAACTGTGTTTCTAGTATATTTTTAATATATGTTTGAACACAGCTTTGCCCTGTGAAGCCCTGATCATGGTTGGGCCCTTTTGGGGTGTGTGTCTCACACATGTAAAATCCAAACCAAACCTTGTCAGGCATCATGCGGGGCACTGCAACAGCACTGGGACTAACAAAAGAATAGCTCCATAAATTACCATTAATTGTTTATCCAAATTAATAATAACACAGTTGAGCCAATTAAAAATGTGGGATTTAAGATTACTTTAAAGGGATATAAGCCCCAAAGGACTCTACATCAGTTACAGTACAGCAGAAGGCTTTTCACGGCGTGCCCTGCAGGTACGTGTTGTATCTTAGTGAATGAATGTCATGTTACGTTTGTGAGAATCATTTCATTAGCAAAGCCATGATTTACACCGTGGGTAATAAATACTGGCATCTACAATAATTGTATGGGCTGCAGGATTTGCCTCGGGAAGGTTTAACTTTGGGGTTACTGTCATGAGCAATAGCTACACTTTAATGCTGATTTCAGTGGTTTCTTATGACCATGGTATTATTTAGGTAGGATGTTAGCAGAAGCAATTGGGCCATCAGTGCTGATGTGCTGTGCAACACAGTGGCTCTTTATGATTTACTAATTTGTATCTGACTTTTGGTGAGTAAATTAATGTATTGTGGATGTTGTTTCTGTGTCTCTGCATAAACTAGAGGTGGAGGAAGGTCTGGCTGGAGGAAGGCTCTGTTCAGGGAGGAGCCAGCAGGAGGAGGGTCACCATTTAACCCTTTCTGTCATATGGTTGTTGCGATGTGCACGTGGGCATGGATTCTGAGAGAATTTCTGGGCTCTTCTTCACATTAAGAGTGAGTTGTTCCTTGGAAAAAGAGAGCATCTGGTTGACAATATTTGTGATGAGTGCTGTGCTGAAGATCTTAAAAAGAAACTATCCCCCGACTCTTGATGTGATGAATATTGTTATTTGTTGTATTTGGCATATGGTGGCTATGCTGGCAAATAACTTAGCATTAAATAAGCTTTTGTTTGGCCCACTAGGTTTCGGGGCTGTTGTAAATTAAATATATGTTCGAAGACTGTGTTTGTACTTAAGTTATAGACTTAATCAGCAGTAATTCATTATATACAGTGCACTCTGCATTCCTCAAATGTTCAGTTCATTGAGCTGATTTTAATTTGTGATCATTAAACGTAAACAAGGCATGTACCTACTGCAGCCAGCCTAAAAAGTCAATATTAACAGCCATCACCAAAATGGGGAGAGTTAAGATTGTATTCTGTCAGTACAAGAGAAGTCTCACTGCTGTGGTCTGTAACTGCCTCTACAGGGAGGAGGTGGTGGCTGAAGGCAGGGGCAGGAGGGCTTGGCCAGGTTGGAGCTGGGAGCAGGCTGAGCAGAAATGAGGGAGAAGGGCTAAAAAGTCCTCTGTGTGAAACGATCTCTCTCTGAGGCCACATAACTCAGTGAAAGCAAACATGTCAAAGGTGCTCACAAGCGTTTCCGAAGCGGATTTAATGGTGAAGAGTGTTACAGAAAAATCCAGGGAGCAATGAATCATTTCTGCCTTCAGAGCTGCATTTGAATAGCTGAAAATAAGGTTGAGGATACAAGATAAGGAAAACAAAATTGTTGAATGGCTGCTCTCTAAACAAGTCCTGGCAGAACGAGAAGGGCGCTGTGCGACCCAGGTGATGGAGGCTGTCACTGCTCTCTCCTGCAATCAGAATGTTCTTCTGGTGCCAGGGGGTTTTATGTGACATAAGACTTATAAGCCCGAATGATAAAGAACAGCTTCTATAAATCATTTTGCTCTGCAAATGTAAAAGTTTCGAGATGCTGCTGTCAGTCTGTACACAAAGTACAACTGGCCACGTTGGGTTTTGCCAGCATATCTTGCTTTTCAATGTGCTTTTTAATATGGTAGTCCAGGTGATTTGTTTTTCCTGTTACTTTAAAGGATGCAGCATTTATCATTCTTGTATTACTGGAATTTAAGTTTCTCACAGCAGAAGCTGCAAATCTCGGCTTCAAAGTATTTTTATGTAATTAAATTTCAGTTTTATGTGTGGATTTTATCCGTGAACCTCAGAGGGGCTTTAATGAGAAATCCAACAACACGACATGCTTGGGGGTATTTGTGTGACCCCCATTTCCATGGCTCCAAGAAATCTTTTCATATATGTTCTTCCCAGAATGGCCTAGGAATTCCTTCCCATGGGGGAAACTGAGGCAGAGCAGGGGTCTCTGTCTGGGCAAGGACTTAAATCTGCTTCTTCTGCCATCACCATGGCTTGACACTATCCCTTTCAGCTCCACTGGAAAAGCCACCTCGGTGGCTGTACTTAATCCCTTCAGTGCTGGACCCTTCCAAACCTTTTGTTGTCCATCCTGATTCCAAATTTGTTCCAAAATCCCAGCTGCCTGCCCAGCATTGCGCTGGAGCACTGATGAGTTACCCAGTTAAAGGCTCCTATCAGCAGGGCAAAGGTTTAACCAGGACAAAAGCTGCCCACAACAAACCATGTGATGATAGCAGAGGATTTTCTTTAGGTTCTGTTCTGTGCTTTCCCTGCATCAGAAAGAAATAGTATTGAATTACCTGATTCTTCTCAACTTGCTGCTGTTCATCTGCACGTTCCTTTCCCCTAAACTTTAGCCAGGCAGTTCTGAATATGGGAAGGGCACGGTGAGAGTGCTGATGCCCCAGTTTTTATCAACTGATGTATTTTGAAAATGCAAGATGTTATCTGGAGAAACGTTGCTGCAGAACAACCTTGCTGTCACCTTGCAGGGTCCGCAGCAGGTTGTGCCGTCTCAGGTCTGTACATCACTGCAGCTCACATCAAACTGGTCCAAAGCCTCACCTTCCAAGGCAGGACTGGCAGCACCTTGGGATGAGAAGAAATGCATCAGTCACAGAATGGTTTGGGTTGGAAGGGACCTCAGAGATCATCCATTTCCGACCCCCATTCTGTGTGCAGGGACACCTCCCACTACCCCAGGTTGCTCCAAGCCCCTTCCAAGCTGAAGTATCTCAGGTACTGTCTTGGGATGGCATGAGCACGGGAAAGCAGAGTGCTTGCATTTATTAAGCATCCTGAGCGTGGCTACAGTCAGGAAAGATGCAAAATCCATACAGTCACCACAGCTGAATTTGCAGTGATCCATAGAAAGCAATGAAAGCTCCATCAAAAACATCGCTACTGCTTATTTACAACTCCAGAGGTGTGCTCTCATTGATTTGGTTGTTTATGAGCACAGTAAATGAAAGAAACACATACACCTATTAATGCTTTTTTGCAAACCCTTAATCGAGGTTGAGAAGGAGCACAGGGTTATTTTTTTTCCTAGGCTCCCTGTTTCCTGGTTCATCTGTTTTTTAGTGTATCACATTCCCTGATGGTGCTGGCCAGGAACTCAGGAAAATGGACAGAGTGAAAGACTGGAGCAGTTCAGTGCAGCCAGTTTTGATGACTCAGGGGTTTCAAACTATGTGTGAATGCTTCTTGAACCCCAAATATCTCATGGACTGACTTGTCTCTATTTTTGAAGTAATTTATGTCCACATTTTAGCAGTTCCCACAAGTCATGCTGAACTTAATGTTCTGACAGTATTTCCATGATAAACCCTAGAGGTTTATGGAGCATCCATAAAAATTCTCTCCAGGGAGAAACTTGGCATGCCACATCCTCCACCAGAAGCTATCTTTTTCTGTCTTAAATCAGGTATAAATCAGTTCAGCTGTTGTAACTGAGAAAAGTTACAAAAATAAGTTTAGTGGTTTCATATGTTTTTTTGGTTCTGAAACTCTGAAATAGTGTAGTTTAAATATAGATAGAGGCTGTTGTTAAAAGTCCTGTTGATTTGGAAGAACCTGCCCATGCCAAGTGTTCTCAGTCTCAAAGCTAAGGAATTTCTGGACTGGGAAAAATGTAACTCCTAAAAATGCTGAAATAAACCTTTTAGAAGAGACAAGTTTTGTGGCAGTGAAACAACGGATGCTAATTGTGTCTCACCGTTCCAGTAGGACAGAGAGTGTGAAACTCAGAGAGCAGCTGCAACACCTCACATCTGTCCTCAAAAACCCATAATGTTCCTTGGTTTTCAGTGTGGTCAGTGGAAAACTGCTCCCCCATGGCTGTTTGGAGAGAGGCAGAGGAGGACCTACAGTGTGATTTCGATGTTCTGAAGAGAAAGAGACTTTTGAGTATCTTAAGAAGAAAAGTCTTTTGAGAATCACGTTAAACTGGCGTGGACAAGTCTCCCAGAGAAGCTGTGGCTGCCCCATCCCTGGAAGTGTCCAAGGCCAGGTTGGACGGGGCTTGGAGCACCCTGGGCTAGTGAAAGGTGTCCCTGCCCATGGCAGGGGGTGGAACTGGATGAGCTTTCAAGTCCCTTCCAACCCAAACCACTCTGTGATTCTGTGACTCCCAGAAGGAATTCTGAGAGCCTGTTGGACCATTAGCAATTTTACTTTTGAAGTTAGTAAATTGGCTGGGGAAACGTGTGGCTGTTCCAATCTCGGCAGGACACTGTTGGTACAACATGGGAATATTTTATCAGGAATTAATCATATCAACGTTGCTCTCAATCTGTGGGAAATAGGAGTTTAAAATAAAAACAAATGTGTTTATGTAAACTATTCTCTAAAATAGACTACTTATGCCTATTTACATAATGAATCCATCACCACCCTCAGGAGATTAGATAATTAAGCACTGAACAACTTATATTTATTCATGTACTTTCAAGAATGAGTGAATTATCCCTTCCTGCACAAACTCAATGTTCTCCCTCTGATTAGTAACAGGAGGACAGTGATGGGATTTTGTGATGGAAAGTGTATTGCTTGTTTTCTTTAGGAAAAAAAAAAGGAAAGCGAATTGATCTTTAGGATAAAGTACTTAAAGAAGCTGTGTTTGGTTAAAAGTCAATAGAAATGATTTTTAGCAAATTTATTAGCTACGTGAATGTGCTTGATAGAAATTCACCTGGGAGAGCTGGACTTAAATGTGTATGACTTTTGGAAGGGCTTTGTGCATAATTTAGATGACTCAGCAGCTGTTTGAGCAGTTTGCCTCTCCCGATGTGACATTTCCAGTGCAGGTGGCTCTGCTGGAATTACTCACCTGAAGTTGCTCTGTAGTCAGTGTGGGAGCTGCCTTTTCCTGGGAGCAGATCCCCAAGGCAGGCAGGGTGACCCAGGGTTCAGGAGGGGATTGAGGCACTGTCTCAAGGTGGTTCCAGCCTCCAGATCTCTGAAGTTCAGGAGATCTCAGTAAATCCTTGGCTGCTCTCAAATCCAGCTGCTGGAAATGCTGCTCATCCTCCCCTGGGGCATTTCTTCACTCTTCCAGAGGGGAACATGCAGGTATTTCATAGGAGCAAGGACAGTGTGGTCTGTATGAGAAATCCTAATCCCTCTTACTGAGAAGCTAGACCAAAGTCTGACGTGAGATTCCTCCCCCTGCCCCCTTCAAGTTGTGCTTTGTTTTATTCTGCACGTTCTCATTATCTAAATAATCAGCCTGGTGTAGTGCAAGGTGTCCCTGCCCCTGGCAGGGGGTTGGACAAGATGATCTTGGAATGTCTATTCCAACCCAGACCTTTCTCTGATATGTCATTGATAGCATTTTATGGGCACAGCTCCTGAAGAGAAGTAAAAGGTGCCGTAATATTTCATTATTTCAGTATCTGCCTTTCTCTTACATTTACTCAAAGTCATGGTCACGTGGACTAAAAGAGTTATTCAGCTTGACAGGGATGAGAGACAGGGTCTTGTCTTACAGCACCACACCAGAGCCGAGTCTCGTGGGTGACTTGCACACATTTATTTCGAATTCCACAGCACCACAGGTTTGGGACCTACCTCAGGGAGTCCTAACCTGTGGCCATCAAGAGTAATGACAGAAGAGGGCTTGAGGTACTAAATTCTGCTAGAAATATAATTATGCCTTTTTATGACTTAGAAAACAGCATTACTAATTTAGTAGAGAACTTACAATAAAATGCTTTCTGAAGTAGCACACACGAGGTCCTGAGGATTTATAAATTACATTAAGAACCTGAATTATTGCAGTTACAAAATAAAGCTGAGTTATGAATGTTTCTCCTTAGCTTTAGAAATCATTTTGTTGTTCACATTAATTAAGCTTACAATCCTTAGAGCTACCTCTTTTGGAGGGGACACCAAGCTCCTGAGGTGTCACACCAAGGGTGGCAGAGGCAGAGCCAGCTCTTGGTGGTGTTTTTCACAGGTTATAAAGCCAGAAACCTCATCCCAGTCACCTGCTCTGAGCCGATGTGGGAGCTGTAGGAATTCTCTGGGTTCATTAATTGTGAACAACTTTAATCATGTTCATTAACAGCTCTAATGTTGTTAATTAATAACATAAACAATTTTAGTAGCATGACTGGCTTTCCTGTCACTCTCAGTTGGCGTTCAGAAAATGGAGTTTTCTTTTGTGGCTGAGTGATGGATGGTCCTTTCCCCTGTCTCAGGGCAGGTGAGAGGACAGCAGATGTGGCTGGGTGACACCAGCTTGTTGAACCTTAATAACCAGCAAAATGTGATGGCATGACAATGTTTCTTCTGGAGATAGTCCTCAAAACAGCCAGTCAGACAGGTTTGCAAAGGCAAACCAGGGTGATTTGTGTGCTGAGGTTGTTACCAATTCATTTATTTGGCCCAGAGAGTGGAGTAGAAACTAAATCAACTGCTAATATAAGGAATTTATAAGCATATTATACAGTGCTTTACAGATTCTGACCCACTGTGAACTGCTTTTCATTGCTTTTAACCTCTCCCAGCTGTGATTGTCCAGATGACACCTCATCCCAGTGCCTCCCCAACAGTAGCACCAGAGTCCCTCTTTGGCCAAACTTCATCTTCAGTTGCATGTTTAGACACACACCTCACGTATAACACAATCATTTGAAAATCAATTAGCTGCAGTTGGCTCATCTTTAAGAGGGACTAAAATTTCTCCAAACTCTGTGCAAAGCCAAACACATCTCATCAAATTTATTGGGGGAAAAATAATTTAAAAGGGTATATCCTGTTTTTAACTATGATCCATTAATTGGTTTTATTTTCTTGATTCAGTTAGCTCTTCACCTGAGAGTGTGTTCAGCTAGAGAACTCTTTTATCTGTAGAAAGAAATGCTAAAATCACCACTGACCTTCATGGCCATGAGGCAATAAAGAGATTTTACTAATGCAGTGCAGTGCATAAACACAGCTGCAGGACTTGGGGAATTAAGTAGACACTAAAGTTTCCATCCCATTAAATCAACGCTGACTTGAACCACTGTTGGAGAAACACGATGTATTTAGGGCTGTGTTACCCATGCTTCAGTTCACAAACAACAGGTCTCTCTGCTCAGGAGCATTAATTTGGGGGCAAGAATCAGTGCTGGAGACTTTCTTTAGAAGTCATTCTCCCGTTACATCAAACAAGGTACATTTTGGTTCGTTCTCTCCCCTCTGAGAATGAGTTACAGGATTAAAAAGGCATTGCCTTGTCTCATAAGCAGGACCTCAGCAATAGAGCCAGAGTAGATGAGATATTAGGAAGATACTCTTCCCTGTGAGGGTGGGGAGGCCCTGGCACAGGTTGCCCAGAGAAGCTGTGGCTGCCCCAGCCCTGGAAGTGTCCAAGGCCAGGTTGGACAGGGCTTGGAGCGACCTGAGCTAGTGAAAGGTGTCCCTGCCCAGGGCAGGGGGTGGAACTGGATGAGCTTTAAGGTTCCTTCCAACCTGAACTGTTCTGTGATTCTATGATATTCTGCTTTAGCGAGGCAAGATATCCATGAACAACTATAACAATGATTAAAGGTGGCAACAATGCATTAAAAAGTGTATTTTCTTTAGATTTAAGGGAAGAGATCTAATTAATGATATTAAGCCCTTTTTCAAGTGCGAGATCTGTGTCTGTAGAGAGTGCAGCACGAGCAAAGGCAGGCACCCAACATCACTATGTAAATTATCTCCACAAGGCACTACATCAGTGAGGTTTTCTCCATAGATGTTTGCTCCAGGTTGCTCCCTGTAATGACCTCAATTATACATGTCTTCATTGGGAAATTATGATTGCCTTTGGCGGGCTGCAAATGACAGCAGAGAGAAAGATTTCCATGATAAACCAGCACAACAAGCAATACCTGCTGCATTAGTATGCAGAGCTGGTGAAGGTGCAGTGTAACTCCAGCTTAGCAACTTAAGTAACACTGGAGAGGAGGAGGGACAGAGGGAAATGTTCAGCAGAATCTTTGATACTTTTTTTACAAGAAGAGGAATTAGTAAGACTTCACGTTCTCACCGTGGGATTGGCGTTGCAAGGAGTTTAATGTGAGAGCATGGGGATGGCGACTGCTGGGGCTGCAGAGGTGCTCAGTGCTTCGAGCTCAGTATCAGGCCGGGCAGGAAAGGTGGGAGAACCCCTGGCACACAGGGAGGGATCCCTCACCCCCCAGGACGGGGCAGAGGGGTTGCAAGATGGCACTGCCCCGATTCCTGAACCATGTGGTGTTCAGGCACCGAGCTCTGCCATCACCAAAGGAGAGGTTGTGGTGTCCTGGCCACCTCTCACTGACCTTGATTTTGTACCACATTTGGTGCCTTTCATCTGCCTGATTAAAGGTTATTCCTGGTCCTCTTATACAGAGTCATGCTTAATCCAGTTCTTTCTTACAAAGCCCTGTCTGGAACCAGTAAAAGTTGCGTGCAGAATGACAGCATCCCATTCTCTGGTGATGGCATCTCTCTCTGATGACAGGAGGCAGGAGCTTTTTTTTATTTCCAGCTGGAATAAGCTGAAGAGTTACTTCAGCTGGAACCCCAGAGGAGTACCAGGTTTGACATGACTTGGTAACTGTGGTCAGCAAGGACTGATACTGGTTGGATCTGTGGAATGTAGAAAGCTGGTTTCTGTGCATCATCCTGCAGAAATTCCAAATGAACATCAAACTGCCTGATTTTAGGACCAAATTCCATTCCAGCTTGTGTTCTGCAAGTGAGCACCCTTTGAATATTGTCCATTTGTTATGTTCAGTTTTATATACATGGTAAAAATCCTTTTATCTCCTGAAGGTTTTTAAAAATAAAATGAAAAGTGTTCAATACTTAATCTAGAGGCTCTACACAAAATCGTTATGGTGACTTGAATAATTTGTACACATAAACCAGTAGCATCAGTGTGTCTAAGCTCTATAACTTAGGTGCAAGACTTTGAGCTTTTTGAGAGATTTTTAGAAAGCTCAGCCTCCCATCCTCTGAGGGAATCCTGTTTCCTCCCCAATGCACCTGATTGCATAAGGAAATCTTTTCTATGGATAACAACAAAGCAATAACTGAAACCACACAAAATAATTCTGTAGTAGTAGTAGTAGAAAGGCTTTTAGATGTTAATAAGAGTCCCTCAAATGTACTGGTAATAAGATGCTCTCAAATATGCTCTATAGAAACACTCTAAAAAGGAGTGTGTTTGTGTTGTTCAAGTGGTCTGTGCTAATTACATGCTTTAGCATAAAAAAGTCATCTCCTGGCCTCATATGGTTCATCCAGGAATGGCAGCTGTGCAAGGTGTCTTCTTAATTAAAAGTTAATGTATTTTTCATTACTGTGCTTTTAAAAAGGAAAAGCCAAAGCCTTTTTAGCAGTCGTTTGGAAGATGGGCAGGGAGCCTTAAATTCTACTGCAATAAAGCACTCAAAAAACGTTGCTGAAGAGGGAGCTTATGGGAGCCCAGCATGAGCCAGGGAGCTCAAGGCAGCATGAAAAACAGCAGAGCGAATTAAGGAAAACAGCAGTAAGATGAAAAAACAATTCTCTTGTAAATGAATGGCCCTCTATTTCATTTCTCCTCAAGAAAAGATGTCCTCATTAGCCCTACTCCAATGCTACAAATTATTGTAATTATCAGTTCTTTGTCCTGTCAAGTGCACTCCAAATATTTTATTCATTAAAAGGAGATCTTTATTATGCAGAAAATAACTACATTATGTCCTGTTTACATGCCTCAAGAAGCTGGATGGCGGGGGTGGGATGGACATACCATCCCTGGAATGTCCCAGGCCAGGTTGGACTGGGCTTGGAGCAACCTGGGCTAGTGGAAGGTGTCCCTGCCCATGGCAGGGGGTTGGAATGAGATGGGCTTTAAGGTCCCTTCCAATCCAAACCATTCAGTGGTTCTGTGGGACATCTCCACTCCTGTGCCCCTGAGTTGCCACATCCCTGAACTCTTGCAGCAGGTTACCTGAGGGCAGTGTGATTTAATAGGCTGTTATCTCTTCCTCAGCTGCTGACCAGCTCAGTGACCTTGGGTGGGTAATGTTCTCCTTCCCGATCTTAATTCATCTCCCCTTCTGATTTTTAAGGTTTGAAGAATAGACACTTGATGGTTGGATTCTGTCAGTCTCTCTTCTCATGTAATGCCTCTGGGAGCCAACAAATACTAGCACCAAGTTGGTCAAAAATCCCTATTTTTGACCACCCATCTATCATAACTATAGCTACTTGGTATTTAAAACAGCACTGGGAATTTTAAAAAGGAGAAATGCTCACTGCTGGCAGATATGGGATGTATCTGTGTGGATCTCTGCAGCCCAAAGTCAGCCTCAGATCCACAGTGGTGAATACATTTTGTGGCACATTAACTCCTCGCTCAGGTGGAGGAGGCAGAAGGGAAGGGGTGCAGAGCTGCACAAGCAGGTTTTGCACTAATTCTTCTCGATCAGTTGCTAGACAAGAGCACTGAGTCTGTCCAGGCTGCCCAGGGCTGCTGACACAGGCTGAGTATTTTAGTGAACAGATTTAAGAGATTTGCTACTCAAGAGGTGTTAAAGCAATTTTTCAATTAGGCGATATGTGAAGAGGTGGAAAGTGGTGCTTGTGAATGTAGATACCTTCTTTTTTTTTTTTTTTTTCATTTTTATTCCATGCATTTCCATCGTGCAAGCCCCATAAATGAATGCAAGATTTTCCCACCAAAGCTGTTAACTTTTAAGGCAAAAATCACATCTTAATCTGTGAACTGACATGATAAAAATGAGTGTTCAGATTCCCTGAAAGTCAGCACTTCTTCGGAGGGCTGGAGGAGAGTGCACGTGGCATTGAGATCTTCCCAGGAAGTGACATGAAGATCTTGTGTGGGGTGTAATGATGGAGGTGTGCTTTCAAAGAGGTGTTGATGTGAATTTGAGTAAGGTCTGCCTCAGGAGTTTCTTTTGTGTGGCACATGTAAGTCAAAATAACTGTGGGCGTTTTTTTTTAATTTAAATAAAATATAAGAAAGCTTGGTTTTTTAGGTCATCTGTATCTCAGATGCCATATGTGGCTGCCTTTGGTAAAGAAGGTTTCCTGCTTGGTGACTTCCAGTATTTGGACAGTTTAAAACTGGCTTTATCTGTATTTCAGTGACAACAGTCTGACCTTAATTCTCCTTCTTCGAGGAATGAACATGACTCATTTTTGTGCTTTTTCGGAGGACCTTGTCAGGAGGGCTCTAGAGAAACAAACCGAGATGATCTCGAGCCAGGGAGCTTGTCCTGCCTGTGCTCCTGTTGCTGCCTGCTTTGTCTCAGCCAGGCTGGCCAGTGGGCCACCTCAGTGCCCTCACGCCACAGCTGCCACCACGATGCCTCAGCAAAGGGATGCAGCCAGTTTGATTGTGGCAGATTCAGTTTGTCTCTTACTTGGCTTTATTGTTTATGGTTTGTTTGGTTTTTTTTTTATAGCATAGATATTCCACCTCCTTGCCAAAATCCTTCCGAGTTATTCCTGGAAGGAGAAAGAAAGAAGGCAGAGGTGGTGGCGGGGGAGAAGGAAGAGGCACAGCTTCCCTGCATGGTGTTTGATGTTATTCCTGTTCCTGTGCCTTTCACAGAGGTGGTTCGGCTGAGCCTCCCCGAGGAGCAGAGGGTCACTGTCACCACCATCACCGTGGGCCTCAGCACCGTCCTGACGTGCGGCATCCGCGGGGCCCTGCGGCCACCCATCATCTGGAAGCGCAACGGCGTCGTCCTCAACTTCCTCGACCTGGAGGACATCAACGTACGTGTTGCTGCTGCCGCTGTCTGGGCAGGGCCTCCCGTGTGACCTCATGCAGCAGGTGATAGTTAAAAGGGCACGAGTTTTACCTTGTAGGTGTGGAAAACGGGGAGCTGGCGTGGTGTTTAGGCTGTATGTGAGTATGTCCGGGGGATAGAAGCAAAGCAGCGGAGAGCAGGAGGACTTGGAACGTGTTACGCGAAGTTAAAGCCCAGTGCTGCAGCCACCCAGCACAGGTGCTTCAGCCCTGGTTGCTCATTCCATTGGTGCAACCTTCGGTCCACACACCTGGAAACTCAGGGGGAAGCAGCTCTACAGACCGTGAGCTCCTCAGGGATGTCTTTCCCAGTTCAAGGAAACGGGTTCATCGAGAGCGTGAAACAAAACATTTGGGGTTGGCAATGAATCTCTCCTCTCTCTGAATCAAATACTACATTTTTATCTCTCTCCCTCCTGTTTCACTGGCCTTTCAGCCACTGCTTCTCTCTCATTCCTTGGCTGCGCTTTCTGAGGAGCAATTAAAAAATGGGATTATTCAGCGGGGTGTGGCAGTGCCCTCACAGGAAGGAAGATGAATCTCTTAATTCACGGCCCTGGTCTGATCTGTGAGTCATGGTTGGTAGTAAAGACAATACCTGAATGATGGTATAAACTCAGTCATTTATTTAATAACATTTAATTACGGAGAGAGTGAAAAGTAGTGTACAGAAAATATGGTCTGTATTTAATTTCTCTTTGCATTAAAGTACATGGTAAATCAGGTTTTATTTTAATTACACTACGGCAAGAGTTGATTTATACTTTTGTTCAGCTCTTGTTAATTTGATAACCACTCAGTTCAGAGTTGTTATAGTCAATACTGTAGCTCCCTAAATTGTGGTGTATCCAGGATTGCTGAAATGGGAAAAATCTTTGGTTTATTCTTCTGCATTAAAACATGAAAATTACAGCACATGGGACAGAAGTGCATACGGCATCTCAGTACTTTATTTGTTGACTCTACCTTAGCAGGAAAATCATGTGCATCATGTGTAGGTGATTACTCTGTGCACAAACTCAGTAATTAAAACCATCAAAACATCTTTTTCTTTTCATCAAAGCAAGTATTATCCTTTTAAAATGCATTTCTTGTCACTGCTTTGAGCGGGACATCGAAATGCAATGGAGGCTTAAGAGTGGTCTTAGAATTTATTGGCCAAAAATAATGAAAATTCGAGGTACTTATCTCACATTTATGAAATTTTGGTTATGGTAAGATAAATCTTAAAGGATTAAAATTCACGTGTGAACTGGACATAAAATGACAGTCTAAGAATTGGAGTAGAAGCACATCCTTGAAGGACAGATAGCACTTGACTGTGAGGGTTCATTTGCGACTCTTACTATTTTAAACAGAATGCTGAGTACATTTTCAGAGTGAAATGCCAGTTCCTCCCATCATTTAGTGCCAGCTCAAGTGGATTTCTGCATTGCTTATAAGTAATTCTCTTCCTCATTGGTTATTCTGTGTTAAGAGGCAGAGTTATGTCTTTGCACATAAGCTCACTGGCTCCTGAGTGATTCAACACCCCCGTGGAGTGTAATACAGCAAAAACAGAACCCCGTTTTGATCTGTTTGAAGTAGTATATCACTGAGAAACTCTATCAAAAGAGCACTCTGAGATTCTTACAGGGAGAAAAAACAGGATTTATGCTTCAATTTTAATGTTTCACATGTCAGTTTATGACCTCCAGCACCTTGTCGTATAACACCTGCTACTACTGCACATCAACTTTTTTAGTCTTATGAACACCTCCACACCGTTTTCATCTTTAATTAAACTGTATAAAATTTTTTTATGTTCTGTATCTATCACTGCCATCTGTATTGTGGTCTGGTTGCTTGAGGTGGCACAATTTGGGGATTACCATTTTTCATTTTCCCTCTTCCACCGTGGGCGTTCCGTAGGATGCTGGAGCTCAGACGTGTCCCCTCTCTGGCTGAGAGGATGAGCATCTGCATGTCTGAAGCACTTGTTGGTAGCAGGGCTGAAGGGAGGGTCCTTCAGCTGGTAAATCCAGGCTTTTTATTTATCACAGAATGGTTTTGGGTTGGAAGGGACCTTAAAGCTCCTCCAGTGCCACCCCCTGCCATGGGCAGGGACACCTTCCACTAGCCCAGGCTGCTCCAACCTGGCCTTGGACACTCCCAGGGATGGGGCAGCCACAGCTTCTCTGGGCAACCTGTGCCAGGGTCTCCCCACCCTCACAGCCAAGAATTCCCCCTTTTCCTGGCACTCCAGGCCCTTGGACATAGACTCTCTCCATCTTTCCTGTAGCCCCTTCAGGCCCTGGAAGGCCACAGTCAGGTCACCCCAAAACTTCTCCTCTCCAGGTTGAACAATCCCAGCTCTCCCAGCCTTTCCTCCCAGCAGAGCTGCTCCATCCCTCTGCTCATCTTGGTGCCTCCTCTGGACTCTCTCCAGCAGCTCCGTGTCCTTGCTGTGCTGTTCCCAGGGCTGGAGCAGCTCTGCAGGGTGGTCTCACCTGAGGGGCAGAATCCCCCCTGCCCTGCTGCCCCCGTTTGCTGTGATGCAGCTCAGGGGACACTTGGCTTTCTGGGCTGCAAGTGCACTTTGCTGACTTGTGTCCAGCCTCTCACCCACCAGCACCCCCAGGGCTGCCCTCCATCTCCTCATCCTCAGCCTGGATTCCTACCAGGGGTTGCCCCGACCCAGGTGCAGCACCAGCACTTGGTCTCACTAAACCTCGGGAGATTCCCATGGGCCACTGCTCGAGCTGGTCCAGCTTTAGTCCAAGTGCTTAAAGTCCCGTAGTTATAAACCTGAGCCACGTTCATCTGCAGCCTGAACACCCTTGTGTTTGGGGTTGCTGCTTGTGCCACGGAGGTACCACCTGCACTGGCTTTGGGAAGGTGAAATGTGAACACGCAGCACGCAAACAGGAGCAGCCGTGTGTGTCCAGCAGGTTGGGACACTTCAGAGCTTCAGCCTTTTGTGGGTACAGAAACTCACATTAAACAATAATCTATTTAGAGCTGTTGACAGCAGGGAAGTAAAGGCAGCGTGCTTCTAATGTACTTGAAGACAGTTAATTAAATTACTTCAGTTTTCTTTTAGTACGCCTCAAGCAGAAACTCGATTGCATTTCTGCTTTTCACAATAAGGTTGGCAATTTGGCTAATTGGAAGTGCAACAGGAGATTAATTGTACCTTTTTAACTTCAGGAAAATCCTCTCTGCTCTTGGCACAGTGGTAATCACATACGGACCTACAGGATAGTCACACACTTGGAAAAATACTGGTATTATATTTCAATTAAACTCTTTCTCTTCTAAATGCTAATTCAGGAAATCAGATGAAAATAGAAGCTCAGGTCTAGAAAAACCAGAATCCTTCCAGGCAGGTGTAAGAGCAGCACAGGAGAGGCACTGCTGAGGGGCCCTTCCTGGCTTTATTCTCTCTGGATTCATGACAAATGTGATCCGAGAAGGATGACTGTGTTCCACTTTAATACTGGAAGTGACAAAGACAGCCAACAAAAACCTAGATAATCCTAAATTTGCACAGGACTGAAAGATTGAAGATTACTATAAAGCCTGGTTGTTTAAGTGCATTAGTTAAATCATTTTTATGGGATATCTTGATTGGCAACAAAATATTAATAATTTTTCATTGCTCTCTTAATCAGAAGCTTTCATAAGCAACTAGTAATAATTTGTCTTGTCCTGTCTTTGAGGAGCTCTGTTAATGAGTTGTCACACAGCTATTGAAGAAGAGCCATCCTAATGGTACATGTAATTAAACGATTTCTCTTGCAAACATTTAAGATTGCTTTTAGCATAAAAATGTTATTTCTCCATAAATTACCCATCCAGATTATTTATCCATTAGAATTCCCTTTGCAGTTCTACTTTAAAAAGTCACATCAACTTTTCTCATGCAGAAAATAACTGTAATGTAGCTGAAACTGATAAGATTGTCATAGCTAAAAATTGATTTCTGATTACAAATAGTGAAGTGGTTCAGATGTGCCACCTTTCAAAATAATATACTTTTCCCTCCTAGGAACAGGCAATGCGTTTTCCCAAATATATGATTATGCAAGCATTCCGCAATTTGAAAATATGGTAAACTCCTCATGGAGTCAAAGGTATTTATATAATATTTACAGGGCATTGTTGCACATGATTTGACATTATCTCCAGAGAAAAATACATAAATTGATAAAATTTATAAACATAAGTTATTCCTTCAGAAGCAGAAACAAACAGAGAAGAGAGGATTACCATAAGAAAACAAATATTATGGTGTACAGGTGAATGTGGTGAGTTCCCAAGTGTAATGCAGGCAGCTAGAGCAGAAACTCTTTAGTGTCTTTCATTACTCATTTCATTTTTATCTGGACACTTTAACTCAAACTGGCCTTAGATCATTAGTTCAAAACTCAGCTTTTCTAAGAGGTTGTTGGGACACAGGGTTCTTCTGTTCTGCTGATGTCAGGGAGGATGGCACGGCCTCGCTCTCCCAAAACAAGGTTCCAGACCGCATCCCTGGTGGCTCATGTTCCCCCTGAGCACCTGGGAGATGCCCTCCCCGGGCATCTCATGGCCCTTACGAGATCTGTGCCCACCTTGACCCACATTCCGTGTGTACTCGTGAGAATGTCCCCTTTCCATGTGTGATGTCCGAAACCCAAAGCAAACAGCCAGCCTTTGCAGTGCAACTCACTGGGGTTAGTTTTCCCATTAAAACAGTCTGCATGAAGGTGATATCCTCGTGTTTTTAATGTGGATTCACTGTTAAACAGTACAAAGATCATGTGTGAAGAACCGCATTAGTTCCCTGCTAAGGGAATTTGGGCTGTTAAAATGATCCCACTCAAACGCTGGGAGCCAATGGCACAAAGTTGCATGTTCAGAGCCGAGTTTGTTCACTTTCAAATCAAAGTTTACAAAATTCCTTATAGTTTCTTAAGGTCTTTGCAGGCTTTAAACTAGAGGTTAAGTGGCAAATTCCTTCTGGCAGTACTTCCAGAATATACAACCTCACATTTGGCCGTAATGAAGATTACAGAAATTGTATCCACTTGCATTTTTCGAGGCATGTACCTACCATTGATTTGCCTTGTAATGTTGTCTCTGAGTTTCCCAGGATACAAAACTCACCCATTTTTTATCTATATTATAATTACACAACTATCTAAAAAGTTCATTTCCATATGTTCAAGCCAAAAACCTTTTTTTTGGCTCACCAGCAAAGTCTTAAGTTGTGTTAAATTCTTTGAGAAGAAAAACAAGAAAAGATAAATTAATGCCCCATCAGGCCGTGTTTGCAATAGTTTTTCTGGCATTTGCTTAAGGCTGAATTTTTCTCCATGTAAATGACTAAAGTGATAGCATGTGTAAAACCAAGAACAAATAATATTAATGAAGCATAAGTTCTCAGCTTGTCTCTGGAAATGAATTATTAAAAACACCAAAGAAAGTGATTTAAGAGCCCATGACTAATTTAGTTTTTATTATTTTTATATGAATCACTCATGAATCTATTGTAAAAAAAGATCAGAGACATTTGATTAGTGAGGAGAAATCGTTTCCAAAGTGATAGCCATTGTTGTAGATTTTGAATAATAATAGTCTTATTAAATGCTTGGGTACATTTCATTTTAAAATCCTGTAAACATTATCAGAGAGAGAGATTTCTGGGACTCTGAGGATCAGGCAAGCTTTTTTCATGGGAACTAGTTCATACATCTTAATTGCTGTGCTGATGACTGTGAAATCAGGGTGGTGTTTTTCTTCATTTGGAAGTGTCCAAGGCCAGGTTGGGTGGTCTTGGAGCAACCTGGAAGGTGGAAGGTGTCCCTGCCCAGGGCAGTAGTGCCATGCTGCGGGGTGACATGTGCCAATGTGCCTCCCCCAGAGCTGGGGAGCTGGAGGAGTCTCTGCTTTTGTGTCTCTGGGATTAACTTTTCTGTTCCTTATTGGAATTTTTTTCTTGACCAAGTTGGAAGTTAACCTAAAAAATAATAAGCCTGAATCTACTCTATGCTAATTCCTCTTCAAACTTCCTGGAAAACAAGCGAGTTGGCCAAAAATGTAAAGGGTTTAAATGCTGGAACAGCCCCAAGGTGTGTCAGAAAGCCTCATGAAAAAGCATCTGCAACAGGCAGAAGAAGGTGGGTGGTGGGTGCCCGGCACCCCCTGGCATTGCCCCGGGTCCATACCCAGGGTTAAGGTGGCTCCTCTCCCCCAGCTCCCTCCTGGGTGTCAGAGCAGGAGCTTTGTGGTGTTGCAGTCACAGCTCGGGATTCCCTTGGGACAGAGTGTGAGCGAGATTCACGAGCGGTGTCGATGTTTTCCATCTCCGAGCGCGGTGTCCCCGAGCCCCGGCAGAGTCCGTGACCAGGGAGCGCTTTAGAATGGGAAGGGGATGAATAAATATGAAACGTCCTGTGTTTGGAGAGACCAATGCCTTGGGTAATCAGTAGTGATGGAAAGGAAATACAATACGAAAAAAAAAGGTACATATCCATTTTCTGGGATGTGCTTTGTTGTTTTTTGAAATTGACTGTGTGAATAGCAACTGGTTTTTTTAATATTTTATAGGTTACCGAGCTGTTATCAATGGAAAAGGCAGGGTGGTGCATTTATTTAATCTTGAAAAGTTAAAATATAAGGTCATTTAATCAGTCCTTTAGTTGAAGGGTGAGGCATGAAAGAAGCTCATGAAGGGCAGGGAAAATTTTATTTGAAAAAGGGGCAGAAAACATGAGACAAACTGCTGAAGAAGTCAATTTATCAGCTGCCACTAGTCGACCTTATCAATTATGAGAAATTATAAGCGTAGATTTCTGAGGGTTTTTTATCAGAATGTGTAGAATTATTTTATAATGAAATTCATAAGAAAGAGCTGATGAACAGCCTGTGCTTATCTGGCTGCTGTGATGCAGAGTTCATCCCTTTGTGGGGTTAGATGGGTTCTGCCTCTGGTTTCATCACTTCTGTTTCTTCCTCTTCACAAGAAAATTGTGGGACACTCCATCCCTGGGAGTGTCCAAGGCCAGGTTGGACGGGGCTTGGAGCAACCTGGGCTAGTGGAAGGTGTCCCTGCCCATGGCAGGGGGTGGCACTGGATGAGCTTTAAGGGCCCTTCCAACCCCAACCGTTCTATGCTTCTGTGACTATGAAAATGCACCTTCAGTGGTCAATGAGGAAAACCATGTCTCAGAAGTTACTTTTTTTGCCTTTCTCCTGGTTACCCGTTCTTTTTCATGGGACAATACATTTAAATGCCTTTCCAGTTCACTGTGGGGCATTACTGGGGTTGGGGTAGGGCTGTCCCAGTTCCCTGGGTGGTGCAGCACTCGCTGAGCCTCCCGGACAGCCCTGAAATACTCAGCTTTAAAGGTTCTGAGTGATAGAATCACCTGCCATCAGATTTATAGATGTTTGTGGTTCACTCTGTTTTCAGGCTCATGGTGACTTGGAAAACTGCCTTTACGAGCAAAAGCCATCTAAAATAAACTCAAAGCTTTAAAATGTTTCCTGTGCCTTTTCCCACCATGAATTCTCCCCGTTCCCTCTGCCCACCCCGTCCCAGCAGACAGGAGAGCAGCTCGCAGGGTTACCTTACCCCCTGGGGCAGTGGCCAGAGATGCAGCTGGGCAGCTCCTCAGAGCTCCCAAAGGCAGCACGGAAGGGAGATGGGATACATCCCAAATCCATCCCACAGCTTCCCACTGTGCCCCAGCACTCCTGACCGGGACGAGCACAAGATGTAAAGTTAGAGGCTGTTAAGGAATCAAAGACTCATCATTTCTTAATGCTCTGGGGCTTGGATTTTACAGCACTTCCAAATATACCCTTATGAAATACACACAGAAAGTGCTTGTGCATAAGAATGCAGCCAGAGATATAAAATGTAGCTGTGAAATCCTAATGTGCTAATTATATCCACAGGGAAACACAAGGAGAAACCATGAGCTGCAATAAACACGCAGAAAGAGCCATTAATTTCTTAGAGAATTCAGACTACTTTTTGTAGCAACAAGAGGTTCAGTATCAAACCTTTAATCTCTTAATCACTTTTTTCCTTCCCACATCTAACACTTTTCATTCTTAATAATGCTGTAGTCTTATATGAATGTACTGTGTGTGCAGGGCTGATAATTTCCTTCTGTGCCCAACATAAATGATACAGTGTTAACCTAAATCATCCTTGATAACTTTCTTTAAGCACTAGAAGTCAGAAAATATTTTTTAAAAGTCATAAACCACGTTTTTACCATTATAAGCCCCTCTTTTCAAAAAAAACACATTTGGAGAGGGAGAGAATAATACTGCAGTCTTGCATCTGTTTGTTTTTGCAAGGGTCTTTGCTTATATTAATACATTTGTATGCATTGGAAAAAACAGATTGTCCATAAAAAGACAATTACAGAGCACAAACCAAGCACTCAGAATATGTTTCTGAGATGTCTTAAAGGAAGAAACATACTTAAATAGAGAAGATTTTATTGTTCTGTTTTTCCACAACTCCTTATAAATCATTCCATAAAAGTAGCCATCCTGCTTTTATTGATCTAAACTCAATTTGAGTTTCTTTTAACTTTTAAAAACTGTTATTAAGTCCCCTCCAGTGCAAGCACTTTCTCTATCTCATGCAAATATCATTTGCACAGGGTTGATATCTTTTCTATTTGCAGTTACTCATGCATCTTTGCTTTCCGTCAGGGAAGATCTAACTGACCAGAAAACAGGCAAAATGCTTGAAATGGGGATTTTTGAGTAGATATTTGTAATAATGTCTTGGGTAGCTTAACCAGCTTATCCCATAGTGTAGATACTAAACCTGCCTTACACCAAGGTGACAATAATATCTGAGATGCTTTTGATTGTAGATAATGGATTTCAGATCATCTGTGGATTTACTCTGATTTTTGTTGATCCCTTTGCCCATTGGGGCAGCGCTGCCAGCAGAACCAGGTTGTGGATATGTCTGTGCCTTCTCAGGTGAAGGTCTGTGCTTTGGGAAGGGTTATTGTCCTGCTGGCAAGCTCCGTATTTCTCAGTGCTCACTCTAAATCTGCCTTAAAGCATGTTTAAAAACTAGGCAAGTTCTCAAAATTCCCTCCCCCCTGCCAGTGCTGACCTGCCACTGAGAGGAGAGGCACGAAGATGCTTGTCTAGTGCCAGACAGAAGGTTTTGGAGAAGGTTCAAGAGCTGGCAGAAGTAATGTGAGATCAATTCATACTGCAAGAGATGGGCTTCTTTGTACTTCTCTTGAAGGTGCCAGCTGGCATCTCACGTCTGCTGCAGAACCGCAGCTTCCTTCAAAAAATGTTCAAAAGGTGGTGGCTGGAAAGGAAAGCTTCAAACTGCAAAGCAGGTGTACCCTGAAGAGGCAGGAAATGTGAGATGGAAGGAGCCATAAATGGTGTTGGTTTAGAAATTGGCCCATCCGGTGATCAAACAACTGCTGCTTGTTATTTCTGAGCACCTGGCAGGCGTTGGCAGCAGCAGCAGTGGATGGGTCTGGTTCCTTCTCTATCCTCATGAGGGGAAGTGGAGGGACAGGTACAGATCTCTTCACTCTCAAGAGCAGTGACAGGACTCAAGGAAACAGCTGGAGCTGTGTCAGGGCAGGGTCAGGTTGGATCTCAGGAAAAGGTTCTTCCCCCAGAGGGTGGCTGGGCACTGACCAGGCTCCCCAGGGCAGTGGGCACAGCACCAAGGCTGCCAGAGCTCCAGGAGGGTTTGGACAGTGCTCTCAGGGAGATGGTGTGACTCTTGGGGTGTCACGTGCAGGGTCAGAAGCTGGACTTCAGTGATCTTGATGGGTCCCTTCCAACTCACCGCATTCTGTGATTCTGTGACTCTCGTGTTGGAGCTGCCACAGATGGGGAAGGGCGCGGCATCAGCACCTCTGTGCATGGATTCCCTCTGTCTACCACAGAGAAATTAGGAGCAGGTTCTTGACTCCCAACTTGCAGAGCAAAGTGACCTTCCTGTGCAGCCTGTCCACCCTGGTCTGTTGAGCCAAGCCCTGCTGGCAGGCACAGTGCTGATCTGTCCCCTCCTCACCCGCTGCTGTACCCGTGTCACGAGGACCTCGTGCAGGGGCTTCCCCCTTGCACCCTGGGCTGCTGGCTGCCTTCCAGCTGCACACTGGAGCTTTGGAAACAAGGCCTTGGGCTTCTGGGAGCAAAACCACCCTCCAACACTCAGCCCCTGGTACTGGGTTTGTGCACCCCTGATTCGAAGTTGGATTTTCCCATGATACTGCAGTGAAATTGTGCGGAGAGGTCAGTTTAGCATGCTTCCCACGTGGGGATGATTACAGGAAAATCGTTCTTTAAGCTCATGAACTGTTTTTAAATGTATCCTCAAGGGTTTGCATGGAAATACAAACACTGTGGAGCTGCAGAAGTGGGAACGTTGGTGGAGTAACAAGAGAAGCTGCTTAACATACCCATCAGTGCTGTGGTTCTGTTAGCTGTAATTTGATAAATAAATATTGGAGTAAATAAATAAATAATGACTTGAAATAAATTCCTAAGCAGAGCACTTGTGCAACATATTCAAGTGCCAAAACATCTCTACTGGCTCATATCCGCCCCATCTACAATCAAAAATTGAAGTAATGCAAGAGTAGATCTAGGAAGATGAAGGGGGTGAGGAAAGATACTTGTTAAACATTTACAGATCTAAACAGGTTTGTCTGAGAAAAGGCTTTTTGTCTACCTCCTTGTCTCCTGCCTAGGATAGTGTCTGAGATAAGTGACAAACAGCTTCAGTTCTTTCTCATCAAGTCTCAAGGCTGCAGTGCCTTTTCTAAGAACTAGTACAGAAAAAGGAACCCTGAACCCACCCAAACGTTAGCGTTTTATGCATCTGAGGTTAAGAGGTAGATATTAAATTCCCCCATAAATTAAACAGCAGGAGCTTGCCATCTTTTTTTTGTGCAAAGAGCACCTTGTTAGCAGCCAGCACAAAAGTTTGTATTCTCAGAGGAGTTGCTTTCCTTACTCTGAAATCGCCGCTCATTTCCTCCCTGCCTGTTGATTCATGCACTTTATAACCTGCTGTTCAGAATTCAAGCCGTGTCCCCAGGCTGTGATGCCATCAAACCCGCTGAGCAGGTAGTCTCCATTCACGTAGTGTTTAAAATATTGTTACCAAATAACAAGGCACCTTTCCTGTGTTCTGTTCCATACAGGATTTTGGAGAAGACGATTCCCTCTACATCACCAAGGTAACGACTATTCACATGGGCAATTACACCTGTCATGCCTACGGCTATGAGGAGCTGTACCAGACCCACATCCTTCAGGTGAATGGTTAGTAAGTGGCATATATGGCATTCCATGAAAACGTTCCCTAAGAGAAGTTGTGTGTTAGCCTCGTTCACACAGAGGTGTGTAAAGCCACGGCCCAAATTCCCTGTGCCCGAGAGCAGATGCAGCTCGGGGCTCCCTCACAGTCACACAGGCACTCGAAGAGAAAAGGGCCAAGGGGGCTGTGTATAATTACCTGGGCTTCAGCAGGGATCCTCACTGTCAAACAAGCTGTCACTGACACTTCCATAGACTTCAGAGCATGTTTCAAAGCATCTCTCAAACTAATTACTACTTTTGTCAACAGAAGTGTTGCCTCAATAATTTCTTCTTCCAGAAAATCATTTCTGTTGCACAAAATAGCCCAGAATATTTATATAGATACAGCCATGTTTCCAAAACGAGCCATCCAACTCCCGGCTATGGATCAGATTATTGCCCTGCTGTACTCCGCTTGGTTCACTGAGGGCTATTTACACTGGCCCACTGGGTTGCAAAATGAGGGCAAACCATTTTACGGGTGAGAGAATCACACGGGCCATATTCCAGCATTCTCGTTCACCTCCGTCCCCTGGACCACATTTGTGCCTGGTGGAATTTATATCCAGGCGCTCGCTATCTTTCTCCTGACCTCAAACTCAGTCAGTCGGATTTAGTTTAAAATTACATTAGATTAAACCAGCATTTCATCAAGGGAGCAGTCTGTGGAGTATCCACCTCCCCAGCAGCAACATTGTTTTCCAACTTCAAACCCCTATTTCCATGTGATATTCCCAGCAGTATTTCCAGAACAGGAGACGAGGTCGACCATTGCTAACTATGGGTAGATTTTGACATACTCTGGTATAAGAGTGTTTATATTTAAGGAAAGTCCAATAACTTTATTAGAGGAAATATAAGGAAAATTAAGATTTAGTCCTTTCTCTAGATGTGTGCAGGCTTGGGCAAAGGAGAGCTTTCAGCTGGTAAGAGCAGGTAGTTACACACAGGTTAATAGTGAGAAGAGGAACAGTAAAAAGGGGTATTTCTGGATTTTAAGGTGAGCCATGGAGGACATGAGGGTTTTTGTTTAAGTTAAAAACCAGGTGTGCTGGATGTAAGTGCTCCCCCACTCAGCGAGTACCTGGAGGGGAGCACGAGGCACCCGGTTGATTTGAATGAAAACTGACTTAATATCTCTACATAATAATTTGTCACCTTTTGAGAGAGTAAACTGTAAATCTCAGCAATGTGGATAACTAAATTGTGCAGGCTGCAGCTGGGAAAATAGGTTTCCTTCCTCAAAGTGCTATTTGTTTGATGAATGGCAGTTGAAAGAAAAGCCAGCTAACAACTTAATCCCGTGTCTATTATGTGATGTATTATGAGACCTGAATGGAGTTTAGTTGGCAGACAACAATGTAGACTTTATCATCACTGAGAATAGAAGGCCCAAAGGCTTTGAAACTAAAACCAGAATGAGAGGAATGCTGGATGCAGTGTGGGGAGGGGGTGATCTGTTCCATACTCACGCCTGCCGCTTAGATTTAACTTGTTGTTGAAAGATCACATTTTCTTTTTAAGTGGAAGTTTCACACCACAGCTGCACGGGGGTTTACTTACTGATAGGAAAACGCTGTTATACAAAAAAAGCTCTTTTCATGTTGGCTTTTTAATGTTGCTGTGTAGTCACTAAACATTGAACAAAATGCCATGCATTCTAGTATCAACCCCAGGCTTGCTAGAAAACACTGCAGGGTCTAGGAATCTTTTTCTTACAGCTAGTGATATTCCTGTGTGTGCCTTTAGGCTTTTCAAAGCCAGGTTTTTGCAGCTCTTGATGTGGCTGCCTGGCTGCCCACATCACTAAATTCTCTCCTTTTCTGCCTGTGTCCAGCAGCTGATGTTGGGGTGACAGCCCTGATGGCAGGACAGTCTTGCTCGATTTCAGATGCATCAGGGGGTTCCCAAGGCAGGGCCCTCAGCAGGGAAACCTCAGTTTTCAGTAACTTAAAGGACAAATCAAGGAATTTTTCTTGACAGGAGTAGAGGGAAGAAACTGAGCCAAACTGAATAGAGTGAAGATGCTGAGACTCTAAGTGTGGTTGATGGGCTCTGTTCAGCGCTGGGGCTTGTCTCTGTCAGTCTGTATCAAACTAAAAACTCCATCTTCAACACGGGAGGGTTTTTGTTGCTTCCCCGTGCCGGACTAAAACAGTAAGAGAACGTGACAGAACTAAGTCAGCCAGAGCTCGGGTGTATCTGCTCTCCTGTCTCCTCTGGGGAGGCACTGATCTACTTTTAACATCAAAAACATGTGGGGGGTTTTATTCCACAAAAAAATTATCAGAAAAAAAAGTTGTCAGAATATTTTTTTGACAGCTCTCAAGTTTGTCTGTTGGGAAAGAATAGAGAAAGAAGAACCAACTGGAAGTAAAAGGGTTTATCCCCAACCCTTCCCAAGCTCACCGTGTCTGTACAGACAGTTTCAAACTTTTGAACTGTTTTCCAGTTAATTCAGTGTTTTCAAAGCTCCAGTAACTCTTCCAGTGTCCTTGGATCCTTTTTGTACCACCTGGGCCCTGTCTTACTGTTCCCACTGAGACCCACCAGTCCATCTTACAAAAGAATCTGATCCTACTTCTATGTGCTCACTTCATATGCTTTTATTGAACATACTGTATTCTCTTTATCTTGCTTTCTGCTTTGCCTCTTTTTAGAACATAACGCTGGCTTTTGCATTGATTAAGGGATATAGAAAGTTAGGAAATATAAACTGTAATAGAAATTTTGCAGCCCAATTTTGACAACATCAGAAGTTTCTGGAATTTGGAGCTCTGCTGCTGCTCACTGCTTTGCAGTACTTCCCTTTGTATCAGCTGGTTCAGGACATCCCAGATAACATGGGTGGGTCCAGATGCTCATTTTGACAAGCAGAGATGAGAATCCTGTGAGGCAGAAAATGTGAAGACCAGCAGCTGAGTGCCCCAAACCACTGGGTCACATCTGGGCAAGGAGCACCCGTGAAATGCAGCCTGTTTGGTGTGGGAGGTTTGTGTTGAGCTCATCAATCTTAGGATTCACAGTTAGTGGTAAAATTTAAGCCAGTGTATTTATACATCTGGCCCCTAACATTTTTGGAAGAAAAGAAAGTGCTGAAAGGCAGTGTTTAAACAGTTTAAGAATGAAAAATTCATTTCGTGTGCTGGTATCTTTGATCAGGAGAAGCCAAGAACAGTAGGAAAATTAT
Organism: Cephalopterus ornatus; assembly: GCA_013396775.1. NCBI lineage: Eukaryota > Metazoa > Chordata > Aves > Passeriformes > Cotingidae > Cephalopterus > Cephalopterus ornatus. Next base: position 665,055 of record VZRE01012366.1, on the reverse strand, counting down.
GTTCTCTCCTATGTATGGATATTGCTTGGGAAATGTGTATAGCATACACTAACTGTAGGGAGGAAAAGCAATTTATCACTTTCAAGAGGAAAAAAGAGTTGCTGAGGATAAAGAATCTCATAAAATTGTAATCAACTATGAAAATTGATAGTTTGCAAATCAAGAGACTGCTGAGTGTAGGGCATCATTTTCCTTGGTCCTTGCACTCAGGAAAACATCAGCGTAAATCAGATTATTGTCTTCCTTGAGAACGGTTTTAAAAGGCCATTTGATCCTCAGCCCAATTATAAGGGTCCAACAGGCCGAATTTTGCAGTAGCAGGGAGAGGTTGTGAACACGGATGTTTTGTTAATGTGGCCTTCCCAGAGGAAACACGCAGTGCTGCAAGCTCCCTTTGAAATCCTAAATGGGGAGGGTAAAGCATCTCAAGTAAATGACTAATCTGTTAATTATTAGTACACCCTGGAGGATACAGCTCCTGCAGCAGCAGTGGATGTCTGTGGGCCTTGGTGCCACCATCTGTGCTCGTGGTGTGCTTTATCACCGGGGCTGCCTTATTGGAATGAATCGGGCTGCTCACGACTGAGGGGCTGCTCAGTATGCACTAGTAGGCAATCCACCCAATCTCCTGCTTGTTTCAATGCCTCTTTTTTCCTACTTTGCTTAAGATAATGGCATTTTTATATTGCCCTTGGCTGCAGACGCAGTAATGGTTAGCAATGATATATATTCACCAAGGGAGAAAAGCAAAGGGTAATCCATATATCCTAAAGTCTGGAGCTGAAATCTTTGCAAGTTTAAAGTAAAATGTGCTTACTTGGAACGTATTAATTTGTAGCAGGGACAATAAAAATGCATTCTGCAGTTTGCTGTTATCACAAGGCATTTGCATGCAATAATTTACCTGTGCAGTGAAATACGTAAGACAAGGGAGAAAAAATAAAAAGTTTAAAAGTGGAAGGAGCAGGAAAATGATAAGAGAGCAGGAACGGAGGTGCAACACATCTTTTTTTTGTAGGTGAAAAAAACCAGTTCCCTTACTAATCACTCTTGAAAAGACACCTTGCTGTAATTTTAAGTTAAGCTAATTTTGATGCAGAGCATTGATTCAGTGTCTAGGACCTCTGAGCTACCTTTTGCAGTATAAACCTATTGTGTTTTCAGCCCTGCCGGTAAAATAGGTGGATTAGTCACGTGAGGTGACTAATTATCAAGGTGTTTGGTAAAGGAATGCCATAATTCTGGGGATCATGATGGTTGTGACCATCGTGGGGAGCGCTGGCACGAGAGCCCAGGTGAACAGGAAAGTCTAAAGCAAACAGTGACAAGAAAATACCAAAAAAAAACCCCGCTGTTTTTGAGAGCATTAAATTGGTGATGACTGGGATGGGCTCTGTCTCTGAGAGCTGGCAGGTGAGAAGAAGACCCTAATCTTGGAGTGAAATTGCTCTGATTTCACCAGGATTTGGGCATCTGACCTCCTTGGATGTTGTAAATTTTTTTCTTCTGCTATTGTAGGAGACACAACACCTTCCAGCTGTGAGTCTGAATAAATCACATGGGCTTTCTGTGCACCTCAGTAAATCATTTCATTCAAAAATGTTACTAGTAGGAAGCAAGGAATAGGTGAGACAAGCATTGAGTGCAGGACCTTCATAAAATTCTGGCCAAGTGGACAAAAATTACTGTCTTTATCCTGTCGTGCCTGGGGACACTGACTCAGAGAAATTTAAGTTGATTTTCTAAGGTACTGATGAAATGACTCTCAGTCTTATTCCCTGGAATTGCTTGGGCTCTGTGTCTTAAATAAACTCGGGGTTGGCTCCAACAGCCACCAGCATCTCCAGCAGCAGGTCCCTTCCCCTGCTCTCCTTCCCCTTGGATCTGGCACCTCTGGAAGTCAGGAGGGGCTACAAACCCAACAATAATGTGGGGAAGAGGAGATAAAATGGTAGTAAATGCTTTTATTTAGAAATTGAACACTCAGTTTAATAAAACAAACCCGGTCTTTTTGGTAACCCCCTGATTAAAAAGCTCTTGGATGATGTTTCCCTCACCTTACAACACATTTTCTTCTCAGGTAGTGGAAATAGAAGTCAGGGAACTAAACCCACAGGTCTAGTGCAGAGGTGGAGTTCAAAGCCATTCCTTTGCTAGAAGTCCCCTTTTTTTTTTTCATTTTTCCTCTCCAGTTGGCCGTAGGCATTTCCTCTCACATTACACTGCAACAATCTCTCGCTTTTAAAGCCATAAAACCCGAGTAGACTTGAGGGCTTTCTGTCGGGGCTGATTTCCTTCCAAGCTGACAACTCAGCTCTGGTTAGTGCTTGGCAGTTGGTGGAGAAGACAGAAGTAAAATACATCTCTCTCTGGTAAGACCCATAAAAAATAGAAATAGAAAGATGGAAAGTGTGTGCTAGAAATGTGTTTATTTAAGCTATCCCCATATGGGTGTATAGACACATAACAAGCTGCAAACCCAGATTTCATTTTATTCTAAAGCAACTGTTAAAACAATTTAATTTTGATAATCCTGGAGCCTAATGATTTACTATATAAAAACAGAGCACTGAGTTTGATGCCTTAAGCCAGTGATTTCCAGAAGAAGTTTGTTATTAACTCATTCAGGCTTTCTTAAAAATAAAACAACCACAACCCACAACTTTCAAAAGCTACATCATGAGCTCCAAAATCTCCTAATTTGGTGGAAAAGTTGACCCCTTCATTATGAAACACAAACACCAACAGCCATTTATGGCACATCCTCACATGTCCTTTTATTTTTCCCTTGAGGTGGAAGAGTCTCACTGGTGTCTTTCACTGATGTTGCAATATTGCAAATTCTTTTTTGTAGTATCTGAGTAAATTGCTAAGAAAGAGTTAATGGGTGGTATTAAGCCTTGTTGGTTTGAGCAGTGGAGGCAACATGATTGAAAATCAATGAGCATCTCTGAAATTGTAATATAATTAGTAGTTCTGCCAATTGAGTATATTAAATGGTTCAGAGGGGCCTTCCTGAAATGAGGTAAGTCACTTTTTGAAAACCTCTCAGTGAAAAGAAGTAATTGATAAACACTTTATTTGTTCAGAATAAGAGGTAGTAAATATACAGGCTACTTCCTGATGGATATTCAATTCAAATACTGAATATTAGGCTACTTCCAGTAGGCAAAAAACTCCAATTCCTTCCTTCCTAGACTCAGTGGAGATTTGGAGTTTATCTTGTAATTTTTAAATAGTGAGTGCCCGCCTTGGGTTTTAATCCAGCTATTAAGTTTGATCAGTCACTTAATGAAAGCAAGAACAAGCAAGGGTGGTCTAAATACAAAATTGGATCTCAGAGTTGCTCCCTGGCACTGGTGTGTTAGTTTGCTGTTTTCTGTTACAGAATCATAGGATCACAGAATGATTTGGGTTGGAGGAACCTTAAAGCCCGTCTCATTCCACCCCTGGCCATGGGCAGGGACACCTCCCCCTATTCCAGGTGGCTCCAAGCCCCATCCAACCTGGCCTTGGACACTCCCAGGGCTGGGGCAGCCACAGCTTCTCTGGGCAACCTGTGCTAGTGCTTGGGAAATTGTTTTCTGTTTCCTGCCCCCCAGGCTGAGCTGTAGGGAATCGTTCCTGTCGTTTGCGCTGGAGGCCAGACCGTTGTTTCAGTGCCCAGTTCTGGGCTCGGGGCTCTCTGCAGCTCTGGGGGGTGGCACCGGCAGAGGGGTTCAAAGTCCCCAATTCCTTGTTTCCCACAGTGCCTCCAGTGATCCGCGTGTACCCTGAAACACAGGCGCAGGAGCCCGGCGTGTCCGCGAGCCTCAAATGTCACGCCGAAGGCATCCCTAATCCCCGAATTACCTGGCTAAAGAACGGCGTTGACATCATGCCAAAACTATCCAAACAGCTCTCGCTCCTCGGTAAGAACAGAATTTTGATTAATTAAAGTATTGTAGACGGGGATTAAGGAGGATTATTTTGCACTTTAAACCAGAAGTTCTTGTGCTTTGCTAAGCTGCAGTTGTTGGAAATCGTGTTACAAAACCCCTGTTCTTTCTTTTTATCTCTTTCTCCTGTGAATTTCCCGGGAAAGGCAGTATTGATTGATGTAAGTGGTGAAGGTGTTCTGTTCAAAGACAGCCTGCCTGCTCCTCCACTGCCTCGCTTCTTGGGTACAGCACATCACAAGAGAAATGCATTAAATTATTTGAAGAGAAATCCATTAAATTGTTTGTTCAGGTCTAAGCCCACATTGGATGCAGGTCGGCAGAGAATTGGGAACACACTGGACTCGACTCCTGTGGGTCCCTGTTCAAATGAGGGTGCAGCAGACACAGCAAAAGGCAAAAAGACTTTTTTGCAATTTTCTATGTGAAAGTATTAAGACCCCCCCAATACATGCCCCAGTCTGGCTGTGGTGGATTGCAGCCCTCAGCCAGTGTGGGCAGCACTGATATCCCTGATGTTGGGTGTGATAACATCTTTCAAAGGTTTTAGGCAATGGTCCCAACTCTAGAAAGCGAAGTGGTAGGAAGAACCGTAGAGAGACCCTGCCCAAAACCAAAGCATTTGGTGATCTGATAAAAAACAGTTTGCAAATTTGAAGTTATTTTTTCTTTGCTAAAGCCAAAGCGTTTTTTTAACAGGAAGAAGAAATAAAAGAAATTTAATTTATTGTTGGCTCTTGGGATTGTTCTTTGTTCTTTTCTGGTGTGGAGTGTGTACGTGCTAAAGGACAGAAGCAGAACATCAGCTCCCGTGAGAATTCCCAGAAACCTGTAGTTCCATATGGGGAAACAGGGTGAAGCCACGCTGTGGAGCCATCCCTGGGTGGCTGTGGCAATGGAAGGCAATTAAGGACAGGAACAGCAATTAGCAGCAGTGAGGAACTCTCTTTATGAGTGCCTTTCTTACAGCAAATGGAAGTGAACTTCACATCAGCAGCGTTCGGTATGAGGACACCGGTGCCTACACCTGCATTGCCAAAAACGAGGTGGGAGTGGACGAGGACATATCTTCTCTTTTCATCGAAGATTCAGCAAGAAAGACCCGTAAGCTTCGTTTTCCATGGATTTATTTCTTAAAAGGATATACAAATGTGATGGTACACATGTAATTTAATAGCTCAGGCCATTGCATGCAGTTTGTTGGACTGTTCCATAAGGTAATGACAGTTCTGGCTGCACTTTGATCAGAGGATTGGATACTTTTTTGGGTAGGAATCATGCAGAGAAGGTAAAATCTTGTCCAGAACAATGGTGCCTTTCGTGTGCCAGAAGTACTCTGAGTGTGGGATGGGTAACAGCTTTATTAGAGTAACAAATTGGCAATAACTTTGGATATCAGAGAATGCAAAATACAGTATTTTGTCCAATTCTGTAAATCTCATTGATTTCTGTACAAAACTTCTTTTGAAGCCAGTTACCAGTCGAAGTTTTCAAATATTTAGATGTTTGAAAAATTTTGTGATTAAATTATTTGTTTTACCTGTTTTTACCTCACTTAACTAGCAGAATAGTTTTCCCTCAGTGTGAAATTATCTTCCACTTCAAAGACAAATATTCTTCCCTCACGTCTCCTGGAGGAGTGTGTCAGTGTTATTGTGACCACACTGTCCCCAAAACACAGTCACTGAAGGAGGTGATTAGTTGCCCCAGTGGAAAAGCTCCCAGAGGCCTGATCCTTCCTAATTCTGCCATCTTAACTACTTGGGAGATTGCCTGGGTTTATGGTGATACTAAAAGTCTAGGTGCAAATGGGATTTTTGCCGCTTTTCTAGCTGTTAATATAGAACAAGAATTGGAAACAAAGTTACCCATAAATATAGACCTCTTGTGGAGAATCTTTGGAAAATATATTCTATTCTTCATTAACTAGATTTATGTACTCTTTTTAATATTGGTCGTTTTCCCTTGAATACTGGAGCTAAGGAAATTACAGTATGTTGAAAAATAATTGGATCTATCTTAAACAGAAATTCAAAAGCAGGTGTACTTTCAAAGTGTATCTGAATTCTAAAAGAGAATGTAGTTGCATGAAGATCCAAGAAGAAATGCAGCCAAGTGTGTAGCTGCTGTAGCCACCAGTCTCAGGCTTCTTCTGAAAGATGCTGGTGGGCCTGGCAGTGCTGGGTCAGTGGTCGGACTCGATGACCCTAGGGGTCTTTTCCAACCTTAATGATTCAATAATTCCATGTCATGTTTCTGTGTTGACCCTGCACAGAAAATCCCAGCCTGTGCTGTGCCTCCAGCTGCATTGGAAGGTAACAGCTCGTTGGTAGGTCGCTGATCTTTGCTCAGCCTATAGTCCCCTTCGTTTCAGGGAGGACTTTTTCCATGAAAGTTTCTGAATTGTCTCTAGAGGGGCAAATGTATTTAGAATCATAGAATCATAGAACTCTCTGTCTGTCCTGATATTTTGTCTGAACAAATGTTACAAAGTTTTCACCAATTAAACAGTTCATGTAAACATGAGTATTTATTCAGTGACTTGCTACAATGAAAGTTTTGACATTGTTTTGTTGTTTTTTTTTTTCTTTTCCTGATTATTTTCTGGCTTTCCCAATATTCTGATGCTGCAGTTGCAAACATACTGTGGCGAGAGGAAGGTACTGCAGTAAAGTTCTTTTGTTGTAGTGATAATGTGCTTGTCTGCTTTAATAATTCCATGATGGGCCATTCTCCACTGACTTACCACTAACCCTGTCAACTTCCACAGTTACCAGATTAAGTACGGACCAGACATTTAAAAGATAAGTTACCCAAATAAGAGATGTCACTCTCCTACCTATAACTTCTTGCATTTTCCCACTCTGAAATAATAGATGACCATAAAATATCTAAAAATATGGATTTTATATATACTGCCACAAATGTGAGTAGCCTGAGATTCTGAAGCTGCATTAACGATCACACAAGTGTCAGAAGTGCTCCCAAATTACCATAATTGAACAAGTAAGGCATAAATTCAATACACTGCATTTTTAAGCAAGCAATTCAAGCTCTTGCTTTTCAGTAGCATGTATTGATGTGTTCTAGGTGAGCAGCAGAAATTGTGTTCTTGACTGTTAGGGAAAAAAATCCCTAAACCACAACAGGTTTTCTTCCCTCTCGCCGGTAAATCGATGCAGGGTAAAGGTTGCCCCATTTCTCCTTGTTTTAATTGGCAGTTAAGATCTCTAGTTTGATCAAATTTATAGTGTGCTCTGCACAAGGTCAACATCTGTGTATCTTGGAAGCCAAATTAGTAAAAATAAACCATCCTAAGCAGCTAATTGACCCAAAGATATTACGGAGGCCCTTGAAGTGAAAAATTATCTGATTTTGTGCATGCTTGTGCTGTCATAATTCCCAAAACATCCAGTGAGGTGCATCATGTAATGGCCCAAGGGGTGTCCCAGAGGTTGTCCATCTGCCCTGGTGTGTGGATGGGCACCACGTGAGCTCAGGTCCTGCAGGGTTGTGGGCAGGGCATGCGCTCACTGGAGGAAGGGTCTGGGCTTGAAGTTCAGGTGTAAGCCAGTTCTTAGATCTGCCAGCTGCCTGTGAGGCAGATGGGACCCTGGTGTCCTTCCAGCTGGGTGGGGAAGGCCTCTGTGCAGTGACAGCGGGCTCTGGGCCACGTCCCCCTGCCCACTGCAAACACCGCCCTCCCTCCCGTGACTCCTCTGAGAAGGGCTGAGCGCTCACCCTGCCTCGGGAGGGGGCAAAGGCCCCTTCACAAGTAGTGCCTCCGGTACCCAAAACAGCAGCGGGGCTTCATGCCCTCAGCACGGAGCTTTCTGCACGGCTGGGGCTCGGCACAGAGGAGTTTTGGGGCAGAAGGAAGGTGCACGATCTCTAAGGTCCCTTCCAGCCCAAGCCAAATGCAGCTGGCTGGAGGTCAGGAGGGGTGGCACGGCCACCTAACTCAGCTCCCCAGCACTTCTGCCCAAATACCCCCAAGGGCCTGGTGCAGGGCCATGAGGAGGCTCTTCACTGCTGATGTTCCTGTAAATGGCATTACAGGCACTAAGAATTGCTGTCTCCCTTCTGCCTGGAAATGAAATCTCCGAGGCTTCTGATCAGTCCAGCATCTTCTGCACGATGCTATGTGGCTGTTTATGTACAGCATCCCTTCTGCTCCTTTTTGAAGAAAGCAGTTGGAGAACCCTACCAGATGTAGAAGTACAATAATATTTAAAGAACAGCTAAGAAGTTGGTTGCAGAAAGTCTTATTATAGTCTTGCTAAACAATATGGATTTACTGCTTATCAACCTTGCACATTTTAAATAAAAGTATGAGCAATGTAGAGGTAAAACATGGGCAGTAAAAGCAGATTTACTATTGATGTTCCTAAACAATTCGATATCTGTAGAGCAGGTTTATTCCCCTGCCTGTGTTGATCTGTAGTATTTGATGGGCACATTCATTCCAGACAAAGAACAAACTTTAGCATGTGGAATCTTGGCTGGAAGACAGGAATGGTATTTTTGTTTTTGCATTTTCATGTATTCTTTCAATTCCATTAAAAATTAATTTGCTTTACAGGTCAGGTACGTTGCCTTTCCATGTGCCTTTAGTTTTTGAACTGGTTGTGCCATCCAACCTGAAAAAAAGAAAACCCCTTCTCATTAGTGCCCCAATTCCCAATCTAGTACCTACCTTACTGGTATAAATAGCACAACATACCCCACTGCCCACCTATGTACTGAAATAATACCCTGGACCAAGCAGTTGCAGCAGTAGAATCAGGAGTGGAGTCTGTTTTACTGGTGTCCATGAGATTATTTAGGATGTACCCCAATCAAGATTTAGAAAATGCTTCATAAGTCACAGTAAAGCACCTACTTTGTCTAGTAAAAAACCTGCTTGGTCCAAAAATCAGTGTGAAGATCAATCTCTAAAAAAAAAATAATTTAAATTGACAAACTTTTTAAAAAAGAGAGTAACTCAATGCTCTCAGTAATTTGTAGCATATTTTAATCAGTCAGCAGAAAAACTGGGGCTCATTTTACTGTAAAATACGTGGTGGGACTTGCCAAGTCAAGACTCTAAACCTGCTGGGGTAAAATTATTATCATAGTATTTTTGTGGGTAATTAAGGTCTTACTTCTTAAAAACACCCTCATTGTAATGGGATCATCAGACAAAATCACACTACTGTTGTGCATGAAAATAATAATAATGAGCATCTTCACAGTGGTCATAATTGATTGCCTGCCTGTTTCCACTTCTTAGGATTAAAACCCTTTACTCATGGAATATGTGCATTCATTCCAGGCCAGGGTCAAACTCTGCCCTCTGATGTGTTCACTCAAATCCCACTGAGGCAGGTGGGAGTTGTGTGTGTGCTGGGAGGGCAGGTTTTGGTCCAAAGTGCCCGAATGAAATGTTTTACCAAAATACTTGGAACGAAATTAACCCTTAGTCCATAAAATAACTTAGTTCTCGGTGGAATTTTGGTAGCTTTTTTCCCTACATGCATGATCCCTCACTGTGGCATCACATTTAAGGATCACAGCTCCTGTACCCACCTGATGCCCCAACTGGGGGATTTCTGTGCTATGGTTTAGAGGGTCTCACCTTGAACATTGTGAGTACAGCAAACACCACATGCTGAGACATTTGTGCTCTGAAGCCACTGATTTGGCACCAAAGGAGGGGTTTTTTAGCACCAAAAAAACCCTCTCGCCTTACTAGATACTATGTATTTTACAAAATTTTCCAAAAATGCATTTATCCAAATTATCCATGTTTTGTCTGTGAAGTTTCCTGTGATTTCTTAGATCTCAATCCTGCAAACACTTAAGAAATGTGAGAAATTCTGTCGCTGTGAGTGGTGCTTAGAGCTGCCACCACAGGAGCAGCCAAGGGAATTTTTAACACTGAACACTGTTCCACAGAACCAGGACCTAATTTCTCCATGAAATTAATTAGAAATTACAAATTATAGCATCACCATTCTGTTGGCAGATAACTACACTATCAACACTGCTGGGGTGACAGTGGTCATTGCAAACACTTACTGGTGGTATGAAAAAGATGGAATGATGCTTGGATCTTTGGAATTGGAGTGAAAAGATCCTCAACATTTCTTAAACGTGCTCATTGCTGCAGCTGCATGTAGCTGAAGAACAACCAAATTATCAATGTTTTAAGGTGCTTCTGCATGACAGAAATGATAAAATACAATCTCCTAACAGCAAAGCAATGATGATCAACCAGTTTTCCAAATCTCCTGGAATGCCCCAGTTGGATAAATGAGTGCTCTTGTGATGCTGAACTACACCACATTTGTGAATTACACTTTGCAAGATTTCAAAAATGTATTTGTCTTGGTGGCTGTAGTTAGTTTGTCCAGATAGTTTAAGAAAATAGACAAATCTGTATATTTTCATTCATGGAACAGATGCTGAGCACTTCCATTTTGCGTGCCAGTTACAAGAGGTCAAGTTGCCTGTAACAGGATGACCTTCAGATTAATTTTAACTAAAGCTTTTCTCTCAGTTCTCACATTATCATCAATCTGGTTTTGATGAAATCATAGGGAAAAAACCAGATTCATGATCTGAGAGAGTTAGCAGTGCAAGAGCGGGGCTTCTTGCGATCAAATCCTGCGTTGGTAGCTATTTCCAAGACCTGGCCACAGTTATTTGGGTACAACCACTGCCACCAAGGCAATGCATTTTTGAATGTGTCTGTACCTCCTCACCCCTTGAAGCCCTCGTTGTGACATGAAATTTGATTTTGTGAATGCACCGACTGCATCCAAATGACCAACTTTTATGTGAGGCAGATTTTCTTTGCTGGGGGAGGAGGGTGAGCTCTTTAAGCCCTAACAGCTATGGGTACATACCAAAAAAAAAAAACCCACTCCTTTTGCTTTATGCCCCTTCAAGGCCTGAGTGTCGGGAACATGTTCTACGTCTTTTCCGATGATGGGATCACGGTCCTTCAGCCAAACGAATGTGAAATCCGGAGACACATCGGGCCCCAGGAGAGGATTTTCACCACTTATGTAAGTCCTAAGCCCAGCAGCTACAGCTGGGAAACTTCCTCTTAATCTCTTCAAAGGTTGTTATTGCTAAAGGACCTGTTTGCCACAGGGGTGTTGGAGCTTGGTGGGTTTCATGCAGCATCCCTGAGGTGTGACATCTTCCCTGGAAAATCAAGGGAACCACTAAGTTCTAAGACTGCCGTGGAGGATTAGTGACATGCTGCAGAGAATTTGACTAGTTATCATGTAAGCAAAGACTTTCATTTGTCCTCTTTGATCTGTTTAGTTATCCAGGCCCAAAAGTTGTAGCTGGGCTTTGGGGAAGGTGCAGAAGTCAGCAGCAGAGAGATGCACACATCACTCACGTGCTCCTTTTACTGAGTGGCTCCACGGGCAGAGCAGTGGGTACTTTGGGCTACTTCCTGCTCTGCAGAAATGGTTTCCCGTGTTAAACCCCAGCAGGGAGGTGGACAGAAATGCCAGGAGATGGTTATGCTGTGCAGGTCCTCTGCATCTTCTGCCACTGAAGCAGAGCCCTGCAACCCCTGTGTTTGCTGCTGGCACTTTTCTGTCAGCACTGAGTTTACTTAACCCTTGCTTTAGGAAATCCCAAGGAAAATCTGTTCAGGTGGCAGTGAGTGTCAAGCACTGGCTCAAACACAGGGGAGCTCAGCGTGGCCACCGGGGTCACACGTGCCTGGAGGCTCCGGGAGGCCAGAGCTCCCTGTGCTGTGTACTCCTGGGCAGTAACACACATCGTGTATATCCTGGTGAAGCTGGCAATTCTCATAAAACCCAGTGCTGAAATACATCCAGAAATGTTTTTTTAGTTACTCCTTTATTTAGTTTTTATTTTTTAAAAAGGGAAGTTAGATTGTGGCTTCCTTCTAAAAAAAAAAAAAAAAAAGACTCAGCCTTGCTTTCAATTTTGGGAGGAATAAAAGGGGACAATCACTATTGTGAGCCTTGCAGGCTGGGTCAGTCTCTGCTGCTATGGGTCAAGATCTTCTTGTGAGTCTGTATTTCATATTTTCTAAATCTCAATATATTTGTGGTTGACATTGATTTTTTTTTTACTAGATTTTAATATACCTTGGAAGAAATCCAGACTGATGCTCACCCCAGGGCTGGTCCTTAGTGGATAATATTATTAAGCCACACTTGAGCTGTTGCTTCTCAAAGACAGAAATCTTGTGTTTCTTTTCCAAAGAGCTGTAAATATCGAAGAGGTGGTCCTGGAGAAACAGCTTGAAAAGAATAAAGAAGAGAGGGCACTTAAGGAAATAATGTCAGCACAGTGGTGGGCATAAAACAGATTTTTAGCATCATCACTTGGCTGCCTTTCAGAGACACCTCTGAGGGTTTCCTGCAGATATCATAGAGCCCTTTCCCTTGATCTGGGGATGGTTGACCTTTTTTTCCTCCCTTTTGCCTTTTACTATCTTGAGTGTTTTCTACATAGGCAGTGACAGCAGCCTGCCACTTCAGGAGGGGTTCTACAACAAAGGTTTCATTTGCTATTAGAGGCACAAAAGCAGGTAGAGCAGCTGAGCTGTGCTGTAGCAGAAAGGCCAGTGACCTTTCCCTGCTCCTGTTGGCTTGGATGGATATTCTGTTGTGAGACCTGAGGATGAGGAGAGCAGGTTGGAGGCTGTCAGGTGCTTGGCTGTGTGAACAGCTGCTGGAGGCCCAAATTTGAACTGATGTAGCATCTTTTAGCTTGCCTTAGTGTCCATTCCCAGCCTGGCTGGAGGGACAGAAAGGAAAATGCAGCCAAGCTATTGAGTCTTGTATCTTCAACCCTTACTCATGGTCCCCACCAAGGCATCTGCCAACAGAGCTGTGCTGCTTGGAGGTGACATCTTTTTATCCATAATTGTTGGACATGGTGTGATTCTTGGGGTTTTTCCAGTGAAGGGCCAGGAGTCGGACTCAATGATCCTTGTGGGTCCCTTTCAAGTTGGAATCCAACTCTCCTCTGCTCTCCTCTCCTCTCCTCCTCCTCTTCTCTTTCTTCTCCACAGGACTCAGTGAATGGAGGATCAGAGACAAAATACAGCATCAGGCAGCTGTGAACAGGATTTGGTCCTAAGCTGCAGGATTTGGTTCCTTTGGAACAGGGGAAGTTTCTGTAGCTGTGGGATCCTGCCTGTTTTGCTGCTGTTCCCCTAAGCACAAGTGTTTTAGAGCACGCTCTCCTGCACAGAAGATGAAGACTTTATGAAAAATACGAAGCAGTGATTCAGTTAATGTAAATCCCTGTTTTTTTCAAAGCACAGAGTGATATTTCTGTTGCTAATAAATGCTGACAGCCCTGCAAGCCTTGATGAACCTCAGCGCGCTTCAGAAGATCGATCCATAGGCTGTGTGGTTATTTAAATTCAATATAAGTTTGCAGGAGGTCCAGCTGTTTAATGTCACTGTATAGAGCCAGGCTGCAGTGATAAATTAATTATTTCATGTTTTCCAGGAAAGAAAGGGAAAAAACATCATCCTATCAGAATCCCCAGGGATTTTTTTCCAGTGGTTTTCAAGTCTAAGCTTCTTGCTGCTCCAGGCCCTGAACTTGTAGAAATTAAGCCTTTTCTTTTTTTTTTTCCCCCTCAGGAGGAGATTTGTCCTAGAGTGGAAGGTGAAGACACTCAGTCCTGCCTCTGGGCTTCAGCAGTCAATGTCAGAGACAAGTACATTTATGTGACACAACCTAAGCAGAACAGAGTCCTGATAATTGATATCCAGACTCAGAAAGCCATACAGGTACTTACAAGTGAATGTGTTATTCTCTGATGGCAAAAGACTCGATACAGAACAAAAAAATTAGGTCTTTGCCCAGTGGATCTGCTGACATTACTGAAAAGCTGGACCTGTGTTTCTTTCACCTGTGGGGTCACACTGTCATTCGTTGTTCTGTAACCTGGCAGGAAAAGACTCCTCTGGGGGTTGGAGTTCATAGTCTCAGGGCTGCATCTGCACCCGAGCTGGCAATGAGTCTGGTAAAATAATGCTGGGGTGAATTTCTGGCTTAGCTGCCTGTCCTGGGTCATCAGCAATGAAGCTGGCGTGGTACAGTTTAAGCACAAATTGACCCTGATCTACGGGCTATAAGTAACAGCTTAAGATGGAGTGATGTCTACCCAGGAAATGGCAGCACACAGCCAAGTGTTTGAGTCGGTGCTGATCCCCCAGCTGATCTGAAGGCAGAGCTGCACAGGCAGTGTCACAGGGTGCATGGGAAGGCCTGCAGTGAACTGATGTCACATTCATCACGGGCCTTCGGGTCACTGTGTAAATAACTGTCTCTGGGTTTTTTTAAGTCCTTGGATGTGGACCCATTACCAACCAAATTACATTATGACAAGTCCCACGACCAAGTGTGGGTGCTCAGCTGGGGGGACATGAGGAAATCCTCAACCACACTGCAGGTAAGTCCTTACCTGCCCGAGCCTTTGCTCGTTCTGGGTTCGGCATCACTGGTGACTGGTGGGTTGCAGATAATTAACAGCATTTAATGGTCTGGATATAAAGCTGCTGTTTCATTTGCATATGCAGTGTGTTTTATTGATCCCTCCTCCGTCCATCCTCACATATTTTTCCTGCTGTTTAATTTCTTTCTGAGCAATGACTGTGCCGCAGGCTGGCAGCAGGGCTCTGGTTTGTTTTAAGGCTGGTGACAGAGCCAAGTGCCATAAAGTCATACAGCAAGGGCTGGCAGCTGGATAAGAGCAGGACGAGCCTGCTGTGCTCCACAGCGCTGCTGAGACACCTCAGATCCTGGGGGCAGTTCTGGGCCCCTCACTCCAAGACAGACACTGAGGGGCTGGAGCATGTCGAGGGAAGGGAACGGAGCTGGGGAAGGGTCTGGACCACCAGGAGCAGATGAGGGAGCTGGGGGGGCTCAGCCTGGAGAAAAGGGCCTCAGAGGGGACCTTCTGGCTCTCTGCAACTCCCTGACAGGAGGGAGGAGCTGGGGGCAGTCGGGCTCTGCTCCCAGGGAACAAGGGACAGGGCAAGAGGAAATGGCCCCAGTTTGTGCCAGGGGTGGTTGAGGCTGGATATTAGCAGAAATTTCTTCACTGAAAGGGTTGTCCAGCCCTGGCACAGCTGCCCAGGACAGCAGTGCAGTCACTGTCCCTGGAGGAATTGAAAAGATGTGTAGATGTGGCACTTGGGGACATGGTTTAGTAGTGGCCTTGGCAGTGCTGGGGGAACAGTTTGACTCTCGATGATATTAGAGGATTTCTCCAACCTCAGTGATTCTGTGATTCTATGGTTCTCTCACAGTAAAATGCAAAAAAAAAGGAGCTCTCTAGGGCATGAAAAAAAAAACATAAACAGCAAAAGCAAAACCTCAGGGACAAATTCTGTTACTGCATGTCAGTGACTCCACTGGAGGGGTGCCAGTGAGGTCCCTGGAGCTCCTCCACGCTCAGCACCATCAGACCCACAGTGATAGTGGGACACATGAGTTTGGACAACTAAATTAGCTTCCACTTCTGGGTTACCTTGACAGATTCACTCTTCTGTTGACAGTACAGACACATGGAGAGTTGTCATCTAATTGGGTGTTTTGCTGCTGCTTGTGTTGTATGACAGCATTGACACCAGAGTGGATTTGATCCATCCAGACACCCCTTCTCTAGTGGTTGTTTTCTGGCCCTTGCTGCCCAACCTTTCTGGAAATACAGGTGTCATGTAAATACTCCTTCTGCCAGAAATGTTTGCTGCTGAGTCTACGTTAAAGCATTAGCCAGCATGCAGAGAAGAAGTGTCTATGCTTTCTGACCTAAAAACCTACAAATCTGGAGTCTGCATTAGTCATGGGGTTGCCCAAGGCTTCACTGGAGATGCTGCTCCATGAAGATGGGATGAGCCATCCCCACCAGCCACGTGCTCCAGCCAAGATAACGACTGCAGACTGTCAGTAATAAAGACTGGAACACCTACTCCATCATGGGTGATTTCAGCAAGACACCAAAACCAGAAAGGGGGCAAATAAATGAAGGTTTCCAAGGCAGTGCCACCAGGTTGTCTCACCAGGGGATGAGCAGTTTGCTGTATAGGGTATAAGGAGACAAAATGGGCTCTCTTTACCCTTTCTGACTTAATTTCTTCCATGCAGCTGTGAGAGGTGTCTGTAATTAAAGTAGAGATGGCACAAGCATGTCATTATTAAGAAGAACACACCACCTGCACAGTTGGAAACTTGTTAGAAGGCTCCAGCTCTCAGATAGTCCTTTCTTTATGAAGTTCAGTTACACACACAGAGGTGAGATTAGCATCAGCATCAGCACATCCTTTCTTTTTTTCTGACCTTTCCCAAAAGGTGGGCAGTGACTAATTTAGCAAAATTCCTCCTTAAAACCTGCAGTGGTTAGTTGCAGACATGCAATAAAACATGTTTTTGTAACAAAGATGCTGCTGCAGCGGTTGATTTAAATTTCCACTCGTTCTCTGGAACTCAGGGATTTATCAAGCTGCCTGTGCAACCAACTAAAGGGATGCTGTTGTTTAGCCATTACTGGCTTGTGGTGAACAAATGTCTGGCCTCTTGAAAGCACTGTGCAAGGGCGGACATCCTTCTTGAGCAATCTAATTGGAAGAAATCTAAATGGCATGACCAGAACAGCTGTCTGAACTAAACCTTTTAGGGATTTAGCATCTCTTTAATGAATTATGTAGCTATAAATTCAAAGCAGCGACTGTTGCACGTTAGAGCAGCAGAAGGTCCTAAGGAATGGATTAAAATCATCTTGAACCCAGCAATCAATTTCAGTATTTAACATTTTACTTATTGAAAGGTTCCCCTTTGTAGACCAGTGGAGGAGCTGAGTTCCCCTGGCCATGGAGATGTGTCCTGTGCTGGAGGACAGGACCAGGGGACAGCCAAACGGCCCTTCTCTGCTCCTCCCTGAACTTCACATGGTGCTGTAGGTGGATGAACAGTTTTTCTCCTTCAAAGTGATAATTAGCTGCTGTGAGTTAGTGTTTGATCCTTCAAGCTGGTAAATTATCGCTGTGCATTTAAGTGAGATTAATAAACGTGACCGTGAAATACGTGTTTACTTTAGACAGTGAGGGATAAATTATTATGGTTCTAGTGTTGTCATACTGCTTCGGCTCCTGCATGACTGCCCTTTCTCGAGATGTAAACAACTTAGGAAAGTCAAGTTGTGTACTTACCTTACAAATGTCAAGCCTCAAATACTATTTATTAGCACAACTTTTCAAGACACCTAGACCAAACAGTGTTTTGAAGTCATTAATCAATTTAAGCTTGGGAAGAGCCACTCGGGCCCCGTGCCTGTGTGTAATCTGTGTTTGCCTTTCTGCTTTACTCTCTGCTTATCCTGTGCTCAGCCTGGTGTGTTTGTTGTAGGTGATCCCAGAGGCGAGCGTGGGGGAGGATCCGCGTGTGATCCGCACACCCTTCGAGGGAGTGGAGGATTTTTTTATACCACCTACGAATCTTATTATTAATCATGTCAGGTAAGAAGTTATCCTAATGAATAGTAATGGTGACCCTGCTCTGCTCCTTCCTTCTCATAACCTCAGAGCACTTTACAAATATGAATGAGTGAATGAATGAATGAATGAATGCATCTCTGAGGAAGCTGACTGCTTTTATTCCCATTTTCACATATGAAATGGAGAAATGGTTGAGCAAATTGCCAGTAGTTATTCAGCTAATCAATAAAACAGCAAGAGACAAGCCTGGATTTCCCTTAGACCTTGGCACAGACATTCAATGCACTCACCTTGGTCAGCCATCCCTCCTTGCAGCTTACGACACTCTGTCCTGGCTTGCTTGTGCCAGGAGTTTGATGGCCCAAAAATCACCTTTTCTTACCTCCAAACCATTTTATGGATCTGGGCAGAAACCTATGTCAAGGATTTATTGCTTGAAGTGGTAAAAGTGTACTCTGCCTGAAGCATAAGGCTCTTCCACGTGTTTCCAACGTGGATCTCTGCGTGGGGTGTGTGGCTTGAGCAGAAAAATGGTATGCACTGCACATTAACAAAATAAACCTCCATGAACCATCAGTTTTGAATGTTAATGTGATGTAGTGGTTAATGAGGTTGTGTAACTAACATACTAATAACTTGGAGTAACACTGGCTGCTTCCCAGCAGGCACAGGAAGCCTCCCATTAACATTATCAGAATTGATGATAACTGCACAGCAATTTATACTGTTCTTTCCATGTTACAACATAACAACTGTTTAACCATCTTCTGTCTCCTCTACAGTTTAACTAAGCACAACTCTCAAAAAACCCAGAATGTAACTCCTTACATTAATCTTAGGTTTCCTGCAGCGAACACTGGGAGAGGGGGGTCACACTTAAATGATTATATATTGAATCTGTTCCAAAATAAATAACTTTGCTTCCTGAAACACAAAATAATGATACATAGCTCATGGCCGTCACTCGTAATTTCTCTCTACTTGATTTTTCCAGTTTTCCCTCAAAATTTCATTGTGACTAATAGTAGTGCCAGGAGGTAAATGACTCTGCTGAATGTTAAAGCCTGAGCTGAGAAGGTGAGGATTGGGTTCAAAGACAGGAAAGTGGAACAGTTATGCTTTATTTGTTTGTTTCTTTAATTGTCCTTTTGCTTCAGTGTGATCAGTTGGCTGTATACAGATCATCTTCCATAAGAAATATTAAATGTAGGTTATTGTCCACGGTTTCCCGTGTGCAAAGCTGCAAATGCTGTGCCTGATTTCCTGTTGCATTTGTTCAGAGCCAGATCTTTGTCCGTTCTCACTCACCCTCAGCCCAGAAAAATAATTGCTTGCAGTCTAATGAGACTCATTGAGATCATGTTCTAAATTCTCCACTCAGAAACAATAAATGGCAATACCAGCATTTCCCAGGAAGGTGAATATTTAAGCAGTCTCTTCCACGAGCCAAAAAATATTTGTATGCAAATATTCCTGCATATGTATTTCAGCTGCCTCTAATTTCAGATGGATATCTAGAAATGCATCCGTTTTTATTAGTTCTCAGAGTAGATTGTTGTCTATTGAAAGCTCTCTAAGTGCAAGTTTTGCTTTTAGATTTCAGATCATAGATTTCATGCAAGGGCTGCGCATCTTCTGCAGCTGTGGGCACATAAAATACATCCTGACCCACTTCTTTAAATGAAAGTTTATGATAAGAACCATTTCTTAACTTCTTCAGGCATTCGGCCAAGTATTAAGGAAGTCTTGGGGAAAAAAAATGCTGTAAGGGAAAGCACTTTTTAAAGTGTACTTAAAATGCACTCATCCAGGAGAAATACAAGTGTCATATCCAATTTCCCCACACACAGTGCGCTACAGCTCTCCACTGCAGATATTTTGTGAAGTCTCTAATGGATGTGAGTATAATGGGGAAATGAAAGGCTTAGCCCAGTGATTTTCATGGGATCATTCACTACACTGGCTCGTTCCTCAGAAGTGAAATCATTGCTGAGTGTCTCACTGACAGATGGATTAAGAATAAAGAAATAAACCCAGTGTTTCAAGCAAAGTATATATTATCTGCACACAAGCATGTTGTCCTCCACATTTCACAAGGCAATTTTACATCTTTTGGGGAAGAGATACAACACTAAGCACTCACTTCATTTCCTTCTGTCTGCATTGAACGGATGAAAAGATACTCGATGTAAAATTAGTTTTTGTAAGCCAGTGCCAGTGACCTGTGAATCCCGGGGAACACAAACAGGCTGTTTCTTTGGGCTCCCTCTCAAATTAAGCAGAAACCTTTCCTGGCTATTCTTGACCTTTTCTTGTCTTCAGCAAAGGTCAGATCTGCTGCAGCATATATCTTTTACAGAACATTTATTCTCTGCTCTCTGTTTTCTCCCCTGTCTTGAGACAGAAAATCAAGACCCCTTATCTTCAGGGCACCCTGGTTATGTTCCTCAGGAAATGTTTTACACCTTCCCTGGGCTGGCAGGATGGTGTTTAACACAGTCTGCTCTGCACCTCAGCCTTGCCAGCTCCTGCACTGTCCCCAGGCACCACTGGTACTAAACACACATCACAGCTCCCCTCTGCTGCCATCATTTAAGAAATGAGGTTAGACATGCTCTTCATTTGGTGGTTATACATAATATATATTTATTATATTTTATTTATATATTATATTATACTATATTATATTTAATTGCTCTCTGGCCCCAACCTGGCAGCAATATGCTTTATTTTGAATGTTTTTCTATTTTGGGATTGAAGTCTTGAATACATGCTGAATTATATCACTGTAGACCTCAGACAGATTAAATACAAACCTAGTCAATAGCAGCCTACAGAACACTCGAACCTTGGTATCATTCCTTTAGTAAATTGGTCTTCCCAATAAAAGATTTCAGCTCTTGAGGATTCAAATGCCCGAGCACATATTCATACTTCCAGGATCAGGTTGCAGATTTGAACTGAAATATAATATAGCCCTCTTTTTAGGATGTTTCAGAAGCACTAAAATACAGAAAAGATATGGCATTATTCCACGCGCTTCCCAGACCAACAGGATGGAGTTTCCTAGCCCTGCTGACTTCCCTCTTTGCTCCAGCGTGCCCCCACGTCTCCAGAGCTGACTTCAGCGTCTCGTTTCCCGTTTCAGGTTTGGCTTCGTTTTTAACAAGTCGAAGCCGGCGGTTCACAAGATCGACCTGGAAACTGTGACCCACATCAAGACCATCAGCCTGCGAGCGCAGGGCTGCGCGCCGCAGGCCATGGCGCACACCCACCTGGGCGGCTACTACTTCATCCAGTGCGGCAGGCGCCGCGCCGGGGCCGTGCCGCCGCAGCTCGTCGTGGACGGTGTCACCGACGCCGTCGTCGGCCCCAACGGCGCCGTGTCGGGCTCCCCACACGTGTCCCCCGACGGACGGTACCTGGTCAGCGCGGACGGCGACAGCGGCAGGATCAGAGTGCAGGCCCTGACCGTCCGGGGGGAAATCCGGTTGCTGCATGACTTACAAACAAACACGCACGTATCTGATCTGACATTTCAGCCCTCCTTCACTGAAGGCAATCAGTACTATATATACGCCGCTTCGCATTTGCAAACAGATGTGCTTTTTGTAGAGCTGTCAACGGGGAAAATGAATGTACTGAAGAATTTAAAGGACCCTATCACATCCAAAGACTGGCCCTGGAGCAGCTACAACAGAATTATGAAAGACAGTGGATTATTTGGACAGTATCTCATTACACCAGCTAAAGATTCATTGTTTGTTATAAACGGGAGGCAAAATACGTTACGCTGTGAGGTGTCAGGTGTAAGGAGGGGTAACACAGTGGTCTGGGTTGGGGAGGTATGAAAGGGCAGTAGAGGTGGAGCCTTCAGCAGGCGAGGACCAGTTGGACCTTTACACTGCAACAAATGAGCAGTAGCATTGTATATTTTTACACTGGGAAAACAAAAACAAAAACAAAAAAAAACCTGTATAGGCTTCATGGTACAACACTGGTCTACTTGCAAGTTTTATAATATAAGGTATGCTCTGCTAATAGGAAGTGGTTTTGAAGGGATATTTTTTATTTGTGGGTATGATTTGTGGTTATGAGAAAAATGCTGGGAAACAAATAATATCTCCACCGAGATATCATATAAGCCACAAAACCTAGTGATTCTGTAGAACAAAACAGGTTTTGACTTTCCATACTGAGGAGCTTTTGTGTTATGTCCAAGCCATGAGTTTTCTCCCTGCATCCCTTGCCCCGTCGGCTGCACTGACTGCCCCGCCCCAGCACGGGGAGGCTGCAGCAGCGAGGACCGCAGTGAATATTCACCTCTGGATGATGGGGGAAACGAAGCATCGGGGCAGTTTTCAACCCAGAGAAAGCTAGGAGAGCGATTTAATGAAAGCCGATCGGTTTTCTCTGCAGGATGGCTTTGGGAGGATTCGCAGATGTGGTTTCAGAAGGAGGCATCACAGAAATAGTAACTGTCAGCTCGCTTGCTTCTGCGCTTAATTTTGCTCTTGGTCCTACTGAAGGCAATGGGATGAGTCCCCCCTCTTCCAGTGCGTATTTGTGTGATTGTGTTTGAGAAATTCGTCATGAAATATCCAGGCCATTACCCATCCAAGCCTGGATAAAAGCCAGGAATCACTGAGGTGGGGGGGTCAGAGTTTGTAAACAATTTATTGAGAAGGTGGCATTGGTCTTTCAGCAGCTCTCAGTGCTCTCAGTTTGGGCACAATATGCAAAATCTGCTCTTTTGGGGGCAGAGAATTAGTTACAGTTATTCCCATAGGAGACAGCAACACTTCTATAAATCATTGGTTTCTCTCATTAAATATTTAGTAGCCCTGAAGTTGCTTGGTTGTTCATAAAATAGCAGTTAAAATGACAGGTTATTTTAATAGAAACCTCACTCATTTTCTAGTCATAGCCTTAATTTGCCTGTTTCTTTTCAGAAAAAACAGGAAACAGTTCTTCTTTGTGATTTTTCCCCCCTCATGTTTATAGTACACTTGTTTATAGTCAATTATCTTTTAGTTATGAGCAAAGACATTCATGTAAAAAGCAGCTGAATTATCCAAGAATGCAACAGCTGGCATTGAGAAATTTCAGTTGAGTTGCCATAAAAACACACAGCCATTTGCACACTTGGAAGATATAAAAACTTTTCTAGTTGCATTTTTGTGACTTTCTACATCCATCACCATGAAGGAATGAGGGCAAGAGCAGCTGTGGCTCGCGGAGCCGGGTGAGCAGCAGCGCCATCGGAGAGGTTGTGTCCCATGTGCCACTTGGAATATGTGGTCTTGAGGTGGGTGGAAACTCTCTGAAGGTAAATTTTGGAAGCTTTGGAGCCGCCTGTCGGCCTTTGGAAAGACCCAGCTCATTTTGCCAGTGACCTTGTTGCCCAGAGTTTGTACAGAAGCTGCTGCTGAGCACATCCAGTGATAGGTAGTGGTGTGGTAATTATTTTCCTCCACAGATGCTTAAAGTCACCCATTTCACTGCACACACGGAGGGATTTTAAGCAAGAAGGATGCTTAACACTGGTAATCTTTGCTTTAAATGTTAAACTTTACCAGAAGAGCAGCATTTTAGCATGGCTGTAGACCTGAAGTATTTTAAACCATTTCAGTTCTATAGGGAATATAAAAATCTGTTCTGACAGACGAAGAAGGGGAGCTGAATCCTATGAATTCATTAAACATGGAGTCCTTCAAATTGCCCTTCAAATCCCACAGGCTGAATGCTACATCTCTCTCACTTACGAGCCATAGGGGTTAGAAGAGACTCTTCCATCACTGCAGCACAGACGTGTGAAACAGATGGGCACAGCCCTCCTTTAGCAATGCATGGTGTCCATGATTTTCTACTCATCCCATTAGGAAACACACCCGTGTCAAGGAAAGGAGAAGACCAGCTTTGTAAGTACCTTTAAATATGCACAACTCCTTTCTTGAACAAAGCTGTATCCATACATTGCAGCCATCCTAAATGTGTTTTACCAAGGCCAAACACTGCTCTCGTGTTACCTTTTATGACTTCTTGAGTATTTTGTTATGCCTATGGTACGTTTTCCCTGTAGAGACGTTCATTGTGTCATAGATCAAGCAAATATTACTTTTTTAAGAATATTTAAAAAAAAAAATCTGTATATATCTGTTCAGGTAAATATTCTTGAGGCTGGTTTATATATAGGCTGTGAAAGATGTGTAACAGACCTCACTTCTCCCTGTTTGTCTCAAAATATTGGAATAGCGTTCACTTGAAAAATCCCACTTGGACCTTCCAAAGATGTTCCCTTTCTTCCCTCTTCAGCCCAAGTTCTGGTGATGTGTTTTTCTAAATTATCCTAATGGTTATATATCATACTTAGAAAATGAAGTACAACTTAGATTGTCCACACGACTTGTGAACAGTTCCAATGACAGTCAAATCTGACATTAAAGTGCTGCACATTTGTTACTCTGATTTTATTTTTTTTTTTAGGACACGGAAATTTTATATATACTCAAAAAAATGTTTTAACTCATTCTTGCCTTTCAACTCTGTCAAAAAGAGACTACATTTCCTTGTGGGCAGTTTCTTTCCTACTCCCTTTGTGTTCTCTACCAATTCACACTTAATTCCTAGTTAATAAATTATTAATTAATCATGCTGATTTATTGAAATTAATCTAAATTGAGTTAATGACCTTTTCACTATCCTATACACTCGTGTCAGCAGGGTGCTCTGACACCGGAATCATGGGAAAAATAGTCCTTGGTTGCCACTGAGACTCCAATGCCAAATGCCAATGCATTTAACATTCATCATTGTATGATAGAAATACTGTATTGTCTTAGTATTTCCCTCAGTATTTTCACTTTGTGAATGAGTGAGAATTTTTACGGAACATTTTACCTATGCACTGCAGTGCCTGTTTAGAAACCATCCACTTTTAATTAAGAAAAAACCTCTCACGAGTTACTTAATTTGGAACCTGTGACATTCTCATCGTTAAATACTTGGATTATTTTTTTTTTTTAACCACTGCAAAAAAATCAACCGAAGTCCCCAAATATTTTGATGGGCTTGCCTGCAGGAGGGGTGGGAGATGGGAATGGCAGGGTGGTTTGGCCTCCCCTGCAAAAGGGGCTTCAGGAAAAGGCTGTCGAAAAAAATTACTGTGGCTGGAAGGATTTGGGCTGTTCGGCTGCACTGACCTCTGTGAACACAGCTCCGCCCGGGAGGAACACCGGTCCTGACGACCTGTTGACAGGTACTTATTTACTTGATTTATACCATGATTAGGCCTTAATTACCAGAGTGCCTGGTAGTGTGCTGGGTGCTGTGTAAAACGGATGGAAAGGTCAAGATCTCAATTCTGTGAGGAGATAATGGCTAATTCCCTGTCTGACCCTACAGCAGGTCAACAAAACGAACAGGAACACGGGAACAGAGGCTGGGGGAGACTTGTGCAATAACCTGGTTATTCCTAACAGATAGGGGCATGCCCTCATGCCTGTGTATTTTTTTCCCTAAGACCCCCTCTGTCCCTCCCCGTTCAGGGCTTTGTTTTAAGTGAACATCCCCCAGCCTCGTACATTTGCCAAAACACCCTCGATGCTGAGAGCCCCAGCTGCCCACTACAGGGGGGTGGGATTTACAGCCTGTGCAGGCAGAGCAGGATGGTTTGGGCACGACCAGTGCAACTTGTTATGTTCTTGGCCCAGTCTACTCTCTGCACCCGTTGAATTAATGCCCATAATTCAGTTCACTGGCAGCAAAAGGTCATCACCAGGCAGCCCAGGGGAAGATGTACCAGTACCTTCACACTGCTGTTAATGACCCTCACGCCTTGACACAGGTGACTTGCAGCCCTCACAGACGTGACTGGCTACTAAAGAAGCTCTGTTTACCTTTGGATTTTTTTCGTTGTGCTTTCATTTGTCCCTTATTCCTGAAATTCCTGAAAAAAAGGCGAAAACTCAGTGGCACAAAATTCAGAGGCTCTTGCTTGTCTGATCTTGCTTTTAGGAAAAATGGGGGGTTGTAGGTCATATTTTCTAAGTGCTTGTGGTTGAAAACAAAAAGCAAGACAATAAAAAGCCCAAAACCAAACCAACCAAACAAAAAAAAACTCACATGAATTTTTTAAACCAGTTCCCAATACTAACTTCAGAAGAACTAAAAATAAAAAAAAAAAAAAAAAGAAAAAGAGCCCTGCTGTGGTGTTTCTACCATGCAAATTGCCACAGCCCAGAGGCTTGTTTAATTAAGCACTTCAGCACTAACCCTTGGCAGTCTGTGGTGTCTTTGACACTTGTCCAAAGCCATCAGATGAAGGCAGTGAGCACAGCGAGAGCAGAGAACCAGCTGCGCCTCGGGAACAAGACAAGCACTAAATCAAAGGAGCAGCCCATCCCAATTTGCAAAGGTCAGAGCACTGGCATTTCCAGAAGTGTAACTCCAGTTCCCGGGTTCTCCCGCCGCTGCACAGCTCAGTGGACACACTCCCTGTGCCATCCAGTGCCCACCCGGGAGCCAGTTCCTCTTTGATTAGAGGAGGGTGAAAGCCCAGCTGGCACTTCACCTCCTGCAGTCCCGGCAGAGCAAGGGGTGGGGAGTTACCTGGAGAAGAGTTTTCTTCTTTCCTGCAGGGAGTAATGCAGAGGGAGAGTTTTTAATGTTTTATTTAAGGCTACAGTAAACTTGATGTTAATGGACTTTCAGAAAGTGGAGGGAAAGTTCTATGGAGGAAAGTTCATCATTTCTGCAGAGGATTTGCTCAGAGGGCTGGCAAAGCCTGATATGAGCTGGGTCAGGCAGGGGAACCAGGCTGGCATCTTCCTTTTCTTTAAACAGGTCAAACCAAGCTAGAAAAGAATAATAAGGCATGGGTTAGTAATTTGGGGTGGTGGGGTTTTTTTAAACAACTGTATTATTTCCTACTTTTCAGCACAGCTGCTCCTGCAGGCCAGTACCTCCTGTGCTGAGGCTGTTCTGAGCACGAGGAATTTCCCTAAGGTGGACATCAGCCCTGTTTTGCAAACAGTTCCATACGAGCAGCTGTTTTATACTTTTCTGTATTTGGAGTGTTGCATTGGGCTCCACTTTTATTTTTACATGGAATCCAACATAATTACTTTAAAATATAGTGTCAAAAATACTGATGGATCACAAATAGAGGCTGACAACTGGCTTATGGTTTGGGTGGGAAGGGACCTTAAAGCTCATCTCGTTCTGTCCCCCTGCCATGGGCAGGGACACCTTCCACCAGCCCAGGTTGCTCCAACCCCCATCCAACCTGGCCTTGGACACTTCCAGGGATGGGGCAGCCACAGCTTCTCTGGGTAACCCTCTCCCCCACCCCTTTCTTTCTAGTGCCTGATGTGAAACAGTCCATGTCCTGCCAGACAGCTGAGCTTCAGCCCGTTCTCTCGGTCAGTCCTGGCACTGACAACATCGCGTGCTGTGTTGAGCTCAGCTGAGCTCCTCCAGGAAGATGCCCCCACTGACACAGACAGCAAGTGCCAGCCAGCCCCGCTCCCTCGGCGCTTTTCCAGGGCCCAGGCTTGCTCAGCACAAAGTCAGCTCTGTGTAAAACACAACCTCAGCTTGGAAGCTGCCTGGCTCTGGCATCCCACCGCTGGCACATCGGCTGCCAGCCTTGTCCCACAGCCAAAATTACTCAGTATTTTCTCTCTGTGAAATTATTTCAATCCACTGGATACATTGGCTTCTATATGATTTCTTGAGTAGATTTCACTTTTTCAAGCCTGAAAACTCTTTATGCAATTTTTTTTTAAATTTATTCTTCATGTTATTGTTTTTTTGCATCTTCTTGTCTTCTATTTTCTAATAGAGGAAGGGGATGCACTCACATTTGTAGACAACATCCTGGTGTGGCATTGCCCTTTCTCCCCTCACACGTGAAAAACACTGGCAGAAATCCCAGTGGGCCCAGGCAATTTCCAAAACCAACAGGGCAGATAGAACATTGTTCCCCCAGCGCTGCCAAGGCCACCACTAAACCATGTCCCCAAGTGCCACCTCTGTTAAATCCCTCCAGGATGGTGACTCCACCACTGCCCTGGGCAGCCTGTTCCAGGGTTTGACAAACCTTTCCATGGAGAAATATTCCCTAACATCCAATCTAAACCTCCCCTGGTGCAACCAGCCAACATCATACCTGGTACTGTTCCCACCACAGCTCATTCTGGCATCAGAATTTCTCCTAAAAGCAATAGGTTTGACCTAGGTGAGCTCCCAGTGTTCTCATGCACATTGTACTACTGCTCTGTGGCTTTATATTTAAGATTAGCCTGACATGTCTGGGTATTTAATTTATAATTTTGGCTTGGGAAAAATTAGTCTGTCTTTACATGGAGCTATTGTAATGCCGAGACACAGATGGCTAATTATCGAAATGTCTAAGAGCATCTTTGTAGAAGTCCTAAGGCAAAAGAAAAAAAAAAACCAAAATACTTTTGACAAGCACTATTTGCTGAAACAAATTCCGTTTAATTAAGACATGAAGTCTGGACTGAAAGACAGCCCAGCTTGTCAACAATATTAACTGCAGCAGACACTGTTAGAGGTTATGCTTTGCATTAAGGCTAAATGCTAAAGGACAGGCGCTTTTTAAAGAATTCCTTGTTTCCCTGTATAACAAAGCTAAGCTGGTTAATTTTCTTGAGCAATATTTTACTTTAGAAGCTCAAATCAATGCCAATGAAAACACCCAACGTGACAGCTTTGGAGGCTGCACCCTAAAAACTCCACTCAGCAGCAGGGGCTGCTCTCTGTGCCCTGCCCCAAGGTCTGCAGAGCCCTGGGCCCCCAGAGTGGTGCGTGTGGGAGCGCAGGGGCTGTGTCAGCAGGACCATCACCACTCATGAGTGCTTCTCATACCAGGCTGGGGGTTAGAAACCCATCCCTCCTTTAACCACATCAGCAGAAACCATGGATCCATCCCAGGGACGTGCAGGTTGCTGTTCACCGCCCGCCAAGCAAGGCTCGTTAGTGAGCAGAGGGGTTGTGGGCAGAGCCACCAGCTCAAGGTCTGCACGGTCCCATAGGGCAGTAAAATTATTCAAGGAGAAATTATGCAGATAGTCAACATGTTCAAGCTGCAATGAATTATGCTGAAAACATCAGCACAAGTAGCAGTCAATTTGTGTTACGGTCAGCGACCGCAGTTCCCTTGTTTTCTCCTGCTGGAGGCCCCGGGGGTGTCAGGGATGCTCTAATAAACCCCCTAAAGCTACAGCTCCTGCACTGGGGTGTGACAGCACTTGGAAGTTAGCAGGGGAAAAAGGTTTAGTAGTAATAGCCATCATGCAAAGGACACAACACTTCATCCACTGGCAGTTCATCCACGAGTCTTCTGGATGTACCAGAGGGCAAGTGGGGGAGGAATCAGGGCAGCAGAGGAGGTGCTGGGTTTAATTACTGCGGTTTCAGCTACAGGCTGCCTCTCAGCATAGGACCAGGGAGGATCGCTTCAAACTGATGGAGGACAGGGTTAGGCTGGATATTAGAAAGAAAGTCTTCCCCGTGAGGGTGGAGTGTCAAACATGCCTTCAAAACATCACCAAAGCAGGAGGGAGGCGGATACAGTCATCACACAACATCGGGTGATGATACAGAATCATCTTGTGTTTATTTAAAGCCTTCCAGCAATAAAAGCAAACCCACTGGCTGTGGTTTCAAAGTGTTTCTTAAAGTCAGCCAAGCAAACCCCTGCGTTATCATCTGCAACAAACACAAAACAGACATGCTATTAAGCCAGGCTGTAAATATCATTTAAAAGCAAACCTGCCCAATAAATTAGGGGCTGTGGTGGCAACGGTGTTAATGCAAGTTGGGAAGGAGAGGCTCACTAGGGGCAAATAATGTATTTGTGGTGCTGCAGGAGAGAGGCAGCTAATGGAGACTGGTTTCGTAGCACATACTGCTCATGAAACCCTTCAGAGCACTGCCAAGAACCTCACAGTTGACAGGCAAGTGACAGCCAGGAAGATTTACACTCCCTTTCACACCTCCTCAGGAAGCCTGGGATGGTCCAGAACATGCCGTGAGTCTGCTGAAAACTCAGTGTCAAAAAAAGCTGTGGGTCACCCAGCCCCGGGTCCAGGCTGCCAATAAGGTGAATATGGCATCTTGTGGACTTTGCTGTCCTTTCACCTCAGAGGGAAAATTATTTGCTCAATGAAATTTAGGAATGGCTGTATCTGTTCTGGAGCTGGGAGCTGAAGGAGCACAGGAACTCTGAGGGGGGAATGTGGGGTCCAACCCTTCATGAGGCAAGAGGGGGCCCTGGAGCCACATCAGTCACTGGACAGCATCACTGTAACCTTTGTGGTCCACGGCTACCCCAGGACAGCAAAACTGGTTCCACTTCAGTAGAGTGAGTCTCACTACAGTGGTTTGATATATGAGCGCATGAAATGAAGTGGAAAAAAATATGGAAAGTTTAGTAGAGAATTTACAGAATTTAGTAGAATTTACAGTGCTGTCAACTCCGGCAATATGGGCATTTCAATTCATTAAAAGTCCAGACAAATTAGATATTTGTAGTCATTTAAAATAATTTCTCCTCTTTGACCCAGCTTAATTTATCACATTGCCTCTTTCTGCAGTGCTTGGGAGAGCTGCTGTCTGAATGAACCCAAAGGAACATATGAGTAAAATATTAAGTAGTTGTCATTAACAACAGGGTCCATTAAAACCCAGCACCACAGCTTCCCTACAGCTATTTTTGCCAGGCCAAACACAAACTATTCTCCTACAGATGTAGGATTTGTGTTTCTTGCTGTATTAAAGCCGAGACACCTTGTGACAGTGTTTTCATGAATAACCCATGTATCTCAGGATTTGCATAGTAGTCACTGCAAAGTAAAAACAGCAACAAGGGGGAAATCCCACACCTCAATATAAACTAATCCTTATTCAAATAATATTTATTCTCTTTTTCCTAATAAAAACCTCCCATGTTTCTGCCATTTTTTATGTATATTTTCAGAATTTCATGTGTTTTTATGAATAGCTACATTTTGATGGTGAAAGGAGGCTGAATAATCAACAAGCATCTACCCAAACATTCATATCTTCAATTTTGGAAATGAGTTTTCTTTTACATCAGCCCTGAGTCTACTCTGACAAGTCCAACACAGAGTAGCATTTATGCACTCACTCAG
The DNA here is from genome assembly GCA_013396775.1 of Cephalopterus ornatus. Taxonomy (NCBI): domain Eukaryota; kingdom Metazoa; phylum Chordata; class Aves; order Passeriformes; family Cotingidae; genus Cephalopterus; species Cephalopterus ornatus. The sequence continues at coordinate 634,440 of VZRE01012366.1, read as the reverse complement.
AGTTACAGGTAACCCATGAGTAAGCTTCTCTCATAACTGCATTATTCATTTCTCCCTCATCAGAAAGAGATAGTGTCAATGAAGGCTACATAAATTATATTTATCCAGCAGGCTTAAACAAAGAAGGCATCCTGCCAAGGGTTTGGTATCTTCTTTTTAAACAGCATGTATTAATGGGGTTGTCAGGTGGGGAGAGGATTAGGAAAAGATACAGGACTTCCCCAAGATCTGGAGCAAATCAAGGACAGAATGGAAGAAACTGGTGAAGACAATAAAAATATTAACTACAGCTAACATCACCTCAAAAGATGCTTTCCAGGATGCTCCTCTGGTAGGTGCCAGCAAAAGCCATTATTACAGTTTACTAACGGGGCACACACACACACACACATGTGTATCCTGCACAGGAAAATAGTATGGATGGGTGGATGGATGCATGGATAGAGAGACAGACAGACAGACAGAGAGAAAGATAATCAAGTGGCTCTCTGAAGATGATATGGATTTTCATTACATTTAGCAGGCAGGATGTGGCATGCAGCAAAGGATGTTCTTCCCTCTATTTCTCCCACAGCACCAAAGTCTGTGGTGTGGAATTTCTGCTGTTTCAGCCCTTCCTTATTAAAAGCTTTTTATAGAAGACTTAATTTAAATGTACACTTCTGCTGCTCCTGGCCACGGTTTCCCAGGTGAGCAGGTTGACTCGTAATGTCACAGCTACCTTCTGTTGACTGTCTGGGGTTTTCAGGGGGATCTTTCCATGTGGTCTGATTTGATTTCTGCCTGAAATCCACTCTCCTTCCTTTGGGTGACATCCAGAAAACACCTGTGATTTTTCATTTTGAAATACAGTTTGCAGCTTGCTGCATGCCGGCTGGAGAGCCAAGAGATCCCCGGGGAAATGAGTGACATCAGCAGGAGCCATTTGTCACAGTGACTCAGAAAATTACAGGGTAAGATGTGCGTATCACCACTGCAATAGAAGGAGGGCTCACTCTCCCCATCAAGCAAGTGGGACTTTCTGTCCCAAACCACGTCCCCTGTCACCCCGTGCTGAGCATGCTTTGAGGAGCAACCCCAGACGATGGACCCAGTCCCCTTCACCCCAACCCAAGAGCCCACAAGGTTGGCAAAAATGCTGAGAGCAGGAGAGGTGGCACTTTTTCAGTCCTGGAAGCAGAGTATTCTGTTAAGTGTGGAGAGGAGAATTAGTTAAATACTAGTAAATAAACGCTGTTCTAGCCATCAGCTAAGCCTACAAAGGCTGGACCCTGCTTGGAGCACCCCTGTTCGCTCTGCGCCGCAACATCTCTGCAGGGACCTGGCAGAAGATGGACCTTGTGGGAAGGGGCACATTGGACATGTCACGGCAGAGGGGTCTCCAGGGGCAGCTGGACTCTGCCAGGCGGGCAGCCAGAGGGACAGGTATGCACAGGAAAATATCTGTAAATAAAGCCACAGCCCAGTGAGTTCTCCCTGGGAAGGCTGTTGCAGCTCATCTCTAGACAGGTCTGTGTGTGAGTAGAAGGTTCTCTTCATGTTCAGCAGCATCTCAGAGCTCAGAAAGAAAACTCTGCCATACTGCCTTGTAATATAATAATATATGTGTAATATCTGAAGATCAAGACCATCTCTCTATTAAATTAGATAACAAATAATTAGATAATTTTAATTTACTCTATGAATCTTCTAGAGAGTAAACTGCTTACAGGCAGCTAATGCAATAAACTTACTTTATAAGCAGAGAGCAACATCTGTTACCACGAGGAGTCTGCAGCACACATTAGGATTCTGTGCACACTCAGCCATAGTTAGAGTAAATGTATCATTAAGTTGGTATCCTTTCCTATTCAAAGCACACTTTTCAAGATTTATGTACTGCAGACAATGAGATAGCAGGAGAATCAACTTGTGCTCGACTCTTCTTGCATTCAGCCCCTGTCCCATGGTGAGATAACGTTCATAAAAAGGGTAAGACAGAGCATGGAAGTCGGGTCACTTCTACATATGGGAAATACAAGCCCAGCCTCACACACATCCAAAGGCACAGCAAAACAGAAGCTGTGCTGAAAGAGTATCTTTAAGGTCACAAAATCAAGCTCTAAAAAATCAAACTGCTTCATCAGCCTCCTTCCCATACCCACACATTTTCAGGGAACATCCCAGGCCTGTAGGCAAAACCATGGATTAATGTGACTTCTAAAAGTTATTAAATATCTCAGCTGAGTATGTGCAAACTGCACTTTTTCCAAAGGTTTGCAAACTCAACAAACTGGGCAAATAGAAGTGACAGGAAAGGTTGTTATTTGTAAACAATCTGCTGTGCCATGGATGTGACAGGCTTATTCCAGATCCAAAGGGTGCTATGAAAGATCAACAAATACATTTTCAGCTGGGCTAAACACTGTATTTAAAGGGCACATGTCAATCCAAACACTTAACCTTTTTCAAAGCTACAATGACACCACATTTTCAGTAGTGACCAGTGATTTCTCACTGTTTGAATGGGGAAGAAGCCTGTTTTTTGGAGGATGGATGCCTTATTGCCATCGACACAGCTTGTCTGGATTTCTAACTGAACTGGCAGCACAATATAAAAATAAAACCAAATCAGCCGAGCAATGCTATTGTGCATCTTAGCAGTAATAGAAAACCACATCGTCCCTTCAGGCAGATGAGCACAGCACTAAAGATATCTCCTAACGTCATTTATGTGAAAGTTGCATTTTTATTATAAATTAATCTACCATGTCAGTCACACATGCAAGCCCTGTCAATGGTCATCACACACACCAAGGAAATGAGCCTTGCTTGCTTCTCGATTTTGCAGCTGCTGACTTGCCCTGTTTGAGGGGAACTCAATGAGGTAGGATTAATGGGCAAGGGCTTGGTAATAAGCAGAGTTTATCTGCCTTAGTGCAAACGAGGGACAGGCGCTTGGCAGGAGCATGGGCCTGCATCATCCATGTGCTTGCTGTGGGTGAAACTGCTGGAATGTCCATGGCAGGTTAGTTGGGAAGAAAGACTATTGTATCTGTGCTTTCACTTGCCATCATGGGCTCTTGTAATCCCCCTTTTTTTTAGAGTCTGGGGCAAGTTCCAGTGAGGGTCACTGAGTGTATGGATGGTTTGTGCCAACACCTTTCGTCCAAGAAGATTAAAGGCTTTGGGAAGAATGAACTTGCACATCACGAGGCAAAGCAAAATAAATCAACACAGGAGCCTCACCACACTCACCTACACAACAAAGTCCCCTGCTAAGATGTATGTGGGGGAAGAATCCGGCAGACAGTTGATTTACCCTTCAAGACAGAACAACTAGAGAGCAACCCTTGGTGCCAAGCTCTAGATAAGATGCAATCCAAGTTCTCTGGCTGCTGGAAGGTGTCACTTGCTCTGTGTGAGGACACAGAGATGCCGACATGATGAACGGCCGAGGAACAATCATGACAGTGCTGGGACAAGGTCGCTCTGAACGGTTCTGCACCAGCACCGGGGCTGACTGCAGCTGAAACGTGGAGCACAAGGGCCTGTGCTGGCCAGGGGAGCAGGAAAGGATGCACTGAAACCTTGGAAGCTGTAGCTCTGATTATGGACCAGAGCCCTTGGTTATATTCAATGTTATACTCAGCAGTGAGCTAAAAAAAGCCTCTTTTTCTGCCTTCTAACGATTACTCTAAGCTAGACTAGAAGTCAGTAAAAATTCCTGGGGCTTTCAGCATCAAGGAGCCAATCCCTGTATATTCCCTCTTTTCCCTGTGGTGTCCTGTGTCCTTCTCCAGGCAGGTACCCAGAGAAGCAGGTGGAGGAACTGTACACTTTGACAATTCCCTTTGACTCTGACCACGAGTTTTCAAAGTAAAATTCAACTCACGTCTCAATGGGGACTCAAGGTCAGCGTCTGTCAATGTGCTTTATATAGGAAACAGGCTATTTTTAATCTCATTGTTCTTCTGGTCCCAAAAATCTTAGAATCATGGAACGGTTTGGGTTGGAAGGGACCTTGAAGATCACCTCATTCCATCCCTCTTGCTATGAGCAGGGACACCTTCCACTAGCCCAGGTTGCTCCAAGCCCCGTCCAACCCGGCCTTGGACACTTCCAGGGGTGGGGCAGCCACAGATTCTCTGGCAAAATATGACTCTTCCACAAAAAACCCAACCAACAACAAATTCACAGAAAACCTAAAGCTGCACACACTCTGGAGCATGGCAGACACCTTGGACTCTGTGTGTGGGGCTTATGCAAGATGTTGAGCTGCACTTTGCCTGTGTGATCCAGAAAGAACCACGAGGGAACACACTGAAGGCTGCCTGGGTCTGTCTGGGAGACTGTTAGAAAAGATGTGCACCCACAGCCCTAAGCTCAGCACGTCTGTACTGACACTGCACCTGAACTTGTTCAGCTTTAGATAGTCCACACATTAATTCTGTGATCATAATGCTCTGACTCTGAAAATTGGGTTGAATATGGGGCTTCACCCTCCAGATTTGGCTCAGTTATCTGTGGTTGGGTCAACAGGTATAGAAACATATGTAAAAGAATGGCCTTAAAACAGCTTTCAGCCTCATGAGCCATCCAGAACAGTGCATATCATTCCTGTACGTGCAGAAACCCCTTTTGAGCTGCTCTGTGGGGGAAGGAGGGAGCAACCTAAGATGCACTGAAAATTTGATAACTGGATTAGGCACAAGAAAGCATTTCCTGAGGGGGAAGAATCCACATCTTCCCTACTGAGAAAGATTTCTAAACCAATCTCATTTATCATGCATTCATTTGTTGAGTAAATATTCATAACATATAAGTGCTGGTGTCACTTTAATATTCTGATTAGCATGGTACATCGTTTCGTCTGTCTAGATAATGGTGAAAGTCATACTAATCGAAGTAATGTTGTGTGTCAAATGATACAGAGCTGATTTACTTAAGACTTGGATGTCTGCTCCAATTAACTTCCAAAGTAAATTGCACTGAAGTTCCTTTTTCTGTCTTTTATAAAATAGAATACATAAAAAGTATGAGTTGCAAAGCAAGTCCGCCGAAGTTCTCTTATATTGCCTCTTGCCATATCCACTGACCTTCAGCCAGTTCCAAAGCAGAGAGAAGCCTGCAAAACTCATAAGAGTTATCCCCTGCTCCTGCAATAAATTCATATCTATTTGCAAACACGAGCTCAGTGAGCAGCCTGCTTCACATCTCAGGCTTTTCTGGGCACTGCACAGCTGGTACAGAGAGACAGAAACCGCACGTGGAATAAAGGATGTGAGAGATATAAAGTCCATATGGTTGAATGAAATCAGATCATTGTGTCTAAATTGCTTCTTTAACTGTTGCTGGATGTGTTTATAATCTACTTTTACAAGGCACACAAAAAAGCACCACTCAGGTTACCACTGAAAGCCTGACCTTATTAACACCCGCTGTATCTTGTGTGCACTAACATTACTGGAATATATTGTACTACTCCAATATTTTTGCACTTCAGAAGTGCATTTGAAAAGTAGTTTACATGACAATCAAGCACGCAGTTCAGGCCAAGTGAATGGAATGAATAATGAAGTACAAGGAAACAGAAGCTGGGCACAGTGAAAACAGAATTATTTTGGTCACACTGGTTTCGAATGAATTGAAATCAAACAAAATATTCAATGGTTGGAAAGATATTAGTTGAGAATAAGGCAAGGAAAGCACGAAAGACTGGAATCCCAGTTAGTTTAATTTCTAAAAAGCAAAAATTACCAGTTCAGTTGCCAGCACACTGCTCGTATATCAAGTCTATGAAAATTAACTGTAGGAAACCTTATTCAGTCTCTGATTCAGAACACATCAGCCCAGGTAGTAACTCCACACTCAAACCAAAATCCACTCACACCCAAACGACACGAGCTCCAGAACACTAAGCACTTGTTCACGTTGCAGTGATTTTTCAGGGGAATTTGGATACAGGTTTCAGCACTTTGCTGAGTCAGCTCTCAGCAGCTCTCCTGGACTTGCCCAGTCTGTAGTGTCAGATCCCGGGAAAGGCTTTAGGCAGGATCTACAACGTCTAAGAGCAAAGGGGATGAGGGGGTGCAGGTACCTGGATCCTGAGGGGCTCAGCTGAGGACCACCACCATCATGCCACAGCCCCTCCTGCTGCTGCCCAGCTGCTCCTCAGCATTTAGTGCCACTTTAAATTCTCCTGGTGAACCAGAAGCACCTGAGAAGGAACAAGTAAATATTTAATCTACTGTCTGAGTTTTAACAGGTAGTTCTGGGGAGAGCTATTGAATTTTTATTTGGAGAGATGATTTGTGCTCAGAATATTAGAATGTGATGCTCACTCAGGGATGTTCAGAGCAGCAAACCCTCCCCAGAAGTACTTGAATTACCAACGTTTCGACTGGGTTTTTAATGACTCTTGCCTGGAGTGAGGGGACTTTATCAGTATTCATGGAACGGACCGGACGGGGAAGCTGCAATCGGATCGCTGCCTTCTCCAAGCCAGGACTGAAGCTGATTTGCACCATTCAGTCACCAATAGCAATATCAAATCCAGCCTAATCAATGGTGGCTGACAGCGCTGGAATGGCTTTGGCGATGCAGACGTGCCCCCAGCCACAGGCTCTGTCAGAGCTTCGGCCACGCAGCGACAGCGATCCCTCCGCTCAGCTCCAGCCACGGGCACCTGGAAAGGACACAGGAGAACAGACTCGAGCCTGAACTTCCTTACGTTTAATTAAGTTTGTTCCTCAGGTTCCCTTAATTGGGCAATTTGTATGTCATTTCCTGTTCGGGGGGGAGGAAGGATCAGGAGAAACAGATGTTGCCCCCTGCAGTCTGTAGAACACAGAGAGCCATGAAAACTCATCCGTCCATCTGATTGCTTTTTTATTAAGTAGCACAGCTGCTGGGAAGGTGGCAAGAACTGAGGTATGTCAAAACATTAACTTCTGCTTTGGCGGTTTTTATCCCCCCATTCTCCTTTGAATTTGCTAGTAAAAAATAAGATGGAAAATAAGGTAGTAAACCTGCTTTCTCTTCCAGCTTTTGAATACACAACAAACATCTGGTTTTGTCTTTTTTTTTTTCTGAGAGAGGAGTGCAACTGGGGACTTTTTGCAATAACACGCTGATTTTTCTAGAGGATGTTTAGGCAAAGGTTTATTTATGTACTTCATTGGTAAAGGGTTGGTGTTTCTGTTTCTTGCAGAAGTTCAAAGTCGTAACAGCTAAAAAAGGGTGCAGGACTGATTTAATACAGGCTGACATAAATGCAAGTTTTGGCCACACTATTCGAAAACTTGTCAAATGGTGTAGCGTTGTGATGTATCCTCTGTGCAGCTTGGGAGGGCTTGCAAATGAACAAAGTGCCTTGGGTTGCAAAGCAGAAGGAACAGGCTTGATTTTGCACAAAATGGGGCAGGGAGGGAGGAAAGAGAAGGGAAAGTCTTCAGGTCCCTTCAGGTTTAGTCATTTTTTCAGGATTGTCAAACACAATCATACATTCAAAACATGTAAAATTCGGTAGCAACAGATACGGAGGTTATGTGGGGAACGGCCTCTGCTGAACGTGAAAATATATTAATCCATTTCCAGAGTTCTCTGGCTGTGGTCAAATGAATTTCAGACGATTGCCCTTTGATTGCAAGTCCAGTCACTGTGAAAGGAGGGAGCTGAGATCCTGAAGGCTGAGTCTAAAGGGAACACTGAGGGCTGAGCCTGAAGCAAAGCCTTGGCCATCATTTTGATCTGGCTAAAATCAAATCTGGTAGAGACTCACAAGATCACACAATTATGGAATCATTTAGGTTGGAAAAGACTTTTAAGATCATCATGTCCAAGCATTAGGATCTCTTGATTCTTTCTCATTTACACTGAGAAATAATCTATTTCTGCTGCACTTTTCCAGCAGAAGGACATGTCAATCCTACACCTCGTCTGTGTAAAGATCTTTTTATCTACTCGGATTTAACCAGTCTTAGAGCAGAGTGAGCTATACTTACCCCCAGCTCCAGGGGCTCAGGGATGCTCAGACCCAGAGGTTTGCAGTGGATTTCTTGGTGGGAGAGAGGAGAATACACCTGGAGGAGCAGACTGCAGGCATTAATGGGAAGAAGAAAAGTCGTAACCTTGCCCCAGAAAAGTGTGCAAGCACCACAATTTTGGGGAAGAGATCATTCTGCTGAAAGAAATGACACTGTTTTCTTCAATAAAAAATGTATTTCAAATTACTAAAATATGTGAGCCATTCTCTTATACTCCACTAGCTCCAAACTATAAAAATTTACAGCTGAAGCCAACTCTGCGTGGAGCTGAAGCTGGTAAAGGAGACTAGACCATGACTTGTTATGTAAATAAGCCCATAAAAGTCTTGAGATTTTACGTGAAAATCAGACCTGCAGCAACCATTCTGCCTCTAGCTCTGTGGATTGTTTAATTTGTATGTACATGATTATGCAGTGTTATTATACAGAGAAGGCAGTTTACAAACCTTTAAGTGATCAATCAGTTAAATAAATAAAGCATCTCTGGCGATGCCGTACTAACTTTTTAGGAAGCGCCTCAGCCTTGTGTCATTACCATAATCAGCTTGAATAATGTTTTCACAGCAATTACCACCAGTGGGTCAATGTCTGCTAATAGCAACCTTTTTCCTCCATGGATCATGACCACAATAAAGCATGACAGCCCCAGAAGGCGCCGGGTGTCAGAAGACTTTCTCTGCTACCGGTGCCAGACTACTTTAATGTGGCACATTCAGGGACAATAGATTGTCAAGGATCACTCAATGCAACAACAATTTACTGTCTCAGTGGGAGTTTTCTTGTTTCGAGAAGTTCAGCAAGTGTTATAAATCTGGAAATTACATCAGATGTAAGAGGAAAGTACACATATACCAAAGTGGTTTGTAACAAATCGAAGTTGTACCTGCTCAGAAACTGCTTTTTCAGCCTGGATTTCCTTTCCCTGTGTCGTTACCCCTTGGCAGTAGTTGACATGGGGTCGAGCTGGCACCAACTTTCAGGCTTTACTGCATTTTTTTCTGCAACAAAATGCTTTAAAATGTTTCAGGAAAAGCAGCATTTGGCCAGTTAACTTAATTAAAACCAGGGTGATTTAAGCCCAATACCCTGGGGTTACCAGGAGGGTTGTGGAGGTTAATTGCAATTGTTACAGTATTACTTTCCAAACTCAGATTTTTCATTCCTTGTATGCAATAAATCCTGCAAAATCAGGTTACAGAACTCTACATACAACACGCGAGTTTTGCTAATTCTAATATAAGAAAGTGATCTACAGACACTCAACACCTTTGCACAGCTGGAAAACAACCACATCGTAGGCTGGTGGAACTGATATTCCAGACTTCATGCCAGACCTCCAGTGGCACAGGGCAAGTGTGGGAGCAGAACCCATCTGTCACTCCCAAGGAGCATTCCAGAGCTGTCACCAGTCCAGCAGAGCGGTGTCACAGCAATAGGGTCACTGGAAGATGTAATGCTGCAAATTAAAATGGATTTTTTGATTAAATGGACGTTTGTCTCATAAATACATTGAGGAGGGGTTTATTTTCCTATGCAAAATACGTGTACAGACAAATCTGTCCACAGAAGCTAAAAGCAAAAGCCAAACAAAACCTCCTTATTTTGACAGGTCTGGGTTGCCCTTCCCTCCAGCCTGGAGATTTTGATCCTCAGCTGGGTGCTTTGGAATAATTTCCTCACTTCTTTTCACCACTCAGCCCTTGCAGAGTGAAGCCACCGCCTGATCCAGGTTGGAAAAGGGATCTGGGGCCTCCCACAGGTGAAGGGACAGCAAGAGTCAGCGCAGCCCTCGCCGTGGGCACTGCCACCTTGGTCAGCAATAAGGGCAGATTTCCTGAAATGTAATTTTACTGAATAACCTAAAAAATACCCAACAAAAAACAAGCACAAAAAACCCCCCCAAAAAAACAAAACAAAGAAAACCCCAAACCAAAACAAAAACCCAAACAAACAAACAAAACCTCACCAAAAACAACAAAACAAACAAACAAAACCCCACAACCAAACAAGCTTCTACAAGCTCATGGGTGATATCTGAAGTCTTGGTTTGAAAATAGATTTTTGCCTTATTTTTAAAACTCTTTTCTCCTGCCATTTTCAAGTAACCACCCTGCAAGTCTCATGTTTGGTATTGTAACACACAGTAAAATTACTGTATTTAGTCTGCAGAATTTAACATGATTTATGGGATCAGGAATTTGAAAAGCAAACCCCACCTCTGTCTTCCCTCTCTGGAAGCATTTCAGCTATTCCCACTTTCAATTATTTTCAGCTCCACCAGTGTGATCAGCATATTTGAAATTCAATCAGCCTTCTCGTTTAAAACATTTCATGCGTGTGTCACACTAACAATCAACAAGAGTCCCGAATTTAACATCTGTTCCTAATAGTAAAGGGGTTTAATTTGAGAAATGAAAAAATATATAACGTAATTACTAGGCATTCAATCAGAGTGAATAATGTGTTTGCTACCAGCATTCTGTCCTGTCAGCAAAAACCCTGGAGAGGCAGAGCAGCAGCAAAGTGGAATTTCTAGAAATTGGGGGAAATAAACCATCAAAATACTGAAATGAGAGAAAGCTGGTGCTGTGCCCTCCCTCTGGATCACCCCCGGGAGCACAGGGGTCACTGCTGGGGGTGCACAGCAGCCAGCCCGTGGGACCAGCGATGCTCTCATCACACCATCCCTCTGCCCCGCTTGGCTTCTGCAAACAGGTGGCATTTGTTGCCACAGAGGCAGGCTGGGTCCAGGGGATGATGCTGTGTGTCCCCCCTCCGTGTTCTACAGACCGCTAATAGATACCCGTTACGCAAACGTTTTTTTAAGAACACGGTTTAATCTGGTTGGTTTCCTGTTACTCAGGTTGGATCTTAGGAAAAATTTCTTCACTGAAGGAGTGTTTAAGCGTTGGAGCAGGATGCCCGGAGAAGTGGTGGGGTCACCACCCCTGGAAGTGTTCAGAAATGAGTGAGCAGACGCGGCACTCCGTGAGATGTTTCAGTGGGCACGGGGGTGTTCAGTCGAAGTTTGGACTTTCAAATATCTAGCGTAACCCTCTCGGGTTTTTGGTACTTACGGAATAAACTTTGCCTTGCCTGGGGGAGCAGCGATCCCTGGGCAGAGGTTTGAGTTATTTCTCCAGGACATGCAGCTCTCTGCACCCACAGGATGTTACGTCCCAGCAGCACGTGGATCCTCTGTGAGCATCCGCTGAGGGTAAACAGCCACCGATGCACAGGTAGTGCCATTTTCCCAGCACTCCTTGGACCTATATTTTAGCACATCTTCAAGCACAGGAGAACAAACGGAAACAAAATGGTAATTATTTTGAAATGTGGTGATGTAGAAAATACATATTCCCCCCTTTTTGCCTCGGAAGTGAGAGAAGTACTTCACTTCTCACATTTTTGGGCAATGCTCCATTTGGTTCATAATTTAGATGTATGACTTTGTATCTCCGATCTGCTCAGTCAGATGCACAACACAATTTTAATTATTTCAAAATGATTTAAATGGAATAATAAATCTAGTGTTTGATGTAACATGGCTGCCTGACCCAAAGAAATATGTGGATAATTATCATGTTTCCCAAGTGGATTGTTTTTTTCCCCAGATCAGTCACTAATTAGTGGCTACACTCACAATGATAACTCGGAGTAATTGTGATGTTTTGCTGCACTGTTTTGGACAAGAACAAAATAATCCTCTTAATGAAAATAAATTTATAGATTTTACTCTGAGCCCAAAATGCAAATGTAGTTGGTCTGATGGTTATGAGCACAATAAACAGAAGTGACTTTAAAAAAATACAAAGGTCAGGAACTTGTAATACTTATTTTCTAAACAGGAAAACTTGGTGTGAACCCTGGGCACAGGCAGTTTGGGCAGACTCTGGAGAGACCACCACACTCTGTTCCCAATGGAAAACCAAAGGAACTCAGCCTGGGCTGCCCCACAGTGCAGAGAGATCTACTGGGTTAATCTATCAATAATTAATTAGCTAGATTTGAATTAATGCTATCTTCGAAAGTGTCTACAATCTCGTTGTGGTTGCAGAACCCTTGACAAGGTCATGGCAAAGGGAGGTAAATCAGATCAGTCCAGTAAGGAAAGGGTCTAGCCCTGGATGAGCAGTTTTGGCTAGAAGAGGAAAGATCAGTGTACCTTAGGGATGCTTTTAAAACTTTTCTGTGTAATAATTCCTGTGTGATACAACACCACTCCAAATCCCATTTTCTCAGAGTAGCCCAACCTTCTAACATCCAACTTCAGGTAGCAAAGTCCTCCTTAAAGGCCAACGACCTAAATTAATAATAACCAGCGGTAATAATGTTGATTTATCATCTCTGGAGCTATATTTTTCACAGGTGTCTAGTTAAACTTCGAGTAATCTCCTCAATCAGGACATTTTTACTCTCAGTGCAGTTACTCAAGTGCAGGTTTCAGCTGCATTTAAAGCTGCTCTCAGGGCTCTAATCTGTGTTTTGTCCTTAACTGCTTTGGAAAATTAAATAAAAAAAAGGTTGCTGAGGCATGAACAAAGATGAAGAGAGCCAAGAAGAAGGCATGAAACAAAAGCTCTGCCCCCAGTCCTGCTTAATTTCATAAATCCTTGATTATATGTGGAGAGGGCGACATAACCTCAAAAAAAAATTCCTCAGACTTCTGTAGTATTTTGAATAAAAGGAAATGTTCCTTCTCACTTGCCTTTTAGTCTGAATGTTGCTTTTTTCTTAGTGTATGTGCTTTTTTAAAAAAAATACAGCTCTGCCTACATACTGTGGTATTTTGTCATTCTTAAATTGCATTATATAAATATTTTGCCCAAAAAGCTGTGGCTGCCCCATCCCTGGAAGTGTCCAAGGCCAGGTTGGATGGGCCTTGGAGCAACTTGGGCTAGTGGAAGGTGTCCCTGAACATTGCAGGGGGTGGAATGAGGTGATCTTCAAGGTCCCTTCCAACCCAAACCATTCTAGGATTCTATGGAATGCATAAACGAGTATTAATGTCTTCCAAAACAAATTCTCCCCCAGTTCTCTTGATTGTACTGCTTGCCTTCAAGGGTGTAGAGCACGGCCTAATTATGCAGCTGTTTTCAAGACAGAAAACACTTAGTGGGTGGAAATAAAAAGGTTGGGTTTGTCACTATTGACCCTAAGTTGGTTTCCTGCCGATGTTTCTGCGATGCTCTCCCCTGGCTGGCAGTGAGTGAAGGCTGTGAGCTCCTGCACCCTGTCCCTGCTCAGCCTCCTCCTCCAAACCAAACCAGTGCCCCTGGCACGGTGCTGCCACTGCTGCAGGGGACAGCATCACCCACCCCAGCACGTTCTACGTCTCCTTGCTAATTCCACATCTCCTTTGAGCCCATTCAGGTAGCAGAGAGTTGTGCTGATCTTACTCTTATCAGCAGTTGCCAGGGCTTGGGAAGGTAACTTTGAATTAGCACAAAGTGAGTAATTCCACCAGTCCTTTAGAAGAGCTTTCAGCAATAGCTGCTGTATGAAATTATTCACTTCCCATTGCTGTCAGCAGTTCTTTTATTTACCGTGATTTTTCTATCCTTTATCCCCAGCCCTAATTTTGACCTTGAACTCCCTGGGTATGTCCTGTTCTTTCCACGGCCCTCAGAAATTCCCGTTGCTCTGTGAGGCTGCAGCGTGGGTGCTGTGTGACAGCAGGTGCCGCTGCTCTCACTCCCCAGCTCCTGAGGGAGTAAAGGAGGGATGGGGAATATGGACATACACAAAATCATAGAATTACAGAATCTCCTCAGTTGGAAGGGATCCACCCGGATCAAGTCCAACTCCTGGCCCTGCACAGAACATCCCAAGAATCACACCCTGTCCCTCAGAGCACTGTCCAAATGTTCCTGGAGCTCTGGCAGCCTTGGGGCTGTGCCCACTGCCCTGGGGAGCCTGGTCAGTGCCCAGCCACCCTCTGGGGGAAGAACCAGTTCCTGATGTCCAACCTGAACCTCCCCTGACACAGCTCCAGCTGCTCCCTTGGGTCCTATCATGGGATTGTCTGATAAACACAAACATCACACAGACAAAATTACAGCCTTTTCAACAGCAAATGCAAGCTGTGGACCTCAACAGCCTGGGCCAGTCCTGTCCCTCAGGCACCCCCTCCCAGCTGGTGCAAGGGGCCCTGCTCAGAAGGACACATCCAGCACCACTGTTTGCTGCAAGCAAACCCACATCTCCACCTCATCCTTTAAATGAGTTTATCAAACGCTCTAACATTCAGTTCCCTCCTCGTTTGTGCTCCACGACGGTGTCAGTGTTTCATGGTCACACCGAGGGGCTCGGGGACCACAAGCACCAGCACTCGCCCCTGACTGCACACCCCACACGTGGAAACATGGAAACAAAGGGCAGAGACCACGACAGCTTTGGCTCCTCTTTCCCAGTGACATATTTTGGTGGGAATGTCTGGTTCTTTAATTATTTCCTCATTATATATGGTACAGCACAACTTGTGTGTGAGCTGTTGCGACTAATGTGATTTTGCCACGGAGAACGTGAGAGAAGGTGTCCTTAATGGGCTTGCCTTGAACAGCAATCAACACAATGAACACACCCCACACGACCAGGAAAACAAATTGAATCATTCCCGCAGCTTTCATTTATCCACTTTCCATCCAGGTGCACAGAAATCACATTTCATATGAAATCCCAACCACACAGTGGACATAAATTTACACAAAAGTATTAAATTGTTTCTATATATAAAGTAATTCTGGATGAGATTATAGATTCCTGGCTTGGATTGACTGCAAATTCGCCATCCTGTGACTTGATTAAAATGCATTATGAAAGGAAGATGGCAGGAAGGCAGCCTGCAATTCCCAGGCAGGAAAAAAAAGCCTCCAGTTTGCCCTGCTGAACGTCCTTTGAGCAGAGTCTCTGCTTTAGCACACAACTGCATCTTTGCTGCACGCTCAGATAAGCCCAGCTCCAGAACGCCACATTTTCCATTCCGCATTTCCATTTAAAATTCCTGTTTCATATGCTATTCTGAGGCCAGTTACTTGCAATCTGGATCTTAATGCAAATATTTAAAGCTTAAGATAGAACCAGGAATAGCGAGCTCGAGGACTGATAAAGCATTAGAAAGCCTTTTATCTTCCCAAGTTCCCGTTTCACTTTTGATTCAGCACAGTGAGTTATGGCACATGGGCCCATATCTGTGTCCTCATTAATGAAAATGAGGACAACAAGAACAAACAGCTGAAAGAAATGTCACATAAAAATGCAATTTTTAGTGCATGAGAACATTCCCCGGTGCTGAGCCCTGGAGGAATGTGGGCACCAGGGAGGGCTGAGCTGAGGGTGAGGGCTGTGGTGACCCCCTGGCTTTTCCCAGGACCAGTGGGATGTGGGGGAGTGGGACTGGCCAGAAAACCACAGCGCTAACACCACCAGCAAATAGATAGGATTTTTTGTGTGTATGTCTATACTTTATGCAGATATCAATATAAACTACCTGTATCTACAGATCAGATCCAAGAATTCTCTTCACACAGTGTCTGAGAGCGTGCAGACCTCGGTGCCTCACAGGAGGACACACAGCCCTGTATTCTCCACCCCGATCTCCTGATATTTAACTTAAACCCAAAGCACATGCTTGAACCCTTTCCCAAGGGTTTGTATCCATCAGCCGTAGTGGTGGGCATTCCTTGCTGCTGTATGGACAGCCAATCTCCCTGGAATCTGTAAGTCAAACATTTCAGGTTTAAAAGACAGTTCCAAGAGGGCATTCTTGTGTTGTGTTTTCCATTTCACCCTCCCTCACAGAGTTAATGGCAGAATGCCCTTTGATGTCCCTTTGCAGGGATAACCAGAGATATGTAGCATAGCGAATCTACCTCTAATAAAATGAAATGTCTGAATTGAATTAAATGAGATTCTGTTGATATCTTTTGCTGGAAAATCAACCTCTTTATTCTTAAATTGACCTGTCCTTCAGTCTCTTAGCACCTAATTGTTACTTCCCTGGTGTCTGCTAATGGGTTTGAAATCAAAGGAACATAAATGATAATTGCAACAGTTTAAATTCCTTCTCATTGATTTTTTTCAGTCCTTACTGGCTTCTTTGCAAATCCACGCACACATACATGCTGCTGGGTTTGTGCCCTTGCAATAAATCAAACCCAGCTTTGAAATGGCAAAACCACACCAATGTTCATTCAGCTGCATTTCAGTTTGGTGGCTGTATTCTCCAGGTCTGTTAAAATAACATCTAAACGTGGCATTTTCTTGAGATTCAACACTTACAAACCCAGCAGACTGTCATTTTTACTGGCCTGTATATGATTATAGCATGGCATGAGGCTGTGCTATCGGAGGTGGGGAAGCTGAACACTTGTGCTTGTTCTGAGGGTGTGATTTGGGGTTGGTGACAGCTCTAAGAAGTACCTGATGCTGTACTTTGCTCATATTTTAACCCCTAGTGCCAAAAGGTCACTTGCTTCCAAGCTATCACTGGCTCCAACAAGGAACAACATCTTTGCCAGTGTCATTCCCCCTCCCCTTTTGGCCTGATCAGATCTTGCTAAATAAATCATAAAAAAATGACTTTAACATTCCAGTCATACTCATCTCCTCATCTGGTTTCAGTGATGCCATCTAGGTGGAATTTATGCTCAGTGTAATCAATTCGGAGAGTTTCCTTCCTTGATTAATTCTCCACCTGATACTTTGATCTGGTGTTAATTCTGCTCCCTTTTTTAATCCTGCCCTTTTTTTTTATCTGGGGGGTGACCACAGGGCCAGCTGATAACCCAGCCTGTGCATGGAGCTGCCTGTGGGGGTGACTGCCCACTCCTGTGTCCTCACTCGTGTCAGCCCTCCCCAAAAAACACTGGGTCAGGGGGCCCACCATGGCAGATGTGACTTCTCCCTTCCCAACATTTCAAGCATTGCCTCCAAGCAGGAGCTGCCAGTCTATTCTCTCCTCTGCTCATTGCCTGCATAACGTATTTTAATGCAGATTTTAAATAGAAATCTCTCCAGAGAAAGACAGAAATGGTGCATTGCAAGGGAAGAAAAGGTTCTCAGCACCAGCAGCTCCTCCCAGACCCGCACTGGCCCAAGAAACAGAGGGTTTATCTCCGCACAATGGTGTGTGGGAAATAGCTCTCTGCTCAAATGAAGAGATACAGCTGAAAACCAAAAGATACAAAAAAAGGTAGCGCTTCTAACACCCAGTGAGATAACAGCAGTGTCATTCATGCTCACAGATATATTGGAGGGATTTGAAAAAATCCCGCAATTTGTCTCTTCTTCTGACAAACAGAGGATGCTCATCACCTGTTGCAGCTCTGGGAAGTGCTGTGAGTGTAACAGCACAGATCCAGACCTCAGCACCTGCTCAAAGGGCAGGAAACCCCAGTGGGATATTACCTTTGGAGTGAAAACACCTTCCCTGCATTTCTTGCTATTGAGCACAATCAACTGCAAAAACCTTAATCGTTCCACACCGGGCTTGTTGGTCAAAATTTCCAGAAATCCAAGGAAAAAAAAAGCATCTCTGTCCTTTACCCTCCATGGACATAAAGATACACTACAGATATTTCCATGGCTCCAATATTTACTGAAGGTTCAAGCAATCCCTGTTTTAAATCCCCCTTTTTAACACAGATCTTACCAGTCACAAGGGGAACGTGCAGCCTGACACCTCACACTGTGCATCACCGCAGCAAAATGTGAAGGGCCAAGTCCGTGCTCTCCATTTGGGATTCCTGAGGCAGATGGATGGACTGTTGCTGGTTAGTCATTTCTGGGCAGAATTTCATTATAACCCTGCAGAGCAGCGAGGGGGGCACAGCTTTCAGGCAGGGATCTCCACAGCTCTTTAGACACCCTTGGCAGCCTGGGAGTTGAGAAAATAGACATATTTTAACCAGATCCCAGACCACGGGCTTCAGGCAATCTCCTTCTCTCAGGAAATCATAGAATTCTAGAATGATTTGGGTTAGAAGGGTCCCTAAAGACCATCTAGTTACACCCCCTCTGCCATGGGCAGGGAAATCTTCTACTATCCCAGGTTCCACAATCCCCACCCAACCTGGCCTTAAATATTTCCATAGATGGGGCACCCACAGCTTCTCTGGGCAACCTGGGCCTCACCACCCTCACAGGGAAGAATTTCTTCCCCATATCTAATCTAAATCTCTCCTCTTTCAGTTTAAAGCTATCCCCCCTCATCCTATCACTACACGTCCTTGTAAAAAGGTATGGTCATGGTTGTCTGCATGGTGCTGAGATCCTGGGGTGGTCTTGTTTCTCCCCTCCCTGAGCTAAAATACAGCCCTGAGCTGCCCCAGTGTACATCATCCAGGTAATTTTGACCCCAAAGCAGGCAGGTGAGTTCACTCCCACATCAGAGCTACACATTAAATATATGGTGCATCACACTTCAAAGGACAGTGTCTTGATCCCCATTGGTTTTAACTAAAAATACTCAGAGCAGGTCCCCTGAATAAGTCCCTGTAATTCTGCTGCCAAAGCCTTTCTGTAATCAAACGGTGCAAGGCAAGTTTAAAGTAACCAAATTAGTGCCTCCACCACTGCCAGGGTTTACTGAAAATAGGAACATTTTAATGCACCCAATATTGTCTCACTCGAGGCATGCTGGCTATTTTCTCTCAGATGATCAGTAGGCAGTAATATTTTGATGCTCTGATGCTACTGAAATAAAGACATCACAGGAAGAGCACTGTATGGTTTTTATCTCGGGGAAATCTAATGCAATGTGCCACTTCAGATTTTAGTTATGTGGCCTTACACCATAAAGAACAGTAGGTGTTTTGGCTGCATAGCAGAACCAATCTTCCAGGTACAACCTTTCTCAGCTGCAATGACAATTCACTCTTACTTTTTATAATAAAGTGTTATAAGACAAGTATTATTAGCACAAGGAGCTTTAAAATCTCACTGCTTGAAAGTTTAGACTTGTGAGGAGTACAGCAACCCCTAAAGACACCAAGAGCCACCGGGGTGAGAAGCAGAACAGACCTTCCCTGCCATGTCAACAAGTATTTTAAATCCTTGTTGAAAAGCTGCACAATTACATTATGAGGGAAAGCATCCGAGGAAGCAAATACTCCCTGATTTCCCCTGGTACCAGGGCACGCTGCCTGCGAGTTGCTGAGACATTTCAAGATCACTTTGGAATTCAGGCAGGACTTGATGAACAGCCCATGACACGTAATGAAGGAAAACAAAACAAAAAAAAAAATCACCAATTAGAAAGCTGGGAAAACTTCTGACAGGAAAAGGGGCTTTTCCTGGTACCTTAGAAATGATCCCTCTCAATGAGAGAGTGAAGGAAAATGGCCCAGGACACACATGGATCTTGTAGCAGTACCCTTCTCTTGCTGAGAGATTATCTGTATGAAATACAAAATATTAAAGTAATGATGCCCTGGAATCTAGAGAGGAAGACTCCCTCTCATTTTACCTGGAAAGAGGAATCTTCCCCTGTTTCACAACTCAGTTATAGAGAGTGGTCAGAGACACAATGGTGAGAAGGACAGAGGGAAGGGAAGGGCAAGGAAAAGGGCTCAGTGTTCATGGGATGAATCCATGTCTTGGTACCACAGAGTTTTTCCAGGTGAGTATTTTGTCACAGATCCTCCTGCCTGCTCATAATGAGAGAAAATAAAGTTGTTGTTGACCAGGCAATACTACTGGGACAGTGAGAAAATTACAGAATGAAAATCTGGTCCATCCAAAAAAAAAACCTGATGGCCAATTAAAAACTACAGGTATTGCTGTCCAAAAAAAAACTCCAAAAAACTATTAGAGGTAAAAATGAATGGAGATTCATGTTGTTGATGACTCTGTTACCTGCCCCTCCCTCCTCTGCAGTGGTACAGCAATACTGTTCCTTGCAAGCAGCAAACCTTACTTGAACCATCCTTTTTTTGTGGTTAAGCTGCCCTTAATGTAAGAAACATTAAATGAAAATCAAACCTCCAACACAGCAGAATAAGAATCAGTTTTGCTTTTAAATTATCACACAAACCTGGTGCTGAGCTTATCTAAGCAAAGCTATTACCAAGTCTTGCACTTTTCCTTCTCAACCCTTTATCCCTGTGAGGTCTCCATGCAGGAACTCCCCACCCAGCCACTGTCCCATAGCTGGACCAGAGCAATGGGTCCCAGGGCCACAGGGCACTGGAGGTGCCCAGAGTACCAGGGACTCCTGCAGACCTGCCCAAGGAACCTGGGGACACTCAAGCAAAGACATTTCTGAAGCCAAATTTGTGCAGCAGAAACTTGCTTCCAAGGGTTATGGTCAGTCAAGGAACGAGGGATCACCAGAGCCCAGCAGGTCCCTTCTGCTCTCAAAGAAAGAGCTTGGCATGAAACATCCACAAGGAAACCTATACAGCTTTGAGAAACTATTTAAAGCTAACCAACACTTTAAAAAGCAACTCTTTTGGTGGATAATTCAGAGACAGTAAGATGGGATTTGTCAAACAATTTGTGCACTCCACAGAAGCTGCTGAAGAGCTTCCTTAGGTCACCAAGCCATTTTGGGGCTCAGGGTGCCTGATGGACATTTCCCTGAGCTGCCTGCTCTCTGAGCAGCTGTCCCAGAGCATCATCCCACTAGATGAGAGATGAATTTGCACAGCATGTTTAGACGAGAGCTGGGATCATTTATATGGAACAAATGAGACAAAAATTTAAACAAATAAACAGTCTGGGGCTTTATGAAAACATGATGACTGCATAATGAATTCTTCCCAGGCACTGCGAATTCCTGCAGGGTTTGAACCACTGATTTCACATTTTCCACAAGAGGACAAAAGGCACTGGGGCAAGGCTGAGATTGTGTTTCGTGGTGCTGATGCCTCGGTGCTGCAGGCAGCCGAGAGGACTTGGTGGGTAGTTGGGTGGGTTCCTTCCCCAGTCCCTGCATTGTCCAGACATCCACGTTGCCCACCAGGAGGAAAAGGCTTTGCACATCTTGAAGAGCTCAGAGGCCAAAGGCTGAAACATGCTCAGTGTTTCAGCTGGAGTATCTCCTCTCCTGTCTTTCACTTTCTCATCCTCCTGAAATACTAAGATTGATGACTTCGCAAAGTCTGCCCAAGCGCTCTCCTCTGGATGTTCCACTTGAAGACTCCCTGTTTCCTCAGCCACTTCCACATGACCCAGTCACTGGGACAGTAAGCCCCGTTTTGATCTGAGATTCTTCATATTAATAATGCCATACATTACATTTGACAGCCTCTAACTGATTCTCTGACTTCCATGTGGCAAAAACTTCTGGCAGTGTTATTGGTTTTCCCTTTTTTATTAAGTGCTCTGACTGGCAGTGAAATCCCCAGCAGAAACGGATGATCCCAGGGGAATTTTTCAAAGGTTAGATCCTCTCCTGCTGATGCAACGTTTTTGTCATTATTCAAGAAGACAGATTAATCACTTAGGCCTGCATCCTAATCACAGTGGGGGGAAGAAAAAAAAGTCAGTCAGGTGCTTAAAAAAGGTTTAAGCATTTAGATACACTTCACAGATTTAGTCCCTGGTAATCAGGCACTGGAACAGGGAGAGGAGCAAAGGCGGAGAATGAGACAAAGGAACAGACGTTCATTACAAGCTCAAAGAGAATGAAGCAATATGGCATCAGGAATGGAAAACCTTGCTGGTGAGATGTAAGAAACTGGGGTTTTTTCTTAACAAGAAGGTAGAGACTGGGACAGAGAGTACCAACCCTTCAAGTGCAGTAAAAAGGGTAATTATTCATAGCTTTTGAGGACGCTGAAGCTACAAGTCCAAGTCACTCACAGATGGTTTCTTTAGGTAATACTGCCAAGTAGCTCCATAACTTCTCCAAAAAACATGATACTCCACTGTATTCCTGCAGTGCAAACACCCAGCTGAAAACACACAGACCAAGAAAAAACAACACACGAAGTGGCCAGTAAACTTGTGTTGTTTGTCTGCATGTCCTCACTCTAAGCTCAAGGCTGGAGAGCTGAAATGAAACCTTACTGGTTCAAACCTGAAGTAACATCCCTCAGATGGACAGGGAGGGAATGGATATTTTGGGAAAGATTATATTTGCCAGACATACACACATACACATATATATATATATAGTATTCAAAAGGCATTTATCCTCCTTACTTCCAAGGCCAACTCCCCCTTTCCTTCGCTCCCTGCTCCACGAGGCTGGTTGGAGGAGTCCATCTCCTTCCCCCAGTTCCCGTCCAACCCAGCTGTGGATCGTGCTCCAGGTCCACTTGGCTGAGCTGTGCAGACCAGCCCCAGCTCCGCTGGCTCTCCGAGGGCAGATCAGTGCTCCCAGTTTCCTTCCGTTGTACTGAACACTCCCAGTCAGGAGCTGTGCAAAGGTGTGTTTGACAGGGAAGGATCTCGCCCTGTTGCTGACTCCAGGTGAGCTCACCTGCTCAGCTCCCGGGTCACTGACATCCCCGGGACAGAGCCGTGCTCATCCCAAAGCCAGCATGAGCTCTGATTATCGTGGTCAAATGACCCAACCCTTCAGGCAAGGTTCAGACCTTGGTCTCTGAAAAACCCTGATGCTGCTTGACTTCAGGCCCCACGTGAATTCCAGATGAACGGGCAGAGCTGCTCCCACGGGGCTTGCAGGCTGCACCGGCTCAAGGCTTGTACAATTTCCTAAATACCATTGCTTTATCCACCCCTCTTCTGGGTTTTGTTGCAAGACAAATGACATCTGGCTGAAAAAAACACATTCCAGCTCATGCTCAAATATGCCCAAGGCAGCACCCTGTAATAAGCTGAATCATAGAATCATTAAAGTTGGAAAAGACCTCCCTCAGATCATCAATTCCAACCTTTGACCAAACACTCCCATGGCCACTAAACCACATGGCAAAGAGCCACGTCTGCTTGTTTTTTTGAACACTTGAAAAAAATAAATAAAAATAATACAGAAATTAAAAATAAAGTCATTCTCTTCAATGACATGGCTCAGAGTGGCATTGCTGAGGAAGGAAGGCACTGTTATCACATATGTATGCAGACAGACAGAGGGGTAGATGTCTTTAAAAACTTAAAAACAATCACAACAAAAGTGTTGGGACTTTGCTTAAATTCCAGTCTTTTAATTCCATTACATAACAAAGCTGACATGGTTTGTCTTCCTTCCAGACATTACAGCAGTAGCCAGTGATTTAAACCAGATCATTCAGTACTTGTCAGATTAGTGTAAATCCCTCCCTAACATGTGGGACAGAACAAGCTTAAAATTAATAAAAATAAATCAGAGATTGCCCAAAGTTGAAGTGTTCTTACTAACTTCATTAGATGCCGCGTCTGACTCCTGCACTACTGCAAGACTATGTGCACAAAAGTGGACACAAAAGAGCAGCTCACCTGCCTCTGATCTTGCCTGGCGTATTATGGGAAAGTGTGAGTTTTAGAGGAATTTATAAATCTTTTCAATTTATAGATTATTTCTTAGAAAGAGGAATTTATCACATTCAATTGAAAATGAAAAGTCTTAGTACCTTTTCATCCCAAGTAATGAGAAAATGCATTTGCTCTTTATTCTGCAAATCTCCTTATTTCAGCAGACGGCACTTTTTAAGTGCTGCTGTACATTTGTCACGGCAGAGGCATTCCTTTCTCAGGTTCCCAAGTATATGCTCTTCTGGAGAAAAGGCTCTCCTTTTGTCTTAGGGATATTTTGTGCTGGGTACAAGGGGAAATGCATTTCCACTCTTCCCTGAGGAAGTGAAGGTATTATGCATCAACAGTTAATTCTTTCCCCTCCTGAAGCCCACTTTGTGCTGTACAGACTCACTCTAACAGGCAGAATCTGTGCATCACTGTGGTGAAGAGCTGCCCTGTGCACAGCCACACCCAGAGATTTCATCGTAAAACCCAGACAAATATTCAGACTAACCAATAATTTATTTGCCTAAGTGTTCAAGAGAAGATGTTGAATTTATCCTTGACACTCCCCCCACCAGTAGGTAATAGCTCTCATAAACATGGCATGAATATTCAATGTTCAAGCCTTAAAATTTGGCCTGTCAGTTAGTTACATAAATCATGTAATGTTATTGCTTTCCCTTCATGACATATGTAACTAAGCAAGAAATCATGAATTGAAATATTAAATTTATTACATCCTGCCCTTTCCGTGGGGATAAGTGACACTGAGACCTCAGCTCAGCGGGAGGTGGGTCGTGCTGTCCTGAAGGCAGAGAATCAGAGAAAACTGTCAACTCAAAATGCAAATGATGCTGCCTGTTCTGGATCAGAATTTACATAATGAGCATTATTGTCCTGACAAGGCTCAATTTCTCAGTTATTCCCAAAAATTAACTCTAAATACCAAGGAGAGGGTGAAGCCTAGACTTGGTCTTGAATTTTGATGAAGATGTAGAAAGACTTACATGTCCATGGCCACCACTCATTGCCACTTAGCACAGCACCTAAAGAATTTGTAATAATTGCTGTCGTTCATTGTGATCAAAAATAAAAGCAGTGTGAAAGGAGGAGCTCTCTTCAAAAAGACTGGAAGAGACATTTGTCATTTAAAACAAAAAACTGAAGACTTCTGAGGGAAAAAAAACCGGCAGAATAACCTTCGAGTAAGAGGCATTAAGGTACTAAAGGGAGTAACCTTTAAAGCCTGCCTACAAAATGGATCCCTGAAGTCCTGAATCATAATAGCAGAGGGAAGGAAGAGAGCACTGAAATACATGAACATTAGCCCAGAAATTTCCCAGAGATGAGGAGGAGTGCAGAAGTTTCTTGCTCAACTATTCGTTTTTGAACTTCTAAGTAGCACAGAGTGCAAGAGGAAAGGAGAAAAGAAGGATAATAGGAGGGGAAATAAATCTCTTTCTTTAAATACATTTAGTGGTGTAGTGATAGGAGTAGGATTACACTCAATTTTACCTGAATGGATCACACAGGCCAGGATATTATCTGTAGTTTTCTTAAAATCTCCTCTGAAACACGGCTTTAGCATTTCTTTCTCCAACAGCAGCTTTGCTCCCTGACTGTGCCATTTCCCACAGCACTCTGCTGTTCAGGGTAACCCTCAGCAAAATGGGCCTCATGACACAGCACAGAAAAGAGGAGTTTAATTCAAGGGAGAAACTGAACTAGTGAATAGGGTGGCAGGAGTCCTGAGCTGGTTAATTTGGGGGAAATTAAATGAAGCACTTGTGTAAAACAGCATGGATCCACCAGTAACACACATAAGCTGAGGTTGCTGTTAGCCAGACAGAAGAGACAGAAGGGATTGCAGGAAGACTTACCTAAAAAAATCAGCTATTTGCATTTCCCTGGTTTATGCAGTCCTTGAGAAGCTGAGAAACCATTCACCTCTTTGCAATGACTGCTCTTAAGTGCAATCCTCCCAAACAGCACACCTGGAGTTGTGTGGTCCAGACAGCTCCTGGCTGCTCCAGCTTGGTGTCCTGATCAAAAATACACACAGCCCACCCTCACAGGGATGCAGGAGAGGGTGACCCCAGTGAAATCCTGGAGCTGCTTGATCTGAATTTGCCACACATTCACTTCAGTGAATGCCCCACGGCAGGGTCACACCTCCCAAATCTCACCTTGCTTCATGTTCACGTCTTCTTGCAAAGTTGTTACCCAGAGACTGGGCTGAGACTGTTTTATGTGATCTAATAACACAGTGCCAAACATGGGATAGAGAAAGAGATGGAGATTAGTTTTATTTCAATAGCAAACTTCCTACTCGTGCTTAATTAACAATATTATAACAGCTAATCACTTGGTTGCTCCTACCTCCACTCATTTTCTCCGTGACACGAGGGCACACGACAGGGGTGAGTGGCTGTGCCACGTCTGCTTGCAATAATCTGTCACTTCATGAAGGGCTGTGGTGCCATTAACTGGGTTAATTGGGTTCAGAATTGTTGCCAATCCAGACATCTGGGCTCAGCTGCTGCCACTTAAGAAGAAAAAAGAAGCTAAACACAAGTTCCCTGAAATGCTGCTGATGAGAAACTTGCCCCCAGACAGCTTTTACATCCCAAAGGATTCCTGGAGAGACAGAGGGTGTGCAGGGGAGAACCCTCCTTCCTGGTGAGATGTTCCTAGTTTCAGAAGTTATCTCCTGAAACACAATTTCCAGAACATGAACCCCTAATTTCCTACAACAGATGTGGGAAAAATTCTAGTTAAATAAGACTAGAAACGTAAATGGGGTTTGGCAAGAGGAAAAGCTCGAAGGAATTCTTTTAGCCAGCAAAACATTTATTTTCATGTAATCTTCAATACTGGAGATGTCTCAATTCCTCTTTCTCAGAAAAAAATACTGGGAGGAAGAAGTTACTGATTTCTGGCTGGGAGAGCAAGGAATGCTATCCCTCTTCTTCCCAGCTTAGGTGGGCATAGGCTGAGGAAGATTTAAGTGCTGTGTGTAGCAGAAGAGTTACAGGTAAATGGTAATTTACCTTCCTGAATGTATTGAATTAGACAGCATTTTGTGAAAATTCAAAACCAAAGAGATTTTTATGAGTTAAATTGAGAGGTTTGGGCTTTTTCCTTCCCTGTAGCCAGCATTTAATGTATAGCTGTTCTCTGTGATTGGCGTTGCATTTCAGAAGAGAGTTTTGTTTTGGGTTTTTTATCTGCTCTAGGGAGTAACACTGAGTTATTTTGTGAGATTAGTGATTTAAGTAATGTGAGTAGGTTAGTTGTCATGATCAGCAGAAGCTAAAGCAGAGCAGGATTTGCTAACAGCAGAGATTCCAGATGATGTAGTGGGCCACAGCAGCTTATTAAATGTATAATAAGCTCAAGGAAGCTACAAAAGGAATCAAAATCCTGTAACCCAGGGAAGCAAAGTTCCTAAGTACCAGCATATTCCTGCAAGACTCTGAGGTGACATGAGATTATTTTAAAGTATTTAGGGAACAGACTTGTAATTGAACACATGAGTATAGGAAAAAGAACTTAGGACAGTGTTTTTCTGAGAGGAATTTCAAAGTTTGGCTTAACCATGCCAATCATTGTTGCACTGCCACACTGCTGAGGTGGGAATCAGCCTCTCTTCTTTCACTGCAGACCATGTCTTCCAGTCACTAAAGCAGCACCATTTGAATCTGCACATCATTTCTGGAGATCTTTTTTGGCTTTCTGTTATTGCCTATACTTAAATTCCCCCAGCATCAAAATATTCCCTCTTTAATCAGACCTTGCTTTGATTTCAGACATGATTCTCCTGACTTTGCCTTGCAGACCTTTCTCTCTGCAGCTGCTGTCTCTCAGAGAACTCTCAGCACACTTGCCTCCAGCCTTCCCCTTTCATTTGATGGGTTGCTACCAGTCTGCAGTGTAAAATAACAATTCTTGAGCTGTTGACTTCTACAAAATACACATAACTCACCGACACCATCTTCCTACCAACACACCACTTCCAGTGGAGTCAGACTTTGTCTGGATGGTATTTCCAGGGTGTGGCCCCCAGGCAGGACAAGTCTTGCTCTGCAGAAAGCCCTGTGTGCTGGTTAGGTACAGGATGTGTGGGTGGGTGATGGAAATCTCATTGGACAGTGGAAGAAATCGGAAAGAGCTGTAGGGGAGTGAGGGCACTGCCAAGGGCAGCTTCATCAAGGTTATCAGCTGGGGGAGTTCTTGCAGCCAGGGAAGAGACTCCTCAGGTTACAAACACCCCCTGGTTTCTCCAACCCAACAGCACTTCTGTCACTGAGACCTGCTGCCCTCTGATTACGCTTTGCCATTAAAAATGAGCGTTGCTCCTCCCTCCCCAACTATTTGAGAGCACAGGATGAGACTCCACAGAGGATAGCAATGACATTTGGGTCAGGCCGTCCTCTGGGTAGGTCAATCATAGAATCCTTAAGGTTGGAAAAGACCTCCAAGATCATCAAATCCAACTTTTGGCTGAATTCCCCCATGCAAAGTGCCACATCTACTCATTTTTGAACACTTCCAGGGATGGTGACTCCACCAATTCCCTGGGCAGCCTATTCCAATGTTTAGTCACTCTTTCAGTGAAGAATTTTCTAGTATCCAACCTGAACATCCCCTGGTGCAACCTGAGGCCGTTCCCAAATCACTGGGAGTCTTCTCCCAGGGCAGGGGGCTGAGGGCACACAGTGAACACAACATACCAAAGGTGCCAGAGCAAGGCATGCAGGAGAGCAGCACAGGAACCAGCACAGGAGACCATGAAACTTGCACTGACTGGGCAAAATTTGAGAATCTGCCTCCATTCCACTCCTTGAATATCTTCAAAGATTCCATCCCTGATGAAATGCCTGTGCTGGAATTGATGGGGGTCTGCAAGCAAAATGAAAATAGTCCTTTAGGCCAGATTCCATAGCACTGTGCTTATTAGGCACCTTTCTGATTTGGGGATGTACGTGCTGCCTCAGAGGGCGTTTAACCATTTTTCTCCAATAGCAAGGAGAAGTTTTTTCATTTCCTTTTGTGGAGAAATATATACAAGCTAAGCAAGAGGAAGGCCTCTGCTCATGTAAAATGTAAGAAGATATAATGGAGGTTTCACAATACCCTTTCAAAGTACCTTAATGCACACCAGGCAGACTATTTCAGCTGCTGAATTCATTCTACATTCCCCTGCTTTCTGTTCGAAGCCTGTGAAATATGGTGTTTTTATTATTAGGGTGCTGTCATTTATAGGTTTGGCTTCAGTCATTCGTTTAGCAAAAAAACTCTTTGTCCAGCCAAAGAGAATAATTTCATCTCTGTCCAGCTGCGGGAATATCTATTGATGCTCTTTGGCTGCAGCTGAAACTCGGGGCAGACCCTGCCACTCATCTTTTATTTTCATCTTATTCCTCCCAACCCATAAAGTTAAACAAATTATTTTAAAATAGCCAACCTAAAGAGCTCATTCACTGGCAGAAACTGGAAGAAAATCTCCTTCTTGCACAGGAGATATTATTCCAGAAGGGAAGGGACAAAAGAGATATTTACTATTCAATTATAGACCCACTCTTATGCCAACAAAGGTACTGCAAAACTTGGTCTTGGATTTCCATGTGAAAGAAGTGACTGAGAGCTTTGGGGTGCTGCAGATATAATATGGGCTGCCTTGTTGAAGACTCGAATTCAAGCCAGATCAGCTCTCACTGCAATGAAGTAGTAGAAATTTTATCAAAAAATACGCACCACAACCTCTCCCTGGATTTATAGGGCATTTGAAAGAAACCTTACACATTGGATTTATAGGGCATTTGAAAGAAACCTTACACACACTGGTTTGTAATGATGATGAACTTCCATTATCTTGCTCTAAAGACAGAGGTCAGCCAGCAAGAGCACGGCAGGAACAAGAGGGTATTTCTTTCCACACACGTTAGTTGAATACACAGGACTTTAAAAGAAACCATTTTGTTTAAGCTGAAAGGAGAAAAAAATATTTGGGTTAATAATTTTGGGCTCCTCTCGCTGCAAACTCTCTTCTCAGAGGAAAAAAAAAAGTCCAGTGAAAAGGTAGCAAATTAGCTGTAAAGGGCAGATTTTGACCTGATAAAAGTGGCATGGTTATTTAGGGAGCAAGTTTTCATTAGGGTTGCTATAGCAATTGGAACAGTTTGACAAAACCTAATGAAGGATTATGACAGAAATAGAGAAAGATATAAGCCATCAAAAGCTATAGGAGCTTCACAGGTTTTCGAGCAAAATCCCTGTGGAAGTACCCTGATCTCCCTGGAAGATATCACACTCATTTCAAACATTTCTCCAGGGTATTCATTGAGCAGTGATGGCAATACAGAACCGAGTGCCCTCTCCGCTGCAGAGTTACTCACGGATTTTCCCCTCTGAGAGGCACACTTAGTTATTAAGTGCTTTATAATAGAAATACTTGGCACTTGCATGGCACTGCTCATCACAGGGCACTGCAGAAGTTCCTCCTGATGCTGAGTGTTATCCTCCTCAAAGAGGTATTAGA
Source organism: Cephalopterus ornatus (assembly GCA_013396775.1). Classification (NCBI taxonomy): domain Eukaryota; kingdom Metazoa; phylum Chordata; class Aves; order Passeriformes; family Cotingidae; genus Cephalopterus; species Cephalopterus ornatus. The sequence continues at coordinate 604,467 of VZRE01012366.1, read as the reverse complement.
CACATCCTGTGGCTGAGTAAACTGAGCCAGAGACATTAAAGGACCTGACTCCAGCCTTTCCAGGGATGGAGCAGGGATAGCACACGGTAAGGAGAGCTCCCAGAGCCCAAACCAACCTCACAGCACGTGAGCAGGGGGTACCTGCAGAGCTCTCCCCCTTAGTGAGCAGCAGCTGCAGAATGTCTTCTGGGTCCAGCTGAGCTCCTGCTGCACCTCTCCAAGGTGTGAAATCAAAGCTGCTGTCTGGGGGGTTGTTCTCAGCTCAAACTCTCCCTGGGGCTACAAGTGCTGCTCAGGAGCTGCAAAACAATATTTATTCCATTATGTAGTGCCCAGCACAACCTCTCTCACTGGGTTTTCCCTCAGATCTGAGATCGAGGAAAAACTTGCCTTCAGGTCAGCACATTCTAAGCAATTCTCAGCCAAGCCAGCATGCCCCCACTGCCCGGCCCTCACAGGAGCACAGAGGGTTCCTGCCTCACCTCCAGCTCCCAGCCCATCCAGGTCCCTCTGGCTTTTGCTCTGCCCTTATGGTCAGAGCCCTCATTTCCAAAGGTACTTGCAGACCTTCAGACCCACAGCCAGCTCTTGGAGGGGGAACAGCCTTGATCTGAGGCTGTTGTGACCCTTGGCTCCATCACTGGGCAGAGCTTCATCGTGGGACGGACCTTCAAACGACAGATACCCACCTGCAGCAGGGGCTGAAACAATTCTTGCTTTGCAAGAGCCTTCTGAGCAGTGTCTTTACAGCATAAAAATCTAAACCAACAATAAAACCTCTCCCTTACATAGCTTGACTGATATTAATGGAGTTAAATGGAAGATACCTTGATTCTGGGCTTTTTGAAGCTGCTAACCCTAGAAAAGCCCCAAAAGCCTCCTAGAGTTGCCTAAGGAAATTATAAATTATGACCTGGATTTGAAAGTAAATTTCTTTCCAATTTTGCCAGAACTGGGAAGTCAGGTCCTGGGCCAGCCAGCCCTGGGGTACTGTGGGGACAGCCAGGACCAAGCAGTACAGTGGAGAACATGCAGAGCTTCCCTCTGCTAAAGGAAATAACAGACAAAGCATGTTTTCCAAACATTTCTGCTAACAGCTCTATGAATGAATTTTCTCTGTTCAAATGTATCAGTCTGGTGGTGAGTGTTTGGAACGTGCCTAAGCATCAAAAAACATATTTTGACATTAACTTTGTTTCTGGCAGAAAAACTGGAAAATGTTTAAGACATTGGAGGCCTCGATGCATCAAGGCAGTTTGTTAACTGTGCTGTGGTGGCTCTAACTCACTGCTGAAAAATTACCTTCAGACTGCTTTAGTCCGACAGACGCAAAGGCAAACAGAGAGTTGGCTCTCTGGTGTCAGTGCAGAGGGCACAGAGCACTCAGCTATTTACTGATTGCTGCATTAAACCTCCTTTAATCACCATCACAGGTGATGCCCCACTTGAACCAAAGCCACGAGCCTGCTGGGTGCTGTGTCTGTGCTACACTGAATTTTGTCAAGGGATGGAGGGACAGCACACAGGGAATGGCTTCCCACTGCCAGAGGGCAGGGTTAGGTGGGATATTGGGAAGAAATCCTTCCCTGTGAGGGTGGGGAGGCCCTGGCACAGGTTGCCCAGAGAAGCTGTGGCTGCCCCTGGATCCCTGGAAGTGTCCAAGACCAGGTTGGATGGGGCTTGGAGCAACGTGGGCTAGTGGAAGGTGTCCCTGCTTAGGGTAGGGGGTGGCACTGGATGAGCTTTAAGGTCCCTTCCAACCCAAACCATTCTGGGATTCTATGTTTTCTCCTCCCAGACCTGGAGAAATACTGGTTTAAATTCAGAAGCACAAGCTTTTAATCTCCGTCCAGAAAGTTTTTCTTATTGTTAACTCTAATAACACTGGCTATTTCTCTTTGCCATATCAGATGGCTAATCCCTCTATCATGTTCAAGTCCTCAGTCTAAATTCTGTGCCACAGCATTCCCACTTAGCATTTAGACTAAAGACTCAGCACTGATAGAGGGATTAGACATTTTTATATTGCCATGTTTCATATTCTAATGTATTTGAGTCCAGAAAGTGATTTCCTGTGCACGCTTTTGGATTGCTGCCTTTCAGTTTCAGTTGCTTCGTGCCTGCACAAAGAGATGGGGAAAAAGGGCATTTCCCAGCCAACATGAGCACATAATGTGCTCTTGAGCAGAAAATGGAGAAGAAAAGACACTCTTTCCATTTTGCATTATTCATTCAGCTTCAGCTATTGCTCTTGATACCCATTGCAAGCACTTGCAGGTGTGGGAGGGAGCTCCTACCACCTATTTATCCATTTGTCTTGCAGTTGGTCCAGCCTGGCTCACCAGTGAATGCCACTTTGGAAGCAACCACTGATAATTTATGAATTTCAACTCACATCTCCCTTGTTCAAAAGGAAGGCGATAAACTTAAAAGAGGTCCATAATCTAATCATTTTACAGAAAAAGACTTAAGACATGCAAGGGCACAAGCAAGTCCTAAAGACGAATGTATAAATTTATAGTGGTGAGGATAAGAAGAGGGTTGTATGTTAATGATCTGCAACATTTTGTACAGAGAGATGATGGTTTGGTTCTCAGTTATAATATCCTTTCTTTCTGAATGAAAAGTCTTGCACAATGATTACCAAGAAAAGGGAAAGGAACCTCTTTTTCTGGACGGGCTATAATAATACATTGTATTATTATTATTATATACACCTAATAAACTCCTGTATTATTACCTGTTTCACTTTTCACTTCTTAAAAGATTTTATTTTGGGTAACAAGCCTTTACAGGACATTTGCAAAGAGTCTAATGCCCAACACAGAGTTATCCTGACAGCACAAACACGTTTCTCTGATAGCATGAGGCAATTTGGAAAAACAGAAGAGAAAACAAAATAAAACTAGTGGTAAGGAGAAAGAAATTCTGGTTTCACTTCTTCAAAGGAAGGAGAAGGGAGGGTTTCCAGTGCTTGAGGGAAGTGAACTCAGCAGGTGAGGGTTTTAGGTTGTTCCAAGCGTGTCAGTGATAGAAGAATGAAAAATATGTGCACTTACTTCGCTGTGGGAAAGTAAAAATCCACAGAGCTTGGCCCAGGTCTGCTCTAAGGAGGCTCTTGGTGGGGCAGAGTCAGGCTCCAGCCTGCCCAGAGCAGTGCTGAGTGGTTTGGCAATGATGAAAATGAAAACTGTGAATCCTCCTACGAGGGATCATTCTTACCTCAGAATAGGCTACTGCAAAACATGTGCATGTCTTAGGGTTCAAATCTAAACACAACTCCTCATTTAATCATTAAGCTCAAAATTTATGATTTTGAAGTAACAAGGACCTGATTTTGCTGGAGAAAAGTAACTATATCTGGAGGGAAAAAAAAAAAGCTTTCTAAAAAAAAGCTCAGCCCCTCTGAGTGGGGATTTGCTCAGAAAACACGAGGAAACAATGCTAATAACAGGAAACAAAGCAGGAAACTTTGATTAACTTAACAGATAATAGTCACAGCATCTCCCAAACACTTGCCTTCATTCCCCTCCCTGCAGTCACTTGCCGAGGTTCCCTCTGCTATTAATGTTCACTCCTACGCTTTCCACTTCTCCAGGGTCACCACGGAGTGACTGAACAATATGTTTGGCACAGTCTGGAGTGAGGGGGTCACACCATTAGACTGTCATTTTCTTAGAACTTCAAAACAGCCCTAAAAATAAGAAGTAGCAGCATTTGGGGACGTTTTCAACATATGGCTACATGAGCAAATTTTAAACATATGGGCTATCAAACGCATTCAAGATGTGTTAAAGCCCATCCAGTGATCCCCAGTCAGTTATTACATGAGATTTCAGGAGATGAAGGGGATAGATGCCCTTTTCAGTCTCACAGCCAGTCCAGGAGCACTTCATCCACAGGAGGAAGATTAGAATTCACCTCATTTAGAGGGTATTCATTCATTTATTGCTTGGGAATTTGTGCAGTAAGAAACTCACCTTTGGGATTTCTCATCTTTGGTTCTCATACTAAATAATATCCTTTTCCTATTAAAGAAAAAAATAACAATCAAAATATGCATTTAAATTAACTTCATCCAGGACATACAGGTGAGCTGGTTCATCCATCCTCTCTTAAAAATGAAAGCAATAGTAGATATTGTGGATCATATTATCCCACTGGGAGCCAGAAATAAACCTGAATGCGGAAACTTAAATCACCACTCACAATTTACTAAAACAAAACCGGAAAGAAATATTGTATCTTCTCTTTCCATAGAAATATCTAACATTAAAATGTCAGCAACTCATAACTATGAAGAAGTAACTGATGAAAGTCGATCTTTTGTGATACGAAAAAGATTTTATATAAAGCTGTGACTTTTTTTTCCTCTAAGAACAAAAGGGCTTCCTGTTGTCTTAAGTTTTACAGAGAATCAAGAAAATTTTTTGTTTGAACAGCTGAACTAATGAGTGGCTCGCAGGAGCATAACCCATCTTTCCCATGACACAACTCCAAATAAAGACGTCCGTCTTAGGCAACAGCTCCTCACGCAGAGAGCTGCCAGCAGTCAGGCTGGCAGTGTCAATTAACTGGCATTTGTAGGCTATTAATAACTAACTCAGAGAAGTTGCTTAGCCTCAGCATTTCAGTGATCCACTTCAAAACAGAGAGATTTTTCCCTTCTAGTTCCCCCCCACTCCTCTCCGTTTCATCTTGCCTTTGTCCCGGGCCTTGCCACCTGCCCCTGGCAGCAGGTGAATGTTATCCTGCTGCAGTGGGTGTTATCCCTGCCCTTCAGCTCAGCTCCAAGTGCTCTCTGTGATCACTTCACAAATGTCAGCTGTGGTGCTTGTGTCAGCTCTAGGAAATCAGGGAAGAGAACAAAATCCTGAATTTCTCCAGAAGTGCACCTGAGATGCACCACTTGAAACCTGATTCTGCCCGGTGAAGACTCACAAACAGGTTCATAAATCTGACTGTGGGAAGAGAGGTTATGGAGTTCTCCCTCACTGTAGATGTTCCAGAACCATCTGGATGCAATCCTGGGCAATGTGCTTGAGCAGGGAGGTGGGACCACATGACCCATTGTGGTCCCTTCCAGCCTGACCCACTCTGTGTTTCTGTGAGTACACCTCTGTGGGGTGGATAAAAGTGAAAATCAAAAAGAATCTGAGAGGGGAATTCGGGGCAGAGACCAGGCATGCTGGTTTAAAAGAAAAAAAAAAAAGAGAGAGAGAAAAAAAGACATTTTTAAAAGGAAACAGCACTGTGTTGGAAGAAGCCTCGTGCTCCAAGGGTAGCAATCCCTTTGCAAACATGTCCCTTTGCAACCACCTCCTGTATATCCACACCAACTTCAGAAATTAAAGAATCAACGAATAGCTTGCAATTTCTGCCAGGTTACTTCCCCAGGGAGAACAGCTGGGGCTCGACATCCTTCAGTGAGCTTTTGCTTTACAAGGTTCATTAACACTCACAGAGAGTGCATAAAAGTTTGGGTTTCACCTCCGGCAACCTGCTCACGGGCACTGCTGGTCCCTGCCAGGCTGGGAAGAGGGCACAGCCAGGCTGGGAAGAGGGCACAGCCAGGCTGGGAAGAGGGCACAGCCAGGCTGGTGGCCAGAGGCTCTGCGATGCTCCCAGGAAAGGGGATGAGCAGCACAGGCAGAGTGGGATGCACACGTGGCCTTTCCTACACCCCTCAGGAGGGACAAACTGAATTCAGAGACTGTATTGAGTGGAAGAGTAAAAAGTGGAAGGTCATTGGGACAGTGCTAAACATTAGGCAGTGTGCAAAATAACTAAAGAGGGAGAAAGCAGGAGAAGCAGCAGCACCTTTGAGCAGATTGCCATGGTAGAAGCAATGTGTTGGGAGAAAGGGTATTGGGAACCTTGGCCAGAGCTCTGTGGTGTTCTCTTTAGCAGGAATATTATTCTGTCCATTCCTGAGGTCCAAAACCTTCGATTTATCTTCAGTTTTGCGCCATGTCTCAGGGTGACGTTGGCTAGGCTGGGCTTCCTGCCTGTGGGCACAGCTGGAGCTCCTCGTTCAGGGAGCCATCGGCATCATCCCCACAGGGCAGGTTTTGTGTGTGCTGGGGCTGGTCCCTGCAGCCACAGCCCAGCTCTGTGTCGTGCTCTGTGGCCCCAAAGGGAGCATCCCTGCTGGCCCAGCCCTGCTCTCCCACACCGAGGGGCTGCTGCCTGATCTCCATGTCCAGAGCGTTACACCTGTGAAAAGAGATGAGACCTGTTCTCTCCCCTGCCCTTTCTGCAATGAAATGCATTGTGCTCTCAGATGGAAATCTGAGCCCTGGCTGAATTTAAACTTGTTAGTTTTGTCTGCTTATTTAGCCTGTCGTTTTCTTACCCATTTACCATCTTTTATCCCACCCTGCTGTGGGTGTGAGAGGGAGGTTTGGCTGAAGGTCATTTACATATGTCACACATACCTGAGCCCAGCCCCACAGGATGTCCCCAGCCAGCAGCTTCCACGACTCTCTGCAGCGTCCCCATCACAGCCCCCTGCAAAGCCAGGCACAGGGGAACTAACCCCCCCATCCCATGAAGTCAGTCCTCAGCTTGTATCAACGTGCAACAGGAAGATTCGTCTGTGGAGGAGATATTTAAAAGGGTAACATGACAACTATCACAGTTCTTTCCCAGCACAACTCTCCACTGAGGAGAGGCTGGGGAAGCGAAGCGTGGGACGTGACCCTCAGCGGAGGAGACTCTTTAGAAAGTCAGATTTAATTGAAGCCCTTGGAAGCCCTTCATTTCTGAGAAGTGGGCCACACTTTCCTAACACTGAAAACAAGAGCTATGTAGTGGCAGCATGAAATTTAAAACTCAAAAGAAGGACTGTAATATACAGTAAGTGCAAGCAGCTGTTGAATTCCTTGGAAAAGCAGGACCAGAAGGATGGTTTTCTCTGGGAGCACCTTTTTCCTGATTGATCCGATACTTACGATTTAAACAGCTACAGCTTCTGGACATTACTACAACTCAACCACCACATGGTTCACAAATAAATCTAAAATACTCAGCTGGACCAAGGCATTTTTTTTTTGAAACCAGGCAAAGAAATAAAATGCTCAGGGCAGAAAAGCCACAGGGTGTTGGGGAATAAGAAAGACGTACCTGGTGTCAGGGTTTCCATGTCACAGAGTAATTGTTGGCCAAATTAGAGATGGGACCTCTTTGGTTAAAGCATTTGGGAGAGCTGTTCCTTCTGTGGGCAGCAGTCATGGGGGGACACGTGGGCTTGCACAGTGTTAGCTCCACACTATCCTATGCCTACTCCAACCACTCCCAAAGCATTTGCTTGTCCATGCTGGAAACCAGGTTCTCTTTGGGCACGGCACAACCAGATTTCACCCCGTGGGCACTGCTCATAGCTAATCTCCCTCTGTTCTCACCTATATTCAGAGCAATTTATCCCTCATCACCTTGAGGCAATGATTTTTTCCATTTGCCAACCAGGACAGGGCCCAGCTTGGCTGTCCTTTAACATAACACAGAGCTGTTTAATCAAACACAACAGCCTTTGGTGAAAGCCCACCTCGCCCACCAACACCCCAGTGAGTCACACAGCAAGCAGGCAGGCAGATCACAAACATAAACAAAAAGCTTTATGGTAGGGCAAACCACGTCCTGTATTCTTTGAACATGCTTCATGTTATAAATCACCCGTGAAGGTGATCAGTGTGTGCACACAAACTACATGCTCTGCTCAACGGGGCTGTTCAGCATAACAAAGCTGAGCTAAAATCAGTGTATTGCTCCTCTTGGCCCTTTTGTGCTCTGGATGAGTGTGCAGCAGGCGGGTTTCCCAACCCACCAGGTGGTTTCTGCTTCACCCTGTAAAGGTTCCCTGCCACGGGGACCTGAATAGGTGCAAAGAGCCAAGGGCTGGGCAGGTGCCAGGCAGGTACCCTGCAGAGACAGGGGTGGGATGGGCTGTTGGGTTTGGCGCTCGAGGTTGTTCCAGGCAGCTGGTGAAACTTGTCATTCTGTCACACCTACTCCCTTCCTGACACCTTTATCCCATCACCTGGAAGGTTACATTTTACAGGGAAGATCATTATCTGGGTCTGTCAGCTGCTGTTTGATTCCTGTATTCTGTTCCAGAGAGATTTGTCTTATAACAACGACTTTGCTAATGGCCATCCCTCCGTGCTGCCCATCTATAACACCTTGCCTATTACCCCTCCTGGACCAGCCTGACACTCACAACAAACATTACTGAATTAAACCTCTGCTGTAAAGTAAGCAAGCCTTATTATACCCAATTTTACAGTTGGGTAAACTTGTATACTGGAGACACTTAAATGACTTTCCACAGCATTACAGAAAGAGCCAGTGAAGGCAGAGAGCCTGGAAAAGTCCAGCTCTCAGTCACTCGTCACAGGCCCCACTTGTAGAAAATAAATTTATTAAGCATGTGTTTAATGCTAAGCTTATGAGCAAGGGGGCATTAAGCCATTACAGAGCTCACTTCCTTTAACATGCCAAAAACCTGCTGGCAGCCAGCAACAACAGGGTATCAGTCGTGCCTTCCACTGTCCCCACAGCCAGAAGGTGGTGGTGATTTATCACGTTGTGACAGAAGGATGTGACACTCCTGGCTTGTGACACAGGGTGGCGGAAAGCACGCTGGGTCAGGGGACATACGGGACCCATCTGACCGCAAAACTTAAAGGAAAGCTAACAGTAAAGCAAGCAAAGTGATAAGAAGTGATGCTGTTGTCAGAAGCAGGACAGAGTGCTTTGCAGGATTCAGATGTCCCTTGTGGGGGTGCCAGTCATCCCAGGACTTGCTTTCCTTTGAAAAGCATGTCTCCAAAGATGAGCTAACTGACCTTGTGTAGCAATCATGAGAGTCACCTTCTCAGAGGTGACATATCCATGGTGGCCTTGGACACACCAGCAGCCAGAGGCTACCAGGGACCAGCTCAGTGGTGGAGCCCAGCCTGGACCTGCAGCAGAGAGCAGACTCACCTGGAGCAGGGAAGGGAGACTTACATTTCCGTACTCCTCCCACTGTCAGATTACTAAAACTCCAATTTTTCTTTACCATCCTTTCTTGCTCACCTGACTGCAAACAGATGCACTTTCCCTTCTCAGAGCCCAGTTCATGCTCTTAGTTTCATTCCACGGTGCTGCTGTCACCTTTTTCACATCACAGGTCACGGAAGCTGTGATTGCATTACAAACCTTGGATTGCCATCATTGGCAGAACCAACAGGGCTGCATCTTTTGCCTGAATCACTGGCCATTCCCAAAAACTTCTGCCAGATCTGCGAGACCAGCACTGCAGAAATAATCATGCCTGAGTTACTGACCAAGGAGAGCTGCCCATGGTGTGGCACCGGCTCCTTTCCTCCCCATTTCAGCAGCTGGACAAGGAAGGACAAACACCAACACGCTCTTTGCTCACCAAAACACCCAGGGAAAGCTCTCCTTCCTCGCTCCAGATGACACTGTACCCCAGGCAGGCGCTGTGGTGTTAAACCCTCTCAAAGCACATTACACAGAGGCAGAGGAATGAGCTGCATTTCATCACATGAACTTTACAACCAGAAAACTTGGGCACGTGTCGGTGCCGCTGCAATTCCATCCTCTCCCTGGTCTCCACAGCATATGGTCTGATGGTGCTATTCCATTTGCTGGCCCTGGGAGAGCAGTTTGAAACGGAGAGAAATAGCATGGTACATTTGAGTTTATGGGGTATTAAAAGGGCTACAGTGAATGGTAGCCAAGGCACCAAAGTGAATTATTTATAGTGCAATTGCACTTTCTCCTAAACTACCCTTCAGACGGGTCAGGCCTCGGACACCCACATTAAGGTCTTGTTAAATCCAAATAAGACAAGGTTGTATCCAACAATGCAGATACCCTCGTTTTACACTAAATCATGTTCAAGTAAAATTCCTTTAAAGTAACACTCTGGGAATGACATTACTCCGTTCTCAGGTTGGAGGCAGATACAGATTTTCCATAAACCTCCCTTCAGCTAAATTTTTTTACCTTTTTCAGATGTAATCTCCTAATGTATCATGATCTCTATATTTTCAAAATGTTGGGACAAAACCAGACTCCCTTTCTCTGCACGGTAATACTGGACAGTTCACCAGGGGATCTTGCTGAGCTCAGGTACCAACGAGGTCCTTGCCAGCCTGATTTGCACGGAAAAATGGCCCCAGTTCTGCACTGCAGAGCTCTGCAGTGATTTGCTGCATCACTTTTATGTTGTTGCAATGTAGTCCTTGTGGTCTGCAGGAAGAGGCATCGGCCTTCCCAGCCTGGCAGGGAAGTTTTTCGGCTACAGGAGTTCTCCCTGAAGCGCTGTAAAACCCAGACACTGCACAGCATCCTGCGGAGCTCTCTCCTTTTTTTTTTTTTGTGGGTAGAATTTGCCTTAGCAGGATGGAATCAAAAACAAAACTTAGTGTTTCCTGAAGAATTGTAGCCTGACTGTGGTTAAGGGTTTGTTCTGATCCCTTTTGGGTAGTACCTTTGTCACAGAGAGCCCTGATTAATTTCTTAGGCTAAGATTGAAGGCTTAATCCTTGACGCGCATTTTCTCTCTGTTTCTGGCTGGTAACAGCTTTTCATGCAGCCCTGCAGGCAGGTGCTTCAGAGCCTTTCTTTGGGCTGCAGTTTCCTGGTTAGAAGAGGCTGAATTGCGTGGTCAGATTTTGGAGCAGGGCTGGAAATCACAGGAAAGTTTGGGGTGGGAGGGACCTTAAAGCTCATCCAGTCTCACTCCCTGCCATGGGCAGGGACACCTTCCACTAGCCCAGGTTGCTCCAAGCCCCACCCAACCTGGCCTTGGACACTTCCAGGGATCCAGGGGCAGCCACAGCTTCTCTGGGCAACCTGTGCCAGGGCCTCCCCACCCTCACAGGGAAGGATTTCTTCCCGGTATCCAATCTAATCCTACTCTCCATGAGTTTGCAGCCATTCCCCCTTGTCCCGTCACTCCATGCCCTTGTTAGAAGTCCCTGTCCAGATGATCCCTGCCCTGCTGTCCTCGGACTCCCTGGCACCTGACAAACCCCCAGCCTGGCTGGTGGATTCCCGGCTCAGGGGGTGTGAGCAGGACGTTGGTCACTCGGGCTCTTGCTCCATGGGAAGGTGATGCCGAGCAGCCTTTGTGCTCTGCACTCCTCTCTGCCTTGGCCCAAAGCAAGGAGAGCAGAAGTACTGTCTCAGCAGCAAACTAATGGGTACATATTTTTATGAGACTCAATAGCACTTTAATTGATTTTATTGCAATTTATGGCATTTGCATAATGATGTGAGTCAATATGAAGAGTGTGAAGCAGGAGGTTATAAAAAGCATTTCAGTTTCTCATTCTCAGGGAGTTGAGTCCAATGCCAGCATTTTAACATTTCAGTTTTCTTATTTTTGGTAACGCAGCTGTTTTGCATAACCTTCTGAAGGAAGTAGCAGCACTCTGACAACATGCTGACTAGCAATAGCATCTGATAGTGCTACCTAGGAAACACCTGATAGCATCAACTGATTGAATTAAATCTCTAATTACAGGATTTTTAAACAAAGAAATCAAATTTACATGGTTAAATCCCTCTATCAAGGACTTCTCAATCAAACCAAGAATCTTACTTAGCTAACAGGAGGTACTTGGTTAGGCCAGCTCATTGCATTGCTCCTTTGTCCTTTGCTTTCCTCTGTGGTGGCAGGCAGCTGGTGCCATGTCACCATCCTGCTCCAGCCAAGCCCTGTGCCTCCACTGCAGCTCAATCTGCCCCAAGCACCAGATGCGAAGATGATTAAAAGGACAATTCTATGACTCAAATGCAATTAAAGAAGGTCTTGCTATCTGTGAATAATTCTGGAGATTGAAGAGCTAATGTGCTGAGTCAACACAATGGGGATCCATTCGAATGGAAGACTTGTGGGTGAGGAAATGTAAGATTATCATCATTATTAGAGGATTTTGCCCAGCAGGGGCTTGAGGGGCTCTGCCCCATGGGTGTGGGTGAGGTCACATCTCTCCCCAGCACAGGGAGAGGGGCCAGGGCAGAGCCCCACAGTGTGAACACCCCTGTTCAGCCCAGCTCAGCCACTGCTGGGCCTGCAGCTTCATGTGATCAAGCTCTCTCCCAAATACAGTTGCCATCTTAATTAATTACAGAACCTAAGCAAAGCCCAGAACTAATATTAGTCAACACTTGGACTTTCTTTCAACTGACAGTCCAAACCCACTTTTAATTTAATAATCCTCACAGCAGCTGTGTGATCTGAATGGGTTTCGTTACACTCCTTCTACAGGTGAAAAGTGCAGGGACAATAAAATAAAGTCACAATCCCCTATAAGCCTGGCTTGGGTCATTTGGCAGGAAGGTGTCTGGGGTAGAAACCAGAAACCCTGAGCAAGGAGAGAAAATCCAACCCACAGCTCTGAGACGGGAGTATTTCTCCTCCCTGTCCCTTGGAAGGGACAAGAGGCTCAAGTCATTCCGTGCTACAATTGGGTGTGTATGTACTCTGCAAGATAAAATTACATCTACAGATGGTCTAGACAAAAAACACTCAGCTAATTTTAGCTTAGACAGAACCTTGTGTGTGTATCTGGGGGAATAAAATTAGATGCACTTTACATACTTTCTAAATTATCAAGAAGAGCTTCCTCCATAAATAAGTATCAGCCAAAACTAATCTTATGCTCTATACAAGGCAGTTCAATATTTAGTTTTTTTAGGGAATATCACAAGTAACAAAACCTGTATCTCTTTTTGTACATCTACAAACACGTTTAGAGCTGAGTATTTTTTGTCTATGTTGTAAAATCCCATTATCACACAGTAATGTGTCCCTAGTAGCCTTTATGGATTATTTTTCTGCTTTTCCAATTCTGTTAAATAATTAGCAGTAATTGCCCTAAGCAAATGGTTACCAGGCAATCCAATACTGTCAGTAAGCAATTTGTGCTTTTGAGATGCCCTTGGCTTCACATGTTTGTGTCAGCAGTGCCCAGGAGGGGACACTCAAAATGAATGTAGGGGTAGGTGGGGTTTGGGACAACCTGGGCCAGTGGAAGGTGTCCCTGCCCATGGCAGGGGGTGGGATGAGATGATCTTGAAGGTCCCTTCCAATCCAAACCAGTCTGGGATTCCATGGTTCTATGAAACAGATTTTCGGGGCTGTGCGTTGGAGTAACAACAGCAAAATAAAGTTAAAGGCTATCAAGTCTCTAAGCCATTGCACACAGTGCAAGAAATGCGGGCTTACCTCTAACACCCCTTCTCTGGGATTATTCTTTGCATTATGGACAGTGATCTCGGGGCTCAGTCTCAGCAGTCAGCCAGTGGGAATGGGAAGTACAGGCTGTTTCACTCCAGACAAAAGGCAATTTGCAGCTTTTACACAGTGGTGTGCAGAATAATGATCCTGTTTGCGCTCTTCAGTACCTTTCATATGAAGTATTTTAAGTTCTTTGCAAACAGTAACTCTTAAAATTCCTTGTGTGGAACATTTTACCTTCCGGTCAGACAAAAGCTGGGTTCGACTTCTTCAGACAAGGCTGCGGAAAGTGATGGTGCCTCTGCTGCTGTGAGAAGTTGTGATGCCAAGTTGTGGCTCAGGCTCCCGGGATGATTTTTTAAAGAATTAATATTTTATGACTTAATTCCTCCGTCCTATCACTTATTTCATGACAGCTTTTTCCAGGTGGGCAAACTCTCCATTCCATACAACAGTTTAGCAGTTTACTAAAACATATTGGCACTGGTAGTACTGACACAGCCTGGATTTTCAGCACTGCCATGTGCTACTCTAATTTATGTTTTGACCCTTCAGCTCTTCAGAGATGAAAATCAAAACCTTCTAAATCACCTGCATAAATTACTGTCTTTATTATAAAGATATGACTAATATAATTCTAGTCAATTCAGGATATTCTGAAGCATTGCTCATGGCACTGCTTCTGGACAAAAATAAATGTTCAAACAATTTAGTACTTAAGCATAGGGGTATCTCTATGATGCATCATTCTGGTTCCACATAATTATGAAGTAAAACTAAATTGTGTTTTAAAAGACCTTTTTCTTATTTCGCCTGTATGTAAAAGTCTCATCACTCATGCAGGCACGATCCCTGAAATTGCAGAAGTGGCACTGTAGCACTGCTGTTTTGACAGCAGATTCTAAGCAATTTTTCATTCTCAGGGAGATTATTTTTTTTCATTTTTTCTTCTTTTTTTNTTTGACAGCAGATTCTAAGCAATTTTTCATTCTCAAGGAGATTATTTTTTTTTCATTTTTTCTCTTTTTTTTTTTTTTTTAGAACAAACTTAATAACCCATTATGCATTGCTTCTAGCAACATTCAAAATACTCAGAAACAACTAAATGGCAGAGCTCTCCCAGCACTGCTGTCGCATTCACCAGAGTGGAGATGCCAGGGTGGGAATGACCTGGATTGAGGAGAACCAGCCCTGCAGCCCCGCAAACCTCAACCTGCCCAGATCCCACCTCAAGAGCAAAGCAACTGCAGCGGCGAGCAGTACAAGAAAAAAACCCTAAAATTCAGAAATCAGAAGGCTGGAAGGCCCTGCACAGCTGCCCTTGCACCCACCCAGACCCAGTGTGGAGGGGTCTCAGGGTTTGCCCATGGTGCCACTCAGGTACAGGTGACCCATCTATCCAAGCCACCCACCTGGACTGGCACTACCAACATGCAGCCCCATCAGGCACAGAAAGTGGGCGTTATTTCATGGGGACAAGTATTTTACAGCTCTATGTCCCATCTCTCTGTTGGATTTCAGTAATATCTTATCAAAATAAATAAGTCATTTATATGCAGGATCATATAAACCACTCTCCACTCTGTCTTTGTCTTCCTGAGAAGCCAGCAGGCTGCATTTGCCTCTCAGTTACCTGGATAAACAGATTGCTAATATAAGCAATGGATGTGATAATATTCCTAAAGCATCATTTAACAAAAGGGCGAAATTATTTGACCCAAACAATTCCCAACATTCTTTATGTATTACTGCTGATAGAAATCTCTCCTGCCTCTCACTTCAGCATAAATGAAAAAACAACTGCAAACAAAGCCCTTGAAAATACATTAAAAATAAAAAATAAAAATCTGCATATCTCCAGAAATTACTTTCTCACTGGCATGAGCAATTTTGACCTCAGCATATGTCTGAGAAGCTCTGCTTCTCGTTTTAGAAACTGCTCTGATCGAGGAACGCCTGTTTTAGCTGAGGTTTGATGTGCCAGATCAGTCCCCAGCTCATGAAGCACTTAGAGGGAGATTTGCAGAAGTATTTAGGTGCCTAAAAATGAAGATAGGCACCTCATGGGATTTGAAATGAATGCGAAATAGGCTATTTTTGTCAACCTCTGTAAGAATTCACTTGGGCTTTGTAACAACCAAGAGCACAGGCGAGATCTCCCCAGCCCAGCACTCGCCGTGGCTGTGTGCTGTGTGTCCGGCACAGTCTGTGTGTCCAGCTGGTCCTTTGACTACGTGGCTTGGGGACAAAGTGGCAAAACTTGAGTGTGGCACATATCCAGCAGCCACCCAGGTTTGTCACCTCTGCAGGAGATGCCCCGAGAGGCCACTCCCACTGCAGATGGAGACGCTGGAAGACACACACTGCACACACCGGCTTCAGCAGGCACTTCATGCACAGAATCACTGCGTGGTTTGGGTTGGAAGGGACCTCAAGGACCTCTCATCCCAACCCTCCTGCCGTGGGCAGGGGCACCTTCCACTGGACCAGTCTGCTCAAAAGAGCATGCTGCTCGTTGATGGGTCCTGGGCTCGGACAGCGTGGTAACGTCTTGACCAAAGACTGTGACTCCTTTCACTTCATCCACAGACATG
This sequence comes from Cephalopterus ornatus, assembly GCA_013396775.1. Classification (NCBI taxonomy): domain Eukaryota; kingdom Metazoa; phylum Chordata; class Aves; order Passeriformes; family Cotingidae; genus Cephalopterus; species Cephalopterus ornatus. Next base: position 588,615 of record VZRE01012366.1, on the reverse strand, counting down.
CAGACAGCTTGGAACAAACCAACAACACTGGTTAATTTTAACCAATTAACAAATCATTGGCTTCCCTTTCCCTCACCTGCTGACTCACACTCCTGCCAGCCTGCACAGGCTCCCTCTTGTGCACTGGGTCATACAGAAGGTGACTCTGGTGTGGCAGAAAACCTGAAAATCCCTCTGCAGCTTCATGTGTGAGTGAGCTCCAAGAAAAGTCTTTGGCAGGAATTATGTCCTTGTGTGGTAACCATAACAATAATCACTACTTACTCATGGTCCCATTATTGGCTTGGGTTGGGGTTTGTGTAGCAACAAGCTCTGTAAGCCCTCTGCTGCCTTCCCACTCCACATTTGGTGGGGCGTTGTCAGCCAGAATCAGCTGAAAAGAATGAAATTTCACATGTATTAATCTAACCTATTTCACACCAGGTTTTTTCCCTGCCCTCTGTGCCCAAAACCAGCCTTATGGTGTCTAGTTTGCTCTTAGTAAACGTCTGCATCTGCAATCCAAACCCCTTCTCCCTTTTCTCGCTCCTGACAACAGGACTGTGCCTGAGCCCGGGGTCTGTGCCAAATGGCTCCGAGTTTGCATTGCAATCAGCTGGCCCCGAGATCTTTATTTCTGTTTTATCTCCCTGGCAATGTGTGCCACAGTGTAGAGACAGAAGCCAGGCGGCGAGGAGCTCTGCATCTCAATCAGGGGCCGACACACAGGGCTGTGTGCAAGGAATCCTGAGCGTGGAAACCACGGAAATGCGAAGTGTGGTTAACCTTCCCTTGCCCTCCTCGCAGGCTGCGCCGAGGCAGATTTGCACACTCTTAATTTTCAGTCATAAAATCAGTATGTGTGCACTTGCACACTTGCCACTGCAGATCAGCTTTCCAGAAAGGAAAAAAACCCCAAAAAATTATAAAAGAAAAAAATCTGTGTGTGATTCTCTTCCCCACAACTGGACTCTTGGAAAATACTTTCACTGGCTGCTCTTTCTCTGAACTTCTGAGACCTCCCAAGATCTTTGGCTGAAGTGTTCAAGCTCAACATGGACAGTTCAATTCCAGATTTATGTTTAACAAATGGTCTCATTTTTTAAAAAGCTAAAGCCAAGAGATCTCGGTTACATTAAAGGACAGCATTTAAATGAGAGCACAGTTTCTCGTAGCTTTTTTTTTGCCATTGCTGTAACCATTCTACAGGAAGGATTTTTGTCCTTGGTTTAATAATATTTAATAAACCATAATGCCACTAATTTGTCTGGGCTTCTAATGAGGCTGGTCTGAAAGGCTCTATTCCTTTATTCCTGCATTTTCTTAATGAAATGAACTTTGTTCTCATCCCCTTGTCTTTGCTCGGGTCTTTCATCTGCTGTTTTGCTATTTTTGAGCTTTTCAGCCTGTTCGATAAACTGCAATACAGACATTGCCAGATCCAAAAAAAAGCTGCATTATTGCCTCCAGTTAAGGAATCAGGCTGAGTGACCTCACCAGGGAATGGCAGTGTCTTTGGATCACTCATCCTGGTGTCCCTGCTCCCTTCAGCTTCACATTTCCATTCCTTGGGCTGCCCCAGGCAGCTCTAGGGACTTTACATTAGACAGAAATATTGGCAGCAGTTACCCCAGCCAGGCTGGAGGAAACCCTCAATGCCCCAGCTGCTCCTGCAGGGCACCCGCAGCACCAGACTGTCCCAGTCCCCCCCCGGACACTCAGAGGGCCCCATTCCACAGGCACCACGTCCTGGTGTTTCCCCTGGGCAGGAACACGGCAGCCAAGTGGAGCACCCAGGACAGCAGGAACAGGCTGTGATGGAGGGTTTAATCCTGTGCTGACCCTCAATAAATCATCGGGCTCCCAGCTGGGCACCCAGAGGTGAGGTGCTGTGGGACCAGTGCTCAGCTCCAGGGAATTCACTTGCCTTTTGTGGAGAGGTAGGAGCCTTTTCTAGCGACCAGAGGATGGTGAGCCTTCACCTGCAGCAAGACCTAGAGTCTGTCTTGGCTAATACCTGAATGGCTTTAAGCTGAGGACTCACAGGGGTATGCAGGGCATGCTGCCACCCCAAATTAACCCCGCACTTCTCTCTCCTCTGGGATGGCAGCACCCACGTCTGATCCCTCTCTCACAACCTGCAGCTTCCCTTCTTTACTATTAACAGGGAGTTTAAACGTTCCAGGGCTCTTTTTCTCTTTTTTTTTTTTCCCCATAAAATTTATAAAATGCCAGTTGAAGTGCCATTCATGTTGAAAAGCTGCCTCTCTCTATCAAGACTTCTTGGACTAAACACAACAATATAACAAACATTGGCCATTAATAATGGAGAAAAACGCCTTCCCTGTGTGTTATTTTTCATCAGGATGATGTGTTATTAGTTTATAGATATATATTTTGTAGCTGAAGGCTTTTTTTGGCAGCAATTTGGCCTTCACAATAATGGACTTTACTGTATGTAAAGCCTCAGAAAAATTGTGTTTTTGAGAGAGGTTCGATAGTGAATGAATCTGGTTGGGAGAGGGAATTTGCTGTACAGTGAAATAGAAAAATAGTGCCATCTTTTGGGCTGAATGGCTCTGCCAGCATCGTGCTGGGGGTCAGGAGCCCGGAACCACTGGCCACATCAACAGCTGCATTTAGGTCTGGCTATTGCTCTCTCAGAAAGCCTTATTTTTTCCTAAAATCACAATTAATTCTGGGTTCAGAATGGGTGCAAAGGAAAGAATGTTTGTCCTGGAGGTCAGGGCTCTGCTCTTGGCTCTCCCTGCCACGACCAGCTGCATCCAGACTTTCACCTTGCACATACGATATTGCCCTGGGGTCTCACTTACCTGAGATTCCAGCTGTAAGCCAAAAGGGCAGGTCCTGTCACTACCTGAGCAGCACGGAAAGAGTAACAGCCATTTTACGAGCAATTTTCAGCAAACCCCACTTCTATCAAATACAGTCCAAAATTTTTAATTCGGATTAATTCCAGTGCAGGGCTCTGAAAATCAGGGGAGAGAATTTGAGCCTCAGCTCTACATCCAGTTGTCAACTGATGAAGGGAACAGACCACATTGGGATGTTTTGCATTTGTCTCATAAGGAGGACTGTAGCTTTTCATCAGTATTTTTGTCTATACTCACCTTTTCCTTTCTGATCTCACAAATGAGAATCCTCAAATACTATTCTTTTTATTCTACAGAACAGACTTACTGGAACAATTTGATAGATGTTTATCTTACTGAGAGAAGGACCCACCTTGGAGCTCTTTCTTCAGAAAAATGAACATTACTCCACAGCCCTGCATCTCACAACGTTAGTTTTGTTTCCTGGGGTCATACAGAAAACAATATCCTAGTTTTGTTCCAAATATCTGGAGTTATTTGACGTGGAAAAAACGGTCGGTGAGGCAGCACCCAGACACGTCCTGCAATTAAGATCTCGAGTTATTGACTTTCCACTGACATCAGGAAGTCTATTAAATGCTGCTGTGGGCAATATGTACTTGACATTGTACAGGTGCACAACACACAGGCAAAGCATCCAGAATGAATGAGAAAACCCTGCAGAGCTGCACAAACCCCCTCTGGCTACGGGAGCGGGACGGAGCCGCACCGACATCAGTCAGCAAAGGGCTGCTGGCGGCAGGGACGGGAGGCACCGCCACGGAAAATCCTTGCTCACAGGCAGATGACATCTATTAAAGGGCTGCAAGAACTCAAACAGATAAATATGTATTGAATTATGTAGATATACACGTAGATAGAGCTTGAAGACAAAGCGACTGAAGGACACAAGTCAACACGTGTTCGATAGAGTCATTTCAGCTGCTGAGCTCGGTGGAGATGCTCGTGTTCCATGGGGAAAAAAGACATGTTCCATCACAATTTCACTACCCAAACTTCTCTTTTTATGCAGGCTTTTATCGTGTTGTTTCTTTAGGCATCAGGGTTAGTTTAGCTTTTTGGTGGAGCATTTTCTTTTTCCTTTTACACAGATAAGCCCATGCAGGGAGCTTCTTCTGACCTTGGAGACATTATGAGTAGCTTAGCAATCATCTCGGATTTTATTCAGGCTTTAAAAGTGAACAGGAGTGTTTGCACAGACATCACTGGGATTCGGAGCCGGCTTCCGAAATGTTTTTCCTATAAAGACTCTAATGACATTGTGCTGGTTTTACTACTGCCTCACTAAAACCTTCCCACAACTGACACCAGACTTTTCTATCTATAATGACTGTCATCTGCCAGCTCTACCCAACCTGATTATCTTGCTTAACCTTCACTTCCCAGCAATTAGCAAAAGCAATATTAAAATTGCTCCCCAGGCATTTGCTTCCCAAAGACAACAATTTGAAGCTTTAAAACCACCAGTAGCTTTTAATAGAATAGCAATCAGAATAAATAAAATGCAAAAGGAAAGAGGAATCCCAGGCTGCATCAGTAATTTAACTATTTCAGGTACTGCACTTTTATTTGTTCTTTGGCTAGAATATGTCCAAGATTAAAATTTCTTTAAATATCTTTTAGAAGAGGCAGTATTTAAAAACCAGCTACTCTGGATTAAATGCATGATACGGAATAAAATCATAAAGAACTCCTCTGTAAGCTCTACATTAGTTTTGTGCCACAGGATCTTTGTGCTCAACTCACCACACATTTGAATTCCACAAACATGAGCATAAGAGGCCTTTCTTCTGGGGGGTGAAGAAAAGCCCAGATAGAGATTAAATATCATCCTGTTGCTCTGCAAATACCATCAGCTTAAGTGGAAAAGGAGCTTCCTGTGGATCTGGCCATAAGGCAAGCAAATTCCCCGCTGCTCTCAACAGACACTGCAATGTAGAAGGATTGCGTCCTCTACCCAGGGCTTATTTCTCTAGAAATTTAGGAATCTCAATTCCCATGGGACTGAAAAGTGTCCCTGCTCATGGCCGGGGGGTTGCAAGGAGATGATTTTTAAGGTCCCTTCCAACCCAAACCATTCTGTGATTCCACCCTAGAATACAGGACAGAGTACGGGTGAGCAAGGTGACCAGGCACTCTGGTGGAGATCGGTCCCAGCCCCCGCGTCCATTCCCCAGCAGCTGGCAAGTCCAAGATCTCAGCATTTCCTTTCCACTTGCCAACGAGGCCACACGTGGCCCCATTCTCCCACAGCACTTAATATTCCCCCTTGCAGCCCTGACACGGTGATGGAGCTCAGCAATTCTGGCCCCAGTGTCCTTCGATCCTTTGCAACGCGCACGACAACCGTGTCGGGCTGAACGCTGTTTCCAAGCGCTCGAGCTGCCTGTCACTGAGTTATTGATCTGAAGAATTCCAGCTGGCCACACATCATTTGCCCAGTGAAAAACCTGGCTGGCTATTGACACTCCCTGCACGGAGCCCGTGCTGCCAGGGGCACCCGCGGGGTCGGAGCGGGCACCCCCCCGGCACCCAGCCGCTCACAAAGCGCAGCCAACCCAAGCCAGAGCCAGTGGCAGCACCACAGGCAGAGCTGGGTTAACAGGCACCGTGGGGTGTCCCCCTGCAGCCACTTTGCTTGTTTGACAGGACTGGATGAAACATTTAATGACGCCTGCGAGTCATTCGTGTTCGCATTACTCGTGTAAACACCTGGTATCAAACCACAGACCACGGTGCTGAACTTCCTGAAATGCCAGCTCAGCCATCTGTGGAATAATAATTCAGATTAAATAAATCAACCCAGCACATTTCTAGTCCTCCCCACCTTTGCTGCAGGGGGCTCTGCAGCAGCACCACTGCCCGTCGTGGATCGGCGAGGTGCCAGACTGCAGGTTGGGGTCCTTCATTCCCATGGAATCACAAATGCTGCAAACAAAACACACCCCGCAGCTGCAGGGTTGTGCTGCACATTTAATGCCCCGTGAGGGTGCAGCTCACCCCTTCCAGGGTGACATTCATGCATTCAAACAACCCGAGGCACCCAACAGCAGGTGCCAGCACCATCATCCCTGTTCCCAGGGCTCCCACCTGGAGCTCCCTCTGGCCACAGGTGACATTTCCACATGGCAGGAAAGGGCAGGGCTAAGAGAAGCATCAGCTACTGAATCTCTTGGTACCTGTTTTCCCTGGGCTTGAGGAGGAGAGCCAGGGCACACTGAGTCTTTTTAACTGGCCAGGTTCCTGCACCTTTGAAAACCCCACTGCCATCAAAGGCCAGGTTTTTAAACTGCATAATTTCCTGACAAATACATTATTTTTAATATCTGCTCAGTCACAAAAGTCTCTCCAGCGTAGCAAAGGTTTTACGGAAAGTCAGGCAATGGAGCACCATCCTCCTCATCCCTCTGCGAGGAGACCCACGGTGGAACAGCCTCCTCCAGAGTCAGGACAGCAGGAATCCAACAGCTTCCTTACCTTCTGCTGCTGCTCTCACTTTGAAAACATTGCTTTGCTGACGGTGCACGAGGTGCTGTAGGAGCACCAGTGCAGCACTGTTCAGTCAGGCTGGGGCAGAGGCACGTTCCCTGTGATGGACACCAAGGGAGCCCAGGTAAGGTCATGGCTTCACCCCCCACGCTGCTTCTGCATGTCCTTGGTTATTTGTTTGTTCTCGATGCCAAATGTATTGCTGGAAAAAACAAATGGCCTTGTTTAGAAGTCACACCTCCAATTACATTTAATTACTACTGCTGTAAAATCGAGGGTGACTTCTATTAAATTTAATTACTTCCCTCAGCAGACAGTGAAGGCGAATGGCCAAGGTGCCTCCCAGGCTGCTTGGTGAGAGACACAGCATCAGGGCAGCGGGTGCTGAGGGGTGAGGAAAGGCCCAGAGGTGAGCTGAGGAGCTGTGCAGGGAGCACAAAGCCTGCCCAGGCACTGCAGCCTGGCAGAGGCACGAAGACAAAGCTGCAGGCGCGAGAAGAGTTCTTGGCATCCCACCATGAGATGGCTGGGAAATCCACCTGAACAGCACCTGTGGGATGCCAGGACCATCCAATCACGAGTGCTGCTGCTCCCCAAAAACCTCTGAAACCCTCAGTGCTTGTAGGAGCAGCCTGGGGATCCCATGCTGGGATAGAACCTGCACAGCACCTCCCATGAAAAGCTCATAAAGCTCATCTTGTTCTACCCCCTGCCATGGGTAGGGACACCTTCCACTAGCCCAGGGTGCTCCAAGCCCCGTCCAACCTGGCCTTGGACACTCCCAGGGATGGGGCAGCCACAGCTCCTCTGGGCAACCTGTGCCAGGGCCTCCCCACCCTCACAGGGAAGAATTGCAAGTTCAGCTGCTGCTCCAAACCCACCATCCCCAGGACCACCACACTGTGGAGCTGTTCAATCCAAGTCGTGTTTACCAGCAAATGAGTCTGAATTAATAATAAACTTGATGGTGCCTAACTGATAGATCTAAAAATAAGCCAGTTATCTGACACTCAGCTCTGATCCTAAAACAGATGTTTGAGGATATAAAATTATGTTGTGAGCTTTGAAATTGCAGATACAATTACAACTTTCATCTTTATTGCTGCTCATAAGTGTTAAACGCAACTACATCTACATTGGAACTTCACTTATTACCATATTTCTTCCTCTCTCTCCCAAGCCAAGGCTGACTTGCAGCACTGTCACAGTGGTAATTACTCTCCTCCTCTGACAAACTCAGGGGAATGAACAGAAATCTTTGTGGAGCCCATTTAACATTCATCTCGTACAAACAACTCAGTTCTTCCTGAATTTCCAGGAGCGTTGGCTCACTCAGAAAAATAATTCAGGGCAATACCCTGGGGAAAGACATTGTGCTTTTCAGCTGATGGGCTGTGGGAATTCAGCATCAGGAGCCAGAGCAGCCCAGCGCTGACGAGAGCCAGGGGCAGGTTAAATCAATATGGATCTTCATTTCCTTCCCACTTTTTTTATTTTTTTTAAGAATTCTTTTTATAGTTTGTGTTTTCAAGGTTTTCACAGCAACAAGAGCTGCTTTACATCCTCCCCCCGCCCCCCAAAATGTCATCAGTTCATGTCATCGTGAGCCTTCAGGACCTGGATCTTCAGGAAAGCTAAAAATACAGCAAATTCTGGGTCAAGCCACAACAGCTGATGCCACAGCCTGAAAGCACACGGTGCAAACATCAGAGACTCGAAGCGCTCCTCCTGAATCGATGTTGGACAAGGAGAAATGCTTTATCTCCAGCCCCAAAAGTGCAGGAATTCAGCCCAGAGGGAAGGGCGGTGCAGGGACAGGTTTCAGCCCTCATGGCGCTTAAACATGGTCTCTCCAGCACATTTTACCCTCTCAACAAATGACAAGTAGCTGAAAGCACTGAGTGACCCTGACCCTGCCTGCAGAGCCCCCCTGGAATCCACGGCCTCCCCACGGGGCACCTGGGGCTGTGACCCCGCTGCCACCAGTGCATCTCCTCCCTTATGGCAAAGGGAAAGCAGGTTTCCAGCAGGCAGCATCTGAACTGCTCCATGAGCACGTAACACACGCCGTTACTGCAGCCTAACAAGCAGCTGGTAGTTCTTCCCCAATAAAACCAGATTGGTTCTGGCTCTCCGGAAAACCAGAAGTCCCCAGGGAATACACTCAAGTTTAGGTCAGCAGCTGTTTGATGCCCTGAGTCCTGCTTCAGGAGCCCTGGAGCACAGGGAGTATGAAGCTCCCACCACTCCAACAGCAGGTCTAATCCAAAGGCTTTGACGTGGAATGTGAGGATGGGGAGTGGTGCTGAACACTGTGTGTTTTGTTTCCACCACATGGGAAGCGAAGGAAGGTAAAGGAGAAGCCCAAAATCCAAGTAACTAATTAAGCAGATTGCTTGCTAATGAAACTGCTCCTTCTCAATTTGATGATTTTACACAAGGAATTGCTGGCTGCACTCTGGCCATCCTGGCACTAGGCTTCCCAGCACAACCTGAGTGCTGCCTGCTGCCTTCACACTCTGTCCTACCGCCTGCTGATGCTCCTGACACCTGAAGCAGCACTTCACAACCTCCCCCGGCACGGCACTGAGGGCCTGGAGACAGATGGAGAGCTGTGGAGAAAGGACACAGCACCCCCAGGGTGGGGTAAATATTATGGATGAAAAGGGATCATCCCGGCAAGCAAGGAGGAAATCTGAGCCAGCTACAGGACAGCTGTGGAGAGACCTGCTAAGACCCTGCTGACACTGCCCAGGGCAGCCCACGGCCCCAGAGCAAGAGGTGAAGCCCAAAATGCCCCCAGAGGCTCCCGGCGGGGTGCTGGGTGCTGGGTGCTGGCTGAGCACAGCAGGGACCAACGTGCCCGGGCACTCACCAACCACGGGCAATGCTGGCCTCTTGTGGCAGTTCTGCTCCCCTTCTCTCACAGGAATGGCCATTTTCACATAAAAATATAATATAAATATAAATTTAAATAATATAAATATAAATTCAATATAAAAACCAAACCACCTCCCAGAAACTGCCCAAAGTCAAGGATTCCTGAGGACAAGCCCAGGCTGGCTTTGAACGGGGCCAGGCTGCTCTGATGGGAGGTGGATGGAACTGCATTAGCTCTGAGGTCCCTCCCCACACAAACCTGGCTGTGGTTCTGAGGTTCTAACACTGAAAAGCCCCACTGGGGGGAACAAGGTGGTGAAGATGAGGCTCAGCTCTCATCTGGCCAGGCAGAACCTGTGTGGCCACATCCCCACGTCCTGGCAGGTACAGGCAGGCAGGAAAATGCCATTTGCACCGGGGGAGAAAAGGACAAGCAGCTGCAGACTCTGCTTGCCAGCACATAACCCTCACACAAGTGCCCTGCTCCCTAAAAAAAACCCGTATTTCTCCATAAGGTTGCCACATAGCTTACCTTTTGGGTGATCTCGGCCCCACCCTCCACTGGCTGCCAGAAAAGAACTGCTAAAAACAATTAATATATGTAGATTGTTTATTGATTCCAACATATTAATAGATTGGATAATAAACAGTACTTTTAAACATTCTCTTAACCAAAAATATAACAAATATTTACAATCACTCAGTAAAAATACAAAAAGCATACAGAGGCACTGTCTTTCTAAAAGACATAAGTGTAAGAGGTATCAAAAAATAGGAGACAAACATTGCTTGTTACAGAATACTTTACAATCACTGACTTGTGCAGTACAATTGCTATTGGAATATCATTACATCTGTGCAGTTTTGCCAATATGCTCACATATTTAGAATTTAATTAATACCAAGCTAAACTGCATTCCAGGTATATCAAAAATAAAGGTAAAACAAAAGCACAACAAAAGCAAAAGCTGGGTTGGGAATTCAAGGTAGATTACCCTCTATACAAGCATTCTAAAATATAATGTGTAAAGCTTTTCTAAAGAGAGAGTATCCCTTTTTTCTTGTCCTTTTGCAAAGGCAGTGGTAAGTTTATCCTTTAAAAACTCTACTGTTTTATAAAAACTTAAATGACAGGGTCGTATTTCCACTGTTGTCTGCCATAAAATTACTTGGGAGGTGATGAAAGAGGTTTTGCAACAGCCCTGATGCCCCACGGGCTCCTCTGGAAGTGGCCTGGCGGGCAGGTCCAGCCCTGGGCACACCCCGTGCCCCGGCAGGTGCCAGCAGCCCCAGCACACCCCATCCGAGCTCTGACCATCTCCCATTGAGCCATGGAATCTGCTGAGCTGGAAAGCACCCATCAGCATCATCGAGGCCAGCTCCTGGCCCTGCCCAGGACACCCCAAAAGTCACACCCTGTGCCTGAGAGTGTTGTTCAAACGCTCCCTGAGCTGTGCCAGGCTCGGTGCTGTGCCCACTGCCCTGGGGGGTCTGTTCAGGGCCCACCCACCCTGCAGGTGAAAGAGCTTCTGCTGACCTCTAACCTAAGCCCGCCCTGACTCAGCTCCAGCCGTTCCCTCGAGCCCTGCCACTGCTCTTGGGAGCGAGGGGATCTGTACCTGCCCCTCATGAGGATGCTGAAGGCCCCAAAGAGGTCTCCCCTGTCTCCTCCCGCTGAAGAAACCAAGTGCCCTCAGCTGCTCCTCTTACAGCCCCTCCAGACCCCTCACCATCCTCCTGGCCTCCTCTGGCTGCTAACAGCTTAATCTTTTCTATATTGTAGTGCCCAAAACTGCACACAGGACTCAAGGTGAGGCTGCTTCTACAAACTCCCCACCTGAGCAAAGGCAAGAAGGAAGGAGCTCTGGTTGGCAAACATCCCAAATTTGTCCACACTGTAAAAATGTGAACTGCAAACATCCACAGTCATTGCCTTTTCATTCTTTTGTGTATTTGGGAGATGAACCCAGTGCTCAGAGGCTCAGTGATCTCATTTTACCCTTTTCTTGCAACGGGAGAGGCCAAATCAGTTCTACCGAACCACACTGCTTTCTCAGGAGTTAGCTGGAAGTTTTTTATAATGAAATAGGGTGTGCTCAGATCACAGAAATCTGAAAGGCATCTTTCACTCACGAATCAAGGGCAAACAATGAGCAGGAAGGGAGCAAACCCAGGGATGGCAGTGGAAGAACACGACCTGAGGCACCCTGACTGTTCACCACCAGCAGAGCCCGAGTTAGAGGAACCTGGCAGAGGTGCCACCTCAGGGGTCTGTGACCCAAAGACACCCCTTGGATAACGCAGCGTACAGCAGGTACTAACCACCACTTTAATTCCGTCTGAATTACCAAAAAAAAGGGATAATGTCTCTTCAAACCCACACCAGACACACTACATTTGGCTCTCAGCCCCGATCAATGTGATCGGTCGAGTTGAAAACAAACGAACGAACGGAACCCCCAGCAAGGAGCAGCAGAGAAGCCACACTGTGCGAGGCAGGAGAAGCAGGAGTAGCTCATCTGTCCATCGTTTACACATGATTTATGTACACCAGCTGTACTGGCTATTAGGAAAATATGATTAGCAAGACTTTCACTCATTTCAGAACTTTTCAGTGTGCTGCCAAGCCCTGTGGAACAGACTGAGGCTGTTGATGTGCAAACACCATGTCTGGATGGGTGATTTATTCAGCTGCTCTTGCTGACTCCCAGAGGAGACCCCGACCCCGCTCCCCAAAGGGGCTTCCCTGTGTCCTCAAAGGCAGCACTCTTGGGTCCTGGGGGAAAAGGAAGCCACTCTAGCATCCCCCATCTCTTATACTTTTGTTCAACAGGCTGAAATCAGCTCAGCTCAGCCCCCTCGAGGCCATGGAACCGTGTGGTTTGATTTACCTGGCACAACTCAGACCATTTGCTGACAGAACACGCAGCCTGTTGCTTCCATGTAGAAGTTCACGAGAAACTACAGCTGACAGCGGGATGGCTCAGCCCTGGAATTACATCCCACAGAAACAGCAGTTTAACACTTCTATAATCAGTATTCCATGTGCTGGAAACACTCACTCTGCCCTGCGTTGCTTTGACACTTGCATTAATCTTTAGTCATTAAGGCCTGCGCAGGTTCATTATATTCATTAAGGCCCCGACAAAGCAAAATGCATTTATTATGCTACACCTCAAGTGGACTTTAATATATTTTTTTCCAACCACTTCCTTCTCAGATACTTGTGCCAAAAATTCCTACAGCCAACCAATCAGTTATAGATGAGGCATCCCCTCCTCAGCATCGCTGTTCATTTACACCTCCCCAGTCCCAACCCGTACAGGGACGTTCTGGGTGAGGACCTGGCACTGCTCCCAGGTGAGGACCTGGCACTGCTCCCGGCGCGGGCACAGCCCGGCTCACACACATCCACCTGGCTGCATCGGCCCCAGGCTGCTGTGGGGAAAGCACATCAAAGGCTTGGGGTTGGTTTTGGTACTTGTGGCATTTTCCAGAAGTGTTGCGTTCACCTTGCACCCCTGCACACATCCAGGTAAAAACAAAAAAAACCCTTAAAGCTCTTCACGACTATGGATATAGAAATCAGTTTTGAGGCACTGTAAAAATGACAGACATCATCTTTCTAGCTTAGGCTGTAAACATCACAACAAAGATTTACAATTAAATGTTTAAATACATATTCACACATTCATGTCTGATTTTAACACTAGAATGGGGTGTCATGTGCAGAGAGAGAAAAAAAGAGAGAAAAAAGAGAAAAAAGAGAGGAAAAGAGAAAAAAAAGAGAGAAAAAAGAGAAAAAATAGAGGAAAGAAGAAAGAGAAAAAAAAAACAGAGAAAAAGAGAAAAGAGAAAAAAGAGAAAAAGACAGAAAAAAGAAAGAAAAGAAAGAAAAAAAGAAAGAAAAAAGAAAGAAAGAAAGAAAAAAGAAAGAAAAAAGGAAAGGAAAAAAAGAAAGAAAAAAAGAAAGAAAAAAAGAAAGGAAAAAAAGAAAGAAAAAGAAGGAAAAGAACCTGCAGGTATTTCCAGTTCTACCCCTCTGAGCTCTGGCTGGCTAAAAGCAAAACCAAAGAAGCAATTTTTTTGACCATAGTCAAACTAGAGGATCATGGGTTAATACTGGCTGGCTGTAAGTCAAACTCTCATTGACATCAACAACACCAGGATTTTTAACTGGGATTTAAAATAAAATGGTTTGAGATCATCTGTGTTTTCCAGATGAACACCACAGGGGTTTTTAACCCACCATAAAATGCATTATGCTCTTACATAAGCATAATGCCATTTAATATTCAGTTTCACAAATTTTACTGTGAAATGTAGGTGATTTATAATTCATTATTTTTTCCAAAGATAACCTTTGCACCTAAATCCTGTGCAACTCTGGGAAAAGGCCAGGACGTGTGGGATGATCTTAAAACCCACAACACACAGCTGAGTTTTGGTTTTAAGAACATGTTTTGCATGTTGAACTCTGCAGGGCAAAGCCTGGTTAAAGCTCTTTTGGGAAAGCTTCAGACCCCCCCCAAATGATCCCCAAGAGCTAAAGCTTCCACGTCTCAAACGTTCCTCAAGAGGGGAGGAGAACACCAACTATTGCCTTAGTTGGCTGGCAGCTACAGTAATTCCAGAAATCCTTGGAGGGCAGGAGGTTTCTGCTGTGTCCATGTGGGAGGGGAGCTGGGCCTGATGCCCGCCACTCTGCAGGGCTTTGGGCTCTAATGACATTAAATCTAAACCCACTCTAAAATCCATGGATTTCTGCACCTGATAATGGCCCACTTGTAGTTTTCTGTGTTTATTTCGAGAGCACAACAGTGGATGTGTAGCTAATTTACCGTCACATTGACTAAACATTTATATTAGCCAACCAGAGCACTCCCAACACAAATAAAGGAAATTCCCATTAAAAAAAAAAAATTAAATTAATAAATTATTTTCAGATACTTCAGCAATGTCCTTTGCTTTTGCTGACATTTTGATATAATTTTCTTTTTTTTTTTTTTGAAGTTCATAAAATAACACTCTCGGATTTCTAATGGTCATGTAGAAAATAAGGACAATGGAAAACTGCCAAAGGATTATATGGTATCATACAGAAGAATGCTTTTGAGTTTCAAGTGGTGGTGACAGCTGGTCCTCCCCAGCGCACGAAGCTCGGTCCATCCCTGGGTACCAGTGCTGGTATCCAGGCAGTCAGCACACTCCTTGAACGTGACTTCCCGTTTCACAGGCAGGAATTGCTTGCTTAGGGGGTGGCAGAGTGAAGGAAGGTGTAGAGAGGTGAATCCAACCCGTTCCATCTCGTCCGTGACAGAGGCAAAGGTCTGAGGTCAGTAGCAGCAAGTCGTTAGCGGTCGCTAACAGAACCACGAGGTCCTTCTCCCCACGTCCCTTGGGTTGGGAGCGGTTTGCACAAACAGCCCAACGCTTAAACTGCTGATACTTGTTCATCTTCTGCAAAACAAGACAAGAGCCATGGTCAGTTATTGCAGCAGTGCCCACCCCGGGCACAGAGGGCACAGAGCAGTGCTCACAGTGCCGTGCTCACGGTGGGTCTGTGACGACCCCACCACTTCACCAGCGTGTTCTCACTGCCTTTATCATTGATCACTCCACATTCCATATCACCACTGATCAAACCCTCAAGCAATCACAGAATGGCTTGCGTTGGAAGGGACCTTATAGGACCCCACTCCAACCCCCTGCCGTGGGCAGGGACACCTTCCCCTAGCCCAGGTTGCTCCAAGCCCCGTCCAACCTCTGGCCTTGGACACTTCCAGGGATCCAGGGGCAGCCACAGCTTCTGCAGTCTGAGGTATGATCATCATAAGATAAAGACATATTGCAAAACAGAAAATCCCAGATCCTCCAAGATCTACCAGCATGCAGATCCCAACAGGCCAAAAGCTACGGATTTGGGAGAAAAGCCAGCAAATTCCCATGCAGTGAGCATTTTATCCCAAATAAAATTAACCAAGCATTTTAAAAATAGTAAAATAGGTGTCTCTAGAAGTCTATGGTTAAATTCAGCTTAGAAAAATTTGGATTAAAGTGTTTGAAGCAATTGCTTCCTTGTTTTTACATCAAAAACACAACTCTTTAATGCTGGGCAATTTTACGTTTACTCTAAGTTTGAACTGCAGTACTAATATATATGTTAAATACTGTTCAGGTGTTTTAAAGGGCCAAGATACAATCATTTTGCATCAGAAATTGTTTTAATCTAAATCCAGGCTCATTTTAAACCAGACTGAAATGGAAGGAAATGATCAAACATTCTAATAAAAAATGAGTTCACTATCAAAGGGTACAGAGAGATCACATTGGTGCACAGGTATTAAAAGCAAATCAGCATATAAACAATTAAGAAGAAATTCCCCTGCCCTGAAGTTAGTTTTGACACAATTTAAGAGCAGTCTTTATCAGAAAACCCTCTCACATTTTGGTCACCCCACAGATGCTGTGCTTGGCAGCACTTAGCTGTTGCTTCAAACGAGATCATAAAAAAACTGAACTGGAAGAGACACTGTCAGGTTAAGTTGGGCAGAGAACCCAGGTTTCATCAAATGCACTTTTCAAAAGAACAGAAGTTCACTATTGTTTTGTTCAACATTTTTAAACTCGATCTCCAAAAATATCTGTTGAGGCATAAGGCAGCTCAATGCCAGTACACACAAATGAAAGGAGTTCACCAAATCCAAAGCACTCAGGACATCATCCTGATGCCAGCCTAAACCACTGGGACATCACTTAATCAATCCAGAGTAGCTGGGGTTTTTCCACATGTGGTTTATAGCCCGTCAGTGTCCCTTCACTGTTTGAGAGGGGACAGATTTTAAAGAAAAAAAAAAATTAAACAACATCTACACGCTCTTAAGCGTCTCAGTTGTACTTTGGGAGATCTTATATGTATATTTATATATATTTATTTGTATATAATTTGGAATCTGTTCAGTGCCAACATGCTTTTTCTAAAGGGAAGGCATTCTTTTTTTGATTTAAACCTGTATATCCATGCACAGAGCTATGCACGATATACACAGCTGTGCGTGCGCACGCAGCCATGCAAACACTTCTGCGTGTTCCGAGATTAATCAAGTTTTAATCTCCAAGAATGACCCAAGAGAAAGCCCGGAAGGTGGTTGTGAGCCCAGGTTCCCCAGCAGTTGAGGTGTTGCACATACCATCCTCTTCACTATCTGCGCCAGGCATATCTGCTAGCTTGGGGCTGGACGGCTGCCGGCCGTGCCACTGGGGCATCCTCGAGGAGAGACAGTCACCACCCAGAGGAGCTGCTGGAAGTCTAGAGAGGTCACTGTGCAGCATCTTTGACCTCTGCACTGCCACACTATAGTCTGGAGGTTTGAGGTGTGGGTGGTGGGGCGATCCTTCCTTTATGTCCGCTAAAGAAATCCCCATATATCCCGGAGGGGTGGGCGGTGGCTCCCTATACCTATCGTCCTTCTTAGGTGAGGTGACACAGTACACTGGCACAAGAAATAAGCAATGGAAATGTTAAAGAAGAAAACAAAGGAAACAAAACGTTAAAAAATCATGAAATGTTACAATGGCAAAACAGAAACTGATAACAAAATGCAAATGCAGAAACACCGGTTATAACGACAGCAGCAGGTATTCATGCTTTCATTTCTGTTTTCTGTTTATTTTAAGAAGTCAGAGTAGCAAAAGAACCCAAGAACTCCTTAGGCGAGATGCCGATTGAGTGGAAACAGGACTCAAACAGGCTTCTCTGCATTCAGACTGCAATTAATAGTCCCTACTCCTGCAGCCCCGGAGCTGTCTGGGGGATGCAGAGCCAGCACAGCCCCGGCTGCTGCAGCTGGGAACTGCCACAGGAGGGATTAAGGCAACTGGCCCAAGGTCACTCTGCACAGCAAGAACTGCTGGTTGACTTCCAACATCCACTCCATCACCCAAAAGAGAGGTCAGTGGCTTAACAGAAACTCATTAGAATAAAATATCACTGTATCAACCGGTGTGTATAAAGTCATGAAGCCATACAGCTATGCTACAGGAATAAAAAAAGCCAGTAGCACATAAAACTGCTCCTATGAGGCAAAAGGTATATTGAGCCTGCATTCATTATTTTATCTTTTCCAGCAGTTAATAATGGCTTATCACATCCACACTTTTAATGTCTTATTTTTTTTGCTCTGTTTTCTTCTAAACCCTTATCTTAAAACTATGTTGTCTGTTTACAAGTGAGAAATAACCTGGAACAGTCTCAGAAACAGCCTTTGGAAAGGCTGCATTACACCTTGTGCAAGTCATGAAAAGGCTCCAGTCAATAATACCTATTTGCAATGTCCATGCCATGTAATTAATCTTCTCCCTTCCTGCCCTGTTCAGGTCCCAAAGGCTCTCCAACCAAAATTTAAATTTTCCCAAGTTGCCTCCCCCCTCCCTCCCAGCCAAGGTCTGGGGCTCATGTGCATGTTAAATTGGGCTCTTTCCATGGACATGTTGCAACAGGAGAGTTTCCAAGCCAGGACAATTTTTAAAATCTGTTAGTTGAGTGAATTTGCATTCTTCCTGTGGATTCATTTTAAACAGTGCACATTCATTATTTTAATTTATTTCAGCAACTGTAATAGTTTCTTATCTTAGAAGAATGTGAAGGGATGAAAAATAAAGGAGTATTTCCTATTGTGTTGTAGACTTGTGAGATTCCAGGTTTTGGTATCAGCTGGTTCATGGCTGATGGCCTCAGTTCATGCTTGGGCTGACAGTAAAATAACCCAAACCAAATTCAGTCAGTCTGGGGTTTAGCAGATACACAAGGGTACAGGAAGAGATTTACACTGCTGAAATACAGGATTTATTTTCACTGAACTAGCACTGAACAGGGTCTCTGTGAGAGAGCAGGGGAAGGGAGGGGATGGGGAAGGGCTGGGCACTCTGAGCAGACCCTCAGCCTTCAGTCTTGGCTGGATTGGCAGGAGGGCTGATGAAGGTGGGCATGTTCTCCTTCAAAGGAGAAAGCTTCAGGTTTCTCTAGAGCTGACCTTCAGTCTGCTGCAGTAATGAAAGAATAACGTGTCCCTTTGTCAAGTTCCAATTCATAACATTTTACAAACGGTGAAATAAAGCGAAAATATCTCTGGCATATTGTGGGATGGTGAACAGCTAACAGATTTGCATCTGCAAACAGGGAACTGTCTCCACCTGGATCAGATCTTCCCTTGGGCACACACGTGCTGAGGGCTCCTCCCCAGCACAGGGGGAACGGACACGGAGTGACAGAGAAGGCGCAGGGCTGTGAGCAAGGACAGCGCGCCCTGAGCAGTGGACAGGCCATCTCCTCAAACAGGCCCTGAGCAGCTCTGACAGGCTGAGGGCAGAGCACAGGCACAGCAATGAGCCGTGAGCACGTTTTCTGCAAGGCTCCACCACGATTTCTTCTCCAAAGCCAAGGAGGAGGAACACAATCCAAGACCTCCGCCCTACGTGTGATGTTCATTGAGGCAATTACCTTTGATAACAAAAACCCCTCCAGCAATCCAGTCAGTAATTAAACTGCATTTCAGCTGCACCCCTGACTTACAGTCTTAGAAAGCTTTGCATTCCATGTTTTATCTTGTTGCTAACACAGATCCTTTAGTTTTGGCTGCTGAACTCACTAGGCCAGGGGTAGAACAACTTGCTTGATAGAACTATGCATATCTGAAAGGTTTTTCTCCTTTCATACTTCGCCAAACTGCAGCTGTATAATCAAATAAATGGCAGCTTAAAACAGCAAAGACAGGAAAAGAATCTGCTTTGCCCTTGAGCTTCCAGAGACCAAAGCCCCGTGGATGAAAGCTGCCCCAGAGGGGCAGGTGAGCTCCACAGCACTCAGCAGTCACGCTCTTCCCTCTGGGTTCCTGGGAAGTCTGTATCATAAGGAGCATGGGATTGTTGCACCTTGTCAGGGGAACATCTACGGTGATGAGTACACATCCAAAAAAAAAAAGCCACACTACAGAGAGGAACTGCCTGACATTTTCCTGAAGATAGCTCTCCTGCAGCCCCATGAAGTGATGGGGAAATATGTTTGTTTATTATCTTGATATTTGTAATGGTGGCTTGAAAACACAGTGTGTGTGTGTAGTGTTCTGACTACAACCACGGGAGAAGCTGAATTTAACATGCCAGACAGCCCCAGACCTCCTGATGTCATTTCTTAACAACTTAATATCAAAATGAAAAACAGATGTGGCAGCTTCCATAAGCTGTTGGCTTGGCTTACCTATCAGGCCTTTTTCTGTACTGGAAGTAACAGTTTTGTAAGTTGTATCAGCGCCCGGTTTAGAGTCCAAAACCTCTGTCTGCTCCGCTGTGGAGTTCTCCAGCCCCCTCCGCTTAATTGTCCCATAGTTTGTCTCGTAGGTGTCTGACAGGGAGCTGGAGGAGGCCCAGCTCTGCCGGGACTGATCGAGCTCCACGCTGGCTTTCGACTGCCTGTTGGCTTTGGAAAAGGCTTCGGAGTACAAATAACCCTCCTCAGAGTAACAGTTTGTGGGATCCACCTCAGCTATAGGTCCGTCCAGCTGGGTGTGACGGTAAGAATTGAGGAGATCCCAGCTCTTCTGGTTGGGGATGTTCTGGAAGTTGTCATGAGAACTACTCGAGCACGACGTCCAGCTGCCCCGGCCGCTGTCGGCTGCCTCCACCGTGATGTGCTCGTGGGAGATCTCCTCGCTGCTCATGGAGGATGTGAAAGCCATCCCTCTGATCAGGGCAGGCCTAGTGATTGACCAGCTACGTTTGAAAACAACAGAAACGGGGAAAAAAAACCACTTGTGAGCTTTTAAAATAAGAGCGATGTGCTCAGAGACAATCACCTGGTTTTAAAGACAGCTCTGGGTTCGTAACAGGTGAGCAGCAGGGTCAAGGCACGGGGAGCGCTGACAAGAGACACTGTTACTCCCAACTCATCCCTGCACAGGCAGCAGGGAAGTCATTCCCATGGGAATAACAAGTTTGCAACATGCATTTCCAGGCTTGCCCCCAGATCTGGTCCACAGAAGCTTTACCAGCAACAGCAAGACAGTGCCTGACAGAAAGCAGAAGAGTAAGTGCCTCTTTCTTTCATGCTGCTGCCACCTTTTTCTTTAAATTTATAAACTAAAAATAAATATTTAGAATAAAACCCAAGCCCTTCACAGGCAGCAACATCAAGTTGTTTAGACAGAGGGGAGGCAGTTATGTTTCAAGAACATTTGGAAATATTGGACATAAATAACATTTGTGGGAACGATCTGGAGTGACAGATTCTGAAAAGCAAAGCCCAAAATTTCTTTTTTCAAGAAATGTCTGCTGAAAGCTCTAATAGCTCTCAATGCATAATTAAGGGGGTAAAAATAAAGCCAGGTTTGCATGAATTTGGAATACATGAAGATATGATTGCTAGACATTATTCGAGTCTCTTAACTATTTCTGGGTGTGTTAACAAATGCCTGGGCAGCACATTAAAATTCAACACCCTCCCTCAGCAGTTTACTGACACATTGTGAAATCAAGGAATATTTCTTAGATATGTGCAAATAAGGTTTTTTTCCCTTGCTTTCCAATTTTATAAGTTCTAGGATAAAACCCACTTTCTCCCTCCAAAACCCACTGAAAACTAAGGAATAAAGGAACAACCACAAAATGTGAACATGGTGTGTGTTATGCCTTTTAGAAAAGGGAACTATTTTCTTCGATGAAGCGCATCTTTAAATTCCCATTTTAACCTTCTGAAATAAATGGAATTACTCAGTCCTTTCCATCCCTGGAAGTGTTCAAGGCCTGGTTGGACAGGGCTTGGAGCAACCTGGGCTAGTGGAAGATGTCCCTGCCCATTTTAGGGAGTTGGATCAAGATGATCTTTAAGGTCCCTTTCAGCCCCAACCCTTCTGTAATCCTGTGCACTGGAAAAATTAGAAATATAAAGAGCACCGCTCATGTAGTTGAATCCATGACATCTGAGGACACAAAATGCTATCCCAAGATATATTAAGACATATTAAATCCTATGGATCGAAGCTTTATGTGTAGTAAGACAAAACCAAAAAATTCCAGTTCAAAGCATCATTTCAGCGCCAATTCTCATTGCACCAAAGTAACAAGAGCTCTGATGTGGAAACTCTCAGGAAGTTGGGGGCAGAAAGCTTCCAGTTTGCCTAAGCAACAAATGGTAATTAGAAAAATCCTTAAAAATCACATTAGAGCATGTTAAGTGACTGGCACTGCCGACTCAGAGAGAATTGATAATTTCCTGTTGTTCTTTTGCTGTCTCTCACCACGACACTAATTTGCTAAGTATCATCCTGGCTTTTAACACATTTGCAGTCTCCAGCAAGAGATGTCCAGCTGAACCCCACTGATGGGAACACGCTGCTGTCTCCCCAAGTGATACTGTAAGCTTCTTAGGAAAACAGGCTCACACAGAGCAGCCAGTTCTCCAGCTCCCAGCCACAGCTTAAGAACCCTGGCGGAGTGCAGAGCTGTGTCCTGGCCAAAGCTCCGCCACCCTTCCGGCAGCAGGACCCCAAGGCAACCAGAACCAGCTGCACCTTACCCTGGGCAGGGCTGGCCATAATCCACCAGCGGCTGGGGATGCTCCTTCCTCTCTGCCCCGCTGGAATCCACCACAATGAGGGACTGGGACAAGCCCCTCTCGTCCTGCAGCGCTGCCGACATGGAATCCACGGAGCAGTTGCTCACGATGCTGGACCGGGATGAAATCTCACTGTGACTGGAGTCTGAGAAGTTGTCGGATTTAGTGGAAGGTATGAGGGCGTAGCCTAAGGAGGGGAGAGGACACCTCGGTCAAAGAGCAACTCAAGTTTAGAGGTATGACAATGAATTTTGAGACGTGCATTACAGCAAGGATATTCAGAAGAGAAACAACCAGACCCTGTTTGCATCCAGTCAGTCCACTGAGGTTTTTAGGTACTGAAGCTTTAAGCATCTATCAGCACTCATTTATTTACTGATTCAAGTCCAGTGACACCAACAACCCACCTGCAACTCCACCACCCTCCAGAGCAGCAGCTTAAATCCCTCTAAACAGGATCAGCAGCTGCAGCATCAGCAGTGAGGGGGCAAATCTTTCCAACTCTGCAAGTGCTGACTCCTCTGGTATAAACACAGCACACTTCCCACTGTCCCTCTGCCCTACTGCCGCGCAAGACTCAGAAAAGATTTTGGCAGTGGAGGAGGAGATGCTGACTAAGGTAAAAGCCAGCGATTAGCACTCAGGGATCTGCCATATGGTCCTTTTCAGTTTTATTAGCTGCTCCAAAACTAACAGAGAAGGGAGCAAAGGCAGGAAATACAACTTTGGCAGGAGCTGGACCAGACTCCAGTGCTGCTCTCACTGAATGGGAACAGCTGAAGACCCCACAAGATTCAGAGCAGAATCTATGATATATATTTTTCTGCTTGGCTTACCCTTACCCACAAGTAACTCATCTCAAACACAAATAATGTTTATAGCCCTATATATCCAACATCCCAGATAAGCTTTTTTTTCCTGAATTCCTGCACACATGTGCCTTTGAGCTGGACTGCCACATATTGACATCCATTAGGTGAAAATGTGAAACGACCAGGCAGTGTAAAAGCCATGCCAGTGATACACACAACTAGTACAGAAGACTGATGCCCTTAAGTCCATAAAAAAATCAGAGATAATATAATATGGCATCTGGAGCCAGTGGCACACTTGCCACTGAGCACAGAGCTCATAATTTGAGAGACTTCACAGCTTAACTCTGATCATTGCTGTAGAATTTTAAGAGCAAATATGAGCATTAAATATCAATATTATCAAACTACAGGATTGAACCTTATGAATGGAAAAAACGTCATTAAGAGCAGTATTTTTAAGATTAAATTTGTTTCCTTTCCTTTGACAATAATTAATATTTCATATTCTTTACATTTTTAAGGGACTCCTTAAATTTACACAACTGTACTGCAGTAAGAAATGTTCTCAGTGTGTCTTAATTTTAAGACACTATTTTTCAAGAACTTCAGAGATCTGGAGAACTAAAGGGCTCCTCTTCATTAAAGATATCAACACTATCTGAAAGTTGGGCCATTAAATAACAGCACATATATATATATATATACATAAACAGACTCAATGGAAGTGTTTGCTGGGGTGGAAAGGTCAGCAGAAGACGTGACCAGTGCAAATACACACCAATGCTATAAGTGAGCATCTGATTTACATCATATCAGGGACTGTCTAAATAAGAAAATATTGCAGAACTTACTGTTTCATTGGCATTTGTGACACACTAAATAACTGAACTGCCACTGTACCTGTTCCTTGATTTTCTAACTTCACATTATTGTCTTCACTGCACTGTAAGGGTGATAAACTATAAAGAACTGACACAAATATCTGGAAGGGAAGAACATTAAACAGCTTAAACACGTAAATGGATAATGCTGAAATAACTTAGATAAACTCAGGATATCTGACACAATGTGGACATCAGTCTTTCTTTTAAAAATAAATCACAGAGTCTTTCTCCTCCTTCTAGACTTGGTGCACAGGCAGGGAGATGTGTATAGACTGCTGTTGCTATAGATACTGAGAGCATCACTGTCCTTGTCCTTTTGGTTCTCACTCCTTCCTGAGGCTTCAGTGTGCTCTGCTTCCCTTTTCGCAGCAAGAGGTTTTCTTTCCCTGGAGAAGCTTCTTTCCCTAAGTCTTCTAAACAGTGACCCCTTTATTTTTGTGGGCTCACGCTCAGCTTCTGCCTCTCCACTCTCATCCTCTCTGTCTGCCTTTACACTTCTCTCAGAACTGTCTCTGGCTTGGCAAATCATCCGAATTCTCTTTTGTAAGTAAGCCCCACCTATTCCGTAGCTGCGCTGTCCACTGTTCTTGTTGCTGGTCTCACTGGCCAGTGACGAGGAAGAGCCAGAGAGATTCATCTGACTGCAGTTATCCGACCTCTGCGTGTTGCCAACTACAAGAAAGCAGACACAGGCAGATGCTGATAAGTGACGAGATAAATAACAACAAAAATAACACCCTAATTTTAAACCTTTTTTTTTTTTCCTTCCATCCTATTTGCATATCACTTGGGTATAGCTCAAAAGAAAATGAAATCTAAGATTAAGTGGAATGTGTTCATGCCTAAAATTACATCTTTCAGCTGTCTGTGAAGCACCTAATTTTAGATCAATGAGCTGTTAGCACAACACACACAACAAGGTACAGATCACCTCAATCAAATTACATCAGTGCTAAAAATATGCCGAAATCAAGTTGAATTAAAGAAATAATCCCAAAGAAACAAAACACTATTTTCAAAGAACCAGATGAAAGCTAACAAAAATAACATGTTTATAAGCAATGCTCAGAAGCCTCAGTGGAGCAACGTTTGGCAACTCAAGTAATTAAGCTTTTTATAGGTATGCTGTGTTTAAGTAAAATAAGTGGCATTCTCCTAAAGGCAACAGGATCTTGTGAAGGCAGAAGTGGATGGACCAGCCTGATCTCCCACTGAACAGGGTGAGAAGATGCAGCAGGTCCCCATGCCGTGCCATGCCAACGCGGTGGCTTCGGGCTATCAGTGAGTCAAAGCAGCACAGAAGGGAGGGAGAGAGGCCTTACAGCATCCAACACCGACCACCCGGGCTCACTACAGAGTGCCGTTAACAGATTTCAAATGAATTCCCATCCAAGGTTGACTAATGATGAAGTGATGCAGGTCTTTTAAGACGAAGACATCAAAAATAAAGGGATTCTCAGGGCATCATGAGAGACAGGGATGTAAACAAAGCCCTGTGCACAAGAACAAAAAGTATGAACAGCAACTCGAGGATTTAGATGGATCCACTACTTCTGCAGCAACCTAAACCACCGGCCCTGGAGAACTATGACACCATTCTACCTCCAGCTCCATCTCATCACCTGATATTCCAGCTACCTTGGGCAAGACCAGAAGTTGCCTCAACAGCTGCAGTTTCTGTGCAACACTGTCATCTTCAAGAAATCCCCAGGTTTGTGAATCCCATTTATTTAAGTGGCCACCTAAATCTGAACTGACATGATGGCGCGTGTCAGCACTTCAGATCTTTTGGAAATTCTGTCAGAAGCACTTAAGCAATATTTTAAGAAAACAATTGTTCCCTTTTTTAAATAGTGACTTTTATGGCCAAAACATATAAATACACTGGAAAATCATGTCTACTCATAGAAAGACACGATTCTATTCTTGACATGAGTATTCTAGACTACTGTTGCTCGTACATGTCATTATCAACAAATACTGCTGCCACTGCCCACCCTGGTTTTAGATCACCAGGGGCTGGAGCTCCTGGGGCTCACACACAGCACGGCCACCCCACAGCTCACGTACCTTTGCGTGGGGAGCCCTGAGGAGAAGCAGGTGGGCTGGAGTGCAAAGACGATGCCATGGACATCGTGTCATCTGTTTGTTTCTTACTACTTACTTCCTCAGACAAGCTTAATGACTTCTGTGGGGAGCCTGTACCTATGAAAACAGTGGAATTAGTTACTGATATTGCTCTGCTTTTGTGCTATTGGTATCTGTTTAAAATACAAATAAGCACCATGTTGGACAATCAGAGTATGCAGCGAAGAGAGGAGCAGATGCTCAGAGGATTCTGCATGTGGAGGCAGTCTCCATGTAAATTTAAATTTAGATCAGACCAGCTGTGGCCACTGCTGGCTGCTCATCTGCGGTGTGTGGAACATCCAGGTCCCAACAGGAACCATCGCAACGGATACACTGGTTGTGGTTTTGGCCAAGGACTGTGTAACCAAAAAACTGTGTGAAGGATAAAGCCTGCAGGAAATCCTGGCCCAGTGCACTGCTGGGACTGTGTTAAATAAAGGCCATGTGTGTCACAGCCAACAGATCTCCACAAGATCTCCACTCGCAGGACTTCTCAAGTCAGCACTCGTGGGCACCATCCACGGCCTGGCCAGTTCAGCAAAACCAGTGTCCCACTGACGATTTGCTATTTCTTGCTCACTATTAAACCACCTTGCAGAGAACACAGGGCTGAGGAGTTAATTCAAGTTCTCAACAATTTGTTAAATCAACACGATGAAACATGGGAATGAAGAAACACCTCTGAGCAAAGTTTCTGGAACATAACTGGCACAGGCTTTCCAGAGGAGACTTGAAATAAATACAACTGGAAACAGTATTTTACGTGCTGCAATATACTGTTTTGCAGAGATATTTTAAAGGATACTGATGCCCAATGTATCATAAAATCATTTCATATAATTTACTGACTGCAGCTAACTATTTAATAACCCACAACTGTGGCTTTTAAATGATACAACAGTTATGCAAATAGGTTAAAAGCTTTTCAATACATAATATACTGCTTTGCAACTAGCAAAGTTAGAGACAGAAAAAAACAACATCTACTAGGAGCAACTAATAATATATGTTGCTCCATTTGACCATAATATAATTTGTTGTTATAATGGTGTCCTATAGGTTAAAATATTAAATGTCTGTGATTTGTTTCAATGATTTCACCTAAATATATTAGACTTCATTAAGCCAGAGTGTATTTGGAGACAGCACCTCACCATTAACTGTTTTAAGGAAAGTTCTTTAAGACCGTGTAAATGACTAAGCAGGCAGCATGCTCTCTTAAAACACAGTAATATGCAGCAGCTATTTTAAAGTGAATTAATTAAATGAAGCCCAGTGGTATCTCACATAAACCACCCAGCTACAAACAGCTCCTCTGTCCCATTTACTCCCATCTCAAACTCTGCAGCCAGGGGAGGTGGATACTCACTGAATGTGACATGATCCTTCGTCAGCCCCTTTTTCCTGCTGGGGTACAAATTCACAGTTGGCACCTGAAGAACTTGACTCATTCTGTTTTGTTGATGCTGATGGGCTTTCGTGGTTTGGCCAATTGATCTCATGGGCACTGGAGACATTTCGGAGGATTTCCCCCCTCTTCTCTCACTTAAGTTCTTTGTCACTGTTAAGGAAAGACTGCATATAAATATCTTGCACTTTGAATGGCAGGATTATTACAGTACAACCATCCAGACAAAGGAACCACTATACAAAGAAGATAAAACGTATTTGAAGCCATTTCTATTCCAAACACACCGTTCTCATCACACCGGAGATGTTGTTGCGTGAAACAGCTTTAAAAAAAACCCTAAATTCTTTGAAGTGCCACAGAGGTACTTAATCAAAAGAACAATAAAATGTTATTTATTCCCACAAGCCTGTATTTTAGATGTTTGCACCTAAGGTGCAAGAGCAGAGCAGCATCTCCTTCAAAACCAGGTTGTTCTGCAGTTGGCACCACCGTTTCACTAGGTGGCACAAGTGATTTACAGCACAGGGCACTGCTTCAGCTTCTGCTTTAATCACACAGCAATTCATAAGCTCTGAAGTTAAGGCCATCCAATTTCTCCTTATATTTCCCCTTGGAAAACTCTGGATTGCAGCATCACTGCTGCTCACTCCTTCTGCGAGCAAGGCTGAGAGCTAATTACCGAGGTGAGAGTTGGGACTGAGCCCCTGCTTTTCTGGGCATGTGCAAAAAAACCCTCTCTGCCCAAAAACAAATGGCAAAGCCCTGAGCCAGGCTGCCTGAGTCAAGGTTCCTTGGTCAGAATTTAAACATGGGTAATCCAACCAAGTGTGGGGGAACATCCCTGCCAGCAGTTCAGTGCTCCCTCTCCACCAGAATTAGAACCACGAGGAGCTGGCAGCTCCCTCATGCTCCTCATGGCTCCTCCATCCTTTCTCCCAGATCTGCAACAACTAGTATAATCTCAACTGGATTAATTATCCGTGTTGGGGGATTTTTTCCCAGTTTTCAAAAAGATACTTCTAATTATACACTACTCTATTATATATTTATTTGTATATCCACTTTACCTTCATTTTCCTTTCTTACATTTAAGGAAAAAATGGACTTGATTGGCTTAAGTACATGAAGTAGAGCAGTTAGTATATACTCCCTATTTTTACTTCCAAACACTGTGCAAACAAGATTTTAACTGATTTAAGACAACTGAAAAATAACCTGACTACATTTATGTTTGTCTCTTGGGCACAGTATGGCCACCTGTCACAAATGCACATAGATCATCTATTAAGAGTTCAAACACAGAGAATTTAACATTTTTAAAAGGGGAATTAAATATGGCCATTTCCAGGTTTCCTACTTCAGTGCTATTTCAAAGGAAATGCTAAAAAAAAATTTGCATAAGGAGGCACCTTAGGGAATAACAAGGATTTGCATTCTTAATACTGGATAATGGCAAGGACTTAAAATATTATCTTCGAGATGCCATTTCCTAGTCATGCTTTTAACTTATCTCAGAGACAAAGTGATATTTGAGAACATAAAAGTCTTAAAGTGCTACATTTGGACAAAAGACAAGCACGAAACATTATTTTGCTTGGCATGGTTGCCACTCTTCTAGTTTGAAACAAATCTACCTTTCAAGAAAGTGAAAATTTTTAAGTATCAAAATAAAATGCAATTATAATGTCTCATTTCTAAGTAAGAATTTACTGAACTGTGTCAGACAGCAGGTCAGACAAGAGTTTGCTTGACAGGAGTTCAAATCATGGGAACTGTCCTGCTGTAGCCCTCAATTCTTGCCCGTCAAACCACATCAAACCCATCAGTCAATATTGACCCAGCTTCTGCTTCTCAACAACCTTCATTTATTCTAAGCTGAAATCCATTGCAGTTTCTATATTGATTTTGTCTCTTTTCATTTTCGTGCTGTTCATATGGTAAACGTTACTTTTATTCCTCCTAATTCTGCACAAGGACGGCGGGGCAAGAACTGAGCTGATGTACTACTGAATTTCCTGCCAGACTGATGGAAAGACACACAGCTTAGGAACTAAAGGGCAAAAGGAAAACCATCACAGAGGTTTTCTGAGCTCAACCAAGACCTGAACGTAAATGCTGTCTTGCTGAAGCTCCTAGCACACGAACTGACAAACCAGAACTTACTGAAGTATTTTGTCCTTGGAGAAAGAGTTTAAATGAGTATTTCTAGAGCAGGAACTGTACTTACAAGTGCTGTAGGCAGGCTCACACTGGAGGGACAATATCTGGATCTTCTCTTCGTCTGTCTCCACGTTCAGGTTGGACAGGTACTGCTTCACCTTCCTCGCCATCTGCGCATCCTCGTACAGCTTCTTGGCGTTCAGGAGCGAGCTGCGGCGGGCACGCTTCTTGTGAGCACCTCCCTGCACATCCAGCATGTTGGAGTTTGTGCTGCCCTGGCTCAGAGACCTGCAAAAGAGAAGAGCAAAGCACTGAAGGTTCAGTTCTCAACGGCGCTGAAGAGCGACAGCAGCACAGGCCAAAGCAGATTAATACCAATAATCTTCAGTTAGGGATAGTGCATGCTGATGCAAATGAGTTAAAAAGATGAACAGCAGTAAAACAACACTTGTCTTAAAGTATTCTGGTAAACTGAGAGCAGCAATTTGAGTCTAGAAGAGGACTGCATATGGAAATGTGGAACTGGGAAGGACAAGGTGCAGCGCTCTGCACAGAACCCAGTCAGCTCTGCTGATGAACCACAGGCTTGTGCTGTCAGACCCACAGCTGACAGGAAACGGCCTCAAGTTGTGCAAGAGGAGGCTTACATCGGATATTAGGAAACATTTCTTCATAGAAAAGGTTGTCATGCCCTGGAACAGGCTGCCCAGGGCAGCGGTGGAGTCACCATCCCTGGAAGTGTTCAAAAAAATAGGTGGATATGGCACTTAAGATCACAGTTCAGTGGTGAACGTGGTGGTGGTGCTGGCCTGATGGCTGGAGTCCATCTTAGAGGTCTTTTCCAACCTTAACAGTTCTTTAATTTCAACTGCAGATTGTAAGAGTGGAGAAACTTACTAACTCTGTTGGTTTGAGGAGTTTGGTGCCCATCAGGCTTACACAGAAACCTCCTGCAATTAGCTGAGCACAGAAGTGAGTGACTACTGTGATCCTCTCAGAAAACTAGGCTTCTCACAGTGGTTAAATAGGGGGCAAATTATGTTACAAGTACAAAGTGCATTTGATGCACTTCACCTCTTTCTTCAAGTAACTAAAACCATTCCCAGAAGAGCAGCTCGTTAAAAGCACGTATCCCAGGAAGGGTGAGGAAGGCAGGGATAGCACACATGTGCCCAGACTTGCATCTGTGAAAGACAACGCTCCTCAGTACTCCTAAATTTTGAGCTCCCACGTCTATCAGCAACTATGGTAAAAATAAATCATCCCCAAAATGTTGAAGAACATGAGTTGCTCTCCCTGACAGTCACTCCCACTCCCACTGAGTGAGTGACCAAACTGAGCTGGACACAGCTCAAACACACACATCACCTCTGTTTCAACTGCCAAAAGTCCTACAGACACACCAGTCCTGATGCATTTTTAAATAAATGGAGATCACAGTATATGTCACATGTAAATTCTAATAGAAAGTGTCAATAAAGTTGTTTAAAGTTGGGTTTTTGTGGGGATTTTTAAGCATTCAGATGAGTATTTTAAAGCTACAGTATTTGTGAAGACAGCTATCAAGATCTTGTGTGTTTACAGAATCACAAGTGGCAGAATAAACAACATCAGGCACAGAATTGTCACAATGGCCAAAGGAGTCAGAATGAAACATGTTGTTAGAGCAAATATAAGGAATCAAGTACACTGAGCTTAAAAAAATAAGTAGTGGAAAACAGCTGACTGCAATATTTTCAAAGATGTTAAACAAATCAATCTGAAAGAAAATATAAGCTTAAAAACTGGCAGCAATTTACAGCTTAATTTAATAAAACAGTAATGTTATTGTAGGCAAAGAGCAGCAAAAGGCATGATGGAGTGTTCACAGCTACTCAAACCAAGGGGACACTCCTGTCTCCCATGGATAAGGACAAAGCTGATACCTATTCTACAATGATCAGGAAATTATGTTTATTTTTAATGATATAAATATTTCATTGCTTATGCACACACTGTTTTTCTTTCAAGTCCGTACTTGACTTTTTAAGGCAATTTAATTCAATTTCCTCGAATAATGGTTTTTTCCTAATTCCCTCGTGTTCACAGCAATCCCAAGGGTTGGAAATTACACTGGTTCTGTGGGTCCTCCTGGGTGTTTCCCCCCACGAGCTGCCCTGTGAGCACCCAACGCCACCAGCCAAGGGCATCCACACCCATCAGGGACCAGCATCCAAACCTGCTCAGCCCATTTGACTCTCACTGTGCAAAGGCACACAGGTAACAGTTTATGGGCAAAAAGACACATAATAACACGTAAAACATGGCTACAATGACAGTTGTCTTAAAATCACCACCCTGGGCCAGTCAGGAATTTCCCCAGCCAAGATCACAACCCTCATCTTTAGTCATTTCATTATCCAGTCCTTGCACAATCAACACTCCCAGGGAAATCAATGAGGATTTTGGTGGAGGAAGTGTGAGATACATTTTAAATATATTCTAAAAATAAATACTTTGAAGCTTGCTTGAACACAAACTTCAGGGGGGAAATTACTACATCATTATCACAATTCCGAGCGTCCTTACAGTTCAAAATGCAGAATGGCTTCAACTGTTCTGTAACACGTTAAAAAGCAAGTTATTTATTTCATTTATTTCATTTATTTCCCCAAATAGTTTGCCTTCTGATATCACTGCACAGCAGGGGGTTTTTTATGCATAAAGCCAAAACTCAAACAACTTATCTACTACACAAAAGCAACTCAGAATTCTTACAGCTGCAGTAAAACGTTGGCTGTAACTCCTTATTCCTGCTTTCAAAAAAAACCATGTATTGCAGGGTTAATAAAATGCATGCTGTATTTCAGATGCATGCACTAACGAGGAGGATGCAGTATGTTAAGAGTTGCATAATCTTTATTTATCTTAGTTGCATTCAGCTCTACACTTACCCCAAACTTCTCCACCTCTTCTTCCTGTAAGCAAGAGCCATATACATTGAAGCATGTATTTGAACAGAAAAGCACAGGAAAAAAATAAAACAGTTGAGAGTCAGGAAGAAAGATGTAGACAGGAAAGAACAGAAAAGAAAAAATCTCTATACAGCAAAATTCTTCTCAAACAGTAACACAATGTTTTCATGGAATGCAAGGGCAGGACTTGGCAAATACTTTCGTATGGAAGCACATCTATCAGTTTTTTGTTTAGGTTTAACCTACGAATTGAAAAAACAAACTTGCATTAGTTGTTTTTTTTTTCTTTTTTTTATTTTCTGTAAGTCAAATTCAATTTTGATGGAGTGAGTAAAAACTGTTCAACTCACTCATATTGCAAAAAGTGGGATTAAATTTATTTACTCTTTGCGTTAGGCCTGCTGGAAGTGTATGAGAAATCATCATCAGGATTAAAGTTTATGATGTTGTTTTCTCTTGATTGTTTTGCTGGAAAACAAGCCAGTTGCCAAATGCACCTTGAAAGCCTGGATGCTCTCTATTAATCAGTAATGAACTTGTGAGCAACTCTCATGTTACCACTAATACACATTCTTTCTTGTTAATTTTTCATCTTCAAAAGCATTTATTTGGTGCTTCATAACACAAACTGATAGATCAAACACCAGAGGCAATGAAAATGAATATAAATGATGTGAAAACATGGATTTATTTTCTTTTAATCTTTGGCACTACCTCTAATATTAGATGCCTAAGCAGTTTATAGCAGCGTGCATAATCTAAATTACGGTCATTAAAATCTCTTCTGTAATTCTGAAAAACATACTAAAGGTAACTATTTACTACTAAATTTATTTAATGATTAGACTTCATTAGGTCTTAGGAAGTGCATGGGCCATCAGGGAAATTTATTTATAGACTGACTTCAGCTGTGAATGCCAAAGTTTCTGAAAAGCAATCACAATTTCTCAGCTTCATAATTTTAGGCTAAAAATGAAATTCTGCTAAGTTCAATCCAACAGTATGAAGGTGAATCTCCACTGTGAAACAAATCCATCCTTGAATACCATTAAGAAGGATCTGTTATTTTTGGTTCAAACCTCGACTGGGCCATTTTTAGACTCACAGAACCACAGACTGGTGTGGGTTGGAAGGGACCTTAAAGCTCCTCTTGTTCCAGCCCCTGCCACAGGCAGGGACACCTTCCACTATCCCAGGTTGCTCAGAGCCCCATCCAAGCTGGCTTCAAATGCCTGTATTTAAAAAAAATACTTCTGTTTCCTGACAGTCAGCCTTGCAAACAAAACCAGGATCCTCCGTGCATCCTGACCACTGGAACTAGATCTCTCACGGACACTCTGTATCCCTGCATGGGCTGTTTCCTTCCACTGCACAGATGCCACTCAATTCATACATCAAAGAGAATTACAACTGATGCACAGGTGACCCACGCACGGGAATTTTGGGTGGATAAAGCACGCTTCACCCCAAACCTGCCCACCGTGTCTCCTCTGAGCTCCGCACTGCTGCGGGTGCAGCTCATTGTTTGGAGCAGAAACCACGGGGCCGTTCAGCACCAGAGATTGTCTTGTCCCCAACTCCCACACGAACTGCATCCTGAGGGGTTTCACCTGGCCTGATACTTCCAGGCAAACTGAAGTGCAAGGAGAGGGGACCACCTCCCTTCCTGCAGGGGTCTACGGGACCAGGACGGACACCGCAGAGCTGCGGATGCTTTCAGTCCAGCCAGCGGGAAGAACACAGATGCAGGAAATCATTTAGTTCTACTAAATATAATCCGGAGCTAATCAGCACCAGATTAGAAATTATGTTGCTTTTATTCTGCAGTTTGTTAACGCAGAGCCTGATGATATTCGGCATCAATATCCCAGGAAAAAAATAAGAAAAATAAGAAAAATAAGCCAAGAACACACCCTCCACCTGCTAAAGCCTGAGAACATCAAACATTACGTAGGTGGCACAAGCTGTACTTAGAACAAATAAAAAATATTTTGTTTGATTTTAATGTTATCAGTGGGCTTTTGTTTTGAAGCAACATCTCAGATTTTCATATATGTGTGATTTAGGTGCTTTTTATCTCTCTCTCATATATAGGTATTATATCCCCCTAACACTGTATCTCTCTCGAAACTCTACTGACACTAACAGTTCTATTTAGCGACAATATGTGTCACTAAAATTAGAACCTTTCCTTCCGTGTGTTTAAAGGCAGTAATTTGTTTTATTAGTCATTAAAAGCAGGTCTGGGAAGCATCACCTGTACTGGCGTAACTTGATAAAGAGGGCGGTTTGATGGTAAACGTCAGTGGTGAGGTACACAACGAAATACCAACGTCCTGATGCACACACAGACCCAGATCCCCCCAGCTGAGAGCCCTCAGAGCTGCTGCCCTCCCCATTGCACACCTTTGCCTGAACATCACAGCCGGGTCCATGTTCGCCGAGGTCATTCGCACGACTTGGCGGATTTCTTTGGCAATCATTCGCAGCTTCTCGAAGTTCACCAGGCCATCCACTTTAGAATCGTTGCCTGCACAATTGAGATGCACACATCCGACAAAAATAAAAAAAAGAGTGAGAAGTTCTTTAGAGTGACCCTGTGTTGCCCTCCCTCAGCAAAATTTTTCATCAAAAAAGCGAGAAAACAGGAAGCTCTGGCAAAACACAAATGGAATCAGGCCCACTCAGTATTGGTATCTTGTATTTGCCCTTGCTAATCTATTTCTAAAGTAACAAGTATTAGCAGGAGGAAAAATTAATAAGTGAACTCTGCCCAAGTTCAGTGGCATGATGTTAAAATATAAATACAGAACTGATGTGGACAGCATTCCCATTCGGACAAAAGTTCCAATAGTTCTGAGCCATCACAACCAAGAACTGGGCATACTTGGAAATGTTTCACCTCAGCCACTTGTGAACAGGACTTTGTGTAAACGGAACAAAATGGAAATGTCTGAACAAAACCCCCTGAAAATGCTGAAAGCAAGAGTAGGAGGTGTCGGATCATCGGAGCTGCCTGAAAGCCACAACATGGAAGGAAAACCTGGAAACATCACAGCAACAAGTTTTTTGTGAGAGAATATATTTGAAGTAGTGCAGCTACCAGCCAGCACACTCACCTATGCTTCCACCCTAAACCTAAGGACAACTGATGAAGGCTAAGCATTGCTTTTCAAATACTAAAAATACGCATTTGATTTTTAATTTTTGTCTCGGATCAGTCTCTTCCACTCAGCATTCCGAGCCCTATTTTACTTTACTCCTACAAAGGACCCATCAAAAGCATCCCACTGGTGGCAGCTTCCTTAGACATGTGTTGACACAAGTAGCACTGAAGAAAGGGCTAAAGCATATTCAGTGCTCCGCTTATGCTCTCTCTGTTTGACGTTACCTTCGTGCAGAAACGTGATATCCTTCTTGACAACAGGGAAAAGTGGGATAATTGGGGGCTGCATGCTCTGGCTGCTGAGGATGTTGCGGTATTTTGCCATGTTTCGAGATGGATCAAAAAGATCTTGAAGGTCTCTGAGGTGCTTTTCATACTTGCTGGGTAACTTTTCCCAAGTGCCTCTGAGCCGAGCTACTGGTGCAAGATTTAACCCACTGCAAGGCAGGAAAGTTTCATTATTAGCTGTGAGCAGAATCGCTGCCCTTCAGAAGGAAGTGAAGGGTTGTTTTAAGGATTAAAAACAGCTTTCCCAAGGTTAAATGTAAAGCTGGATGGGTGCCAGAGCACAGGTTCATCACAATAAACCTCTGCTGTTTAAACAGGACGGTGAAAACCATCCCTGCTTCCCATGCACAAGGTACAGGTTTCCAATTACTGCCAAAACAATCCCTCTGCCAAACAGGACTAATGTCTGTTTAAGAACCACTTCTCTCCTGTATAAATGGCTATCACAGGAAGGACAAAATGGGTAGAGAATGAATGAGGTGAAGCAATGGTTGCACAGCAAACGAGAACAGTGCAGAGCTCATCCCAAGCAGAAGTGGGAAGACTTTAGGAAGAAATTCTTCCCTGTGAGGATGAATTTTTTCAGATTTTTTTTTTCCCACGTTTTGAAAGCTTCAAAAAACTTGTTTTGAATTTGGTTTATTTTTCATACAGATTTCTCTCCATGCTATGCCAAACAAAGCCTTCTCTGACACGAAAAAATCCAACATGTGCCAGCCCACAGCTCCTCTTTTCCATGCTAGATTAGGATGGTTATCTTCCTATTTCAGGAGACATATGGCATCAAACTGCAGTGCAGGACAAGGCAAGAAAGACAACCCTGTGCCATATGCTAACAAAAACATATTCCTCTGGAAATAAGGGTAAAACAGTAACTGATTTATTTGCCTTTTTATATTTTTTGACCAAAGTCCACTTCAGTCATGGCCTGATTAGACTTAAATGAGAAGCAGGAAGAGTCATTTCTCCACCTACAATAAACCATGAGAAATTAGGGAGCAGAACATAAAAATCAGGTTCAGTATCCACATGTGTATTCCCCATGTAATGAGCAGCCCCAGCCCCAATTGCTGCCCAGTCCCCTTGAGGGAAATTCATGAATTCTTTAATGTGTGACTAACCAGAAGACAATACTCTTTGATAAACTGGTTAGACATGGAAGAAAATATTTTAAAATGGCATTTTCAACAATGGGATGCAGCACAAATCCAGATCTTTGTCCGATGAATCACAGTGCCTTTTTTTCCCCCTAAACTAAAGGCTGTGTGTAAGATAATTGCAAATAAAGGAAATGCTGAACTCATGCTGTTAAAGTAGCAGCATTCAGGATAAATCAGAAGAGAAAGTCTAAATGTGCAATTGAAGAGGGGAAAAAATAAAACAGAGAAGCAAGCAGATGACAGGAAAGAATGAAAAGGAAAATTAAGCCAAAACAAGACTGATTTGAGGAAGTCCTTACAATGGAAGGAAGAAATAAAGTAATCTTATCATCACAGATATGACTCTGTGCACACCGAAAAAGCAACAATGACTGACAAAAAGAGAAGGGAAATTGGGTGCCAAAATCACGGAAAATGACACAATGCTCAGGCAGGGTTCTGAGGTTCATCAGTCAAACAGTGCTCTGTCCCAGTCTTCTCCTTCCCTGTGAGGTAACAGGTAAAAGAGAGACTGTCACATCCAGCACCACAGTGGGACTGAACTGCTGCGGTGACAATCCACCTCGGACCAGGCTGGCTCTGGAAAACCACCCAGACCCATCTGTAATGTGCCCAGGATGTTCCTGTTTCTTCCTTTTCCGTTTAGATTACCAGAATTGCCTCTGACAGCACCAATCAGAGCTGAAAAATGGGAAGTATTTTACCTTATAACCGCGAACATGGAATTGAAGTTCTTGCATTCTCGACAGTGGAGAGCAATTTTAATGAAATGCTTAATAATCTTCATTCTTTTGAGCTGGTTGGGCTCCGCTAAAATTTCCATGGCAACCCAGAAGGTCTCTTGATTTATGACATCCTCGAACTGTTTCAGGTGAGCGTTTCCTGTTTTGGAGTCCAGCTTGTAGAGGTCATCGATGTACTCGGTGGGCTCGATGTTGCGGAACAACTCGAAGTCCCTCATGGAGAGCTGGGTGGCCACCTCGATGGTGCTCAGCTGCAGCAGGGAAATTTGGCTCTCCCGGAGTAGCTCTTGAGCATCCTCGTCTGAGCACAAGGTCTCTGTCTCCATATTGTTTTTTAGATAATACCTGAAGAATAATTGAGTGACAGTAACCCATTAGAGACGCTCTTCCGAGGGTTTGTGAGCACAAGGACACTGAACTGCAGCAATCAACGTGGGCATTACAGAGACAGGAAGGGACAGGATAACCTTGTATTTCAGTTAACATAAAATAACATCATTACTGAAGTAAACAAACACTTCAAAAGCTGTTTTAATCTACCTCTTTGTTATCATTTTATGCTGTACTCCGTAATACGCTGTAGTGCTCACCTTCAGAAAAAGGTCAGTTACTTTTCCATTTGTAAATTCAGCAGTGAAAATAACATTTTAAACACACACTAGTCCTGAGAAATCTCCTGTTAATGTGTTTCTCCACTTCTTACACAAATTCAGCGTGGTTTCTTCCACAAATTTACTGTGGCATAGTAATATTTACATGAGGCACAGAGTACTCAGGAAATTAAAATGTATCTGGAAAATTCATTTCCACAGTCCCAAGCAGATCACTTTCAGATACACAAAAGTTTATTACTCATAAATTCTCTCTTGTTGCCTAGCAAAGACAACTACAGAATTTTTCACTTTAATAAACTTTCTTCTGGTCTGGATCAGGTCATCAGATAAAACCAAAGCACTTAACGTTTCAGAAAGATTCAGAACAGTTTACATAAAAATGGAAGAATTTATCTCAGGTTAGTATCAGTTTGTTGCAACACGGCACTGAGAAAAGAATTAATTGTATGCTTTAATACTCAAGTACGTGTGGGAAGTGTCAGAGCAAATATAAATTCTTTCTCCGAGTGTAAACCACCATACATGTTACGCCGATCTGCTAAATTTAGCTGTCATCAAGCGAGCTGGCTGGAGATCTGGGGAGGGCTTTTGGCTGCAGAAGAGGAAGGTGACACAGGAGGAAAGAGGAAGGTGTAATTTACTGGTATTTACTTGCTTGTCCTTCTAGCAGACACCTATTTTAATTACAACATCCCTCCCTGGTGTTGGACGTGACCATCTTGGGGGTCTCCTCCAACTTGAATGCTCCCGCGATGTTTAATCCTAAAAGGCAATTAAACCCAGAGCAAACCAAGGGCACGTTTACCGTCCATTGAGCTGAATCCTGTCGGCCAGCTTGGAGAACTGATCCGGGAGGCGCCGCTGTTTGATGACGCCCTCGGGGCTGACGGACACCTCGCACAGGGAGTAGGTGTCCGGGGCTCCCGTCAGGTTGAACTCGTGGACAGCGTGACTCACCACCTCCTTCGCTGTAGTGTCTTTGCTGATGATGATGTAACAGCTCTGCTGATCTGCTTTGAAAACTCTTATCACTTGATCCGGGATATCTAAAAGAAGAGTAACACCTTTAATGTATGAAGTCAGTTTTCCCCTTGAAAAGATGCATCCTTTGGAGGGAGGCTTTTCACAAGGGCATGTGGTGGCGGGACAAGGGGGAATTGCCTTAAACTGAGGAAGGGTAGGTTTAGTTAGATTGGATATTAGGGAGAAATTCTTCCCTGTGAGGATGGAGAGGCCCTGGCATGGGTTGCCCAGAGAGGCTGTGGACTCCTCATCCCCTGGAAGTGTCCAAGGCCAGGCTGGATGGGGCTCTGAGCAACCTGGGACAGTGGAAGGCATCCCTGCCCATGGCAGGAGGTTGGAACTGGATGGGCTATAAGGTCCCTTCCAACCCAAACCATTCTGTGACTCTGTGACTGTCTCATTTGATAGCCAGAGAACAAAACAAAAACCAGCTGCTGGAAAACAAGAGCCATGCTGGACCTGAAAAGTATTAAAATATTCTGCTTCTTCCTTCAACTTTGAGAGGAAAAAAAGAAGACTCTTCTCACCACTGCTTTTCCACAACTCAACTCCTTTATCATCCCATGACCACAATCGAAGTACAAGACACCCAGTACGTCCCTAAGCTGTGCACTGCCCTTCCCAGCGGGTCTCAGAAACTTTGGCAGCATCATTCCTTCTCTGGCTCCTGTGTGTTCGTGAGAGCCAGCTCCACACACGTGCCAGGGCACGCTTCCCAGGGATGGGAAGCCACCAAGCACGGATGGATGGGCTCGGGGTGGGAGGATGTGAAGAGGAAAGGAGATTTGGTTGCTCCCATAACTAGCTGCGAGCTTTCACACTCGTCCTCTCCCCCTGAAGGAACTAAGCTGCTGCCAGCAGTTAATTCTTTGGCTGGTGTACTTATTTATAGCACGTTTTATGTATTATAAATGCATTAGAGAACAGCTTTATCAGAGGCTGCCTAGAGCAGGAAATAAATATCTACAGAAACATGCATTTAATCCACAGCTTGATGATGATTGCAAATAATTTGCTCCATTAGTTATTACAGAACGCTTGATTTTCAAAATAAAACTGATTGGAAAAAAAATGTCCAGAGTCAAAACACACACTAATTCCAAGCACAGGGAAATCTAGTTTTTCCCCCTCCCTAAAGTCTGAAGACTAAACTTCACATTAATTCTCCTTAATCAAAATCTACTGTTTAAGGCAAAAAACAGTATATTTGTGGGCAGTGACCTTGGGATAACTTTGCTTGTGTCAGGACTTAATGGTGTCATGGGGAAAAGTAGCAGGAATTTCAGGGCAAAAAGTTAAGCAGGTAATCTGTGGTCCAGCATCAAAAGTTTCCAGCCACTAGAAAAAAGAAGGCTCAATATCAGTTGTAAATAGATTTGAAGATGGGAGAAAACATGGTGTTGAAAAAGAATCTGATTGGAAAGCTAATTCCTCTAAGTTTCATTATTAAGGTTATCACATTACCAGGACATTCTCATTAGTAGTTAGGAACTAGCTGAATTTGAAAAGCTCAATATATACACGAATAGGGGCAATAAAGGGGATAAATAACTATCCTGTCCTTATTTCAGAGTGAAAGTGGTGAAAATGACATATTGGATAATCAGGGAAGTGCCTCCACTCATAAAAATCATAATAAATCAATAGAAAAGGGAAACATCTATACTTTGGTATCAACATACCTAAAAATCAGAACACACTCAAGGTGTAAGACTGAAAACTGAAGTTTAATTTGAGGGGGAAAAGGAAAAAGTAAAATAAAAAATAATCACTATGCAACCAAAACAATGCAACACGTGACAGGGGAAGGAAACATAAATTACAGGCACATGTCTGTCTTCATGGTCTTTGGTTTTAAGCAGGTAAACATTATTAAATGATTTTTAAATGCATTATTCAGCTTGTGTTGACAATACAAAGCACATTTCCAGTCTGCATGCACATAATTTTAGTTATATAGAGCCCAACAGAAAAACAAACTAAATCTCAAACTACGTTATCATCTGAAACTTCAGTTCTATAAAAGAGATGTAAGCAACTTCATTCCTTCAAAGCAAGGCCACGGAGAAGCAAAGGAACTGCCAAAGGTCATCCAGTGTTCCAGTGGCAGACAAGGGAATAAAATGCAGGGCTCAGCCTCAGCACAGCACTGTGCCTGTGTGGGAACCGATGGATTTATCTGAGGCAGCTTACAGGGCACAGGGCTGTGGAACGCCCCACAGTAACAACTGTGTCGATGCAATGTCTGCTAGTGTTAAGTTTTCAGGCAAGCCATGCAATATTAAGGTCTGCAGGATACTTACAGTAAAACCCAACAGCTGCAGGCAGGAGAAAAAGAAGAAAACTGTGTCAACACCAAATCAAGACTCAGATGTTTACAAAACTTCTCAAGTGTACACTGTCAGAGCTAGTTTGGTTTTCTCTGCTCTTTAAACACGGCAGCATATTTGTTACCTGAGGTAAAGGCAAGTGATCTAGGTAGACATGTCCCTGCCCATGGCAGAGGGGTTGGACCTTTAAAGGTCCTCCCAACCCAAACCACCTGTGATTCTGTGACTGATTCCAAGATGAACTAGTTATCAGACAGCAAGAACCTGGAACTGCAGCAAAAAGGGAACTTTTCTGCTATGGATATTTATGTCCTGATAGGATGTATCTGGGTACATCCCTTTTAAAGGGGAAATCTGCAAGTTTACATAAACATAACTCACAGCCACAGGGCACCCTACAGACTATGTAATTATGCACAGAACTTACACTTGAAATAGGGAAAAAAGATTCTGACTTGACGTGTTTACAGGCAGCTGCATATCACAACAAATACCTCCTGCAGCCACCCCATAAACTGGATTCCTACAGCAACAGCAACGAAAGCCCACACTACACATCTCAAAACATTTTTAAGGTTTTTAGACATACAGCTGAATATACATAATATCTATAAAACACAAAACATCACTGTGTTGGTAGCACAGCAGTCCTACTCTATCCACAACACTGCTTGAAATATATACTGGAAGATGGGGGTGGCCAAGCCAAAGCACCAGTACAGGCACTGAGGAGAGATGGCAAAAGGGGAAAGTGCGGACAAGGACGTTGTGCTCCCACCAGAGCAGATTTACTCCAGTGAATCAATGAAGCTCAAAAGTGGCAAAATACATGTCTTTGTAAAAAGAAGTGTCACACTGCAAAAAGAGCACGTGAGGGAGGTTCAGGCAGCGTGGATTTCCAGCAGACCTGCAG
Organism: Cephalopterus ornatus; assembly: GCA_013396775.1. Taxonomy (NCBI): domain Eukaryota; kingdom Metazoa; phylum Chordata; class Aves; order Passeriformes; family Cotingidae; genus Cephalopterus; species Cephalopterus ornatus. Next base: position 546,175 of record VZRE01012366.1, on the reverse strand, counting down.
TGTGGCCCCGTTGGGGTTACAGACAGGTAACTGCACTCAGCTTGTGTGATGCCGGTGAAATACGTAATTCCCCCAGACCCTGCCCTGTTACTCATCCTGCACAAATAAAGCTCATGCTGTTTTACCTGAGGGATTAGAGAAGTCCAGGATGCTGGTTGTGGGCTGGAGCAGGTCGGGGCTGCTGGAGGAGAGCGTCCCCGGGATGGGCATGATGGCCAGGCTGTGGCGGCACTGCCGCGTCCCCACGATGCTGTCGTCCTGCGACTGGCTCACGCTGCCGTCACTGCAAAACAGCTCTGCTTCACTCGTGTGCACTCAACTCCTGCTGCTCACCTCGGGGTGAATGGAACTAAGGGACATAATGCTGTTCAGCTGTTCAACTACACATTGGAGACGGGGTTTCAAAACAAGGCCGGAGCGAAAAGAGATTTGAAATCGTTCACGGGGAGAGAAAAGATATTTTGTTCTGTGTTTACGGGGCAGATGACAAGATTTTTTTAAAAAACATAAGCAGCATGGACATAATGACTAGAGATTCTAAGCAATTAGTACCTCTTAATGGCCTTAGCTGAAGGAGGGGAGGTTTAGATTTGATATTAGGAAGAAATTCCCTCTGAAGGTGGTAAGGCCCTGGCACAGGTTGCCCAGAGAAGCTGTGGCTGCCCCATCCCTGGGAGTGTCCAAGGCCAGGTTGGACGGGGCTTGGAGCAACCTGGGATAGTGGGAGGTGTCCCTGCCCAGGGCAGGGGGTGCAGTGGGATAACCTTTAAGGTCCCTTCCAACCCAAATCATCCTATGTTTCTATGAATAAAGCATCACAACCTCATAAGGAACAATTCCTTTTTGGCAGAAGAGTGACAAACCTGAACAGTTTTGGAGGCAAGATGCTGAACCGGGTCTTGTCTAAAATTTTCCTGATTCTGTTTCTGCCACCAGATACAGTGTTTGCTTTCATCTTCTTGTTTCCTTTTTCCCGGGGAAACATCTGTTCCACATCTCCAGGCATATCTGGGATGGAATAACGGTTGTTTTTCTTTTCTGCAATTTTTGGAATATGTGGAATTCCATTCTTCTCTTGTCCTATCCTGCAGAGCAGCTCCTTAAACACTGTAAGAGAAGACAAAATCGTTGTGAGTTACCTTTTCACACTCAGAACTTCATAGGGAATTCTTCTTTCCCCCTCAAACCTTTTGCTTTCCACATCCCAGACTGATGATAAGGATTCAGGGCAATCAGCACTATGTATTTATTGGCTTTTTTGTTTGCCTCTTTTCAGTAATGGAGTGCAGATGCTTCCTCAAGAATAACTGCAGCACAGACTGAGATTTTCCCAAACTGCCTTTGTTTGCTTTTACTAACACTCCTGAACAGAAGCTGCATCAAATTTCCTACTGCATTTATCAAGCTAAGCCAGTCTATTACCCACACTGACATTCCCAAAGATATGATTCCACAGAAATGATAGTGTTTATGTTCTTCCTGTTTCTTTCCACATATATAAGGCGAAAAAAACGTTCAAATTTGATTTTCAATACCAATTATTTCTTTAAGGATCTTTTAAAAATCCCTTGAGATCACTCAAGTCAGAAAGTCAGCGTTTTCTGTTGAAAACATGGTGATACTGGAAGAATGCAGAACTGTACACAGTAAATTACTCAGACTGTCCCTATGAGCAAGGAAACCATGGCTTTGTGTACAGAAAGTCCAGTTAAATGGCATAATTCTACTCTATAATAAAACTTCTAAGTTTTCCCAGTCTACATTTGAATGTAACAACAGGATTTGCTCACTGCCAGCACCAGGCACTCAGCACTCAATTAAAGAGTCAGGATAATAAGTATCACTGCTGAAAAAAGCTTCAAGACATGAATTCATTAAGATCTATCAGAGAAATCACCTTGAAATTCTATCAGGCAGTAGGAAGAGATTAGAAGCCACTTGCAGATGTGTGCTGCTTACATTTATACTACGAATGAACAACCTCTCACTGTCTCAGTTACAGTGACGCTTCATTTCATGTCCTTTCACGTTAGTCTCGACCACTGCTGGTGGGTTTATGCTTATTTTGAATTATGCTGATAAGCAACTGCTGAGGGCTTGAAACTTCTTACCCGTGCAGGGATAAACATTGAATAATAATTGAAAAGAAAATCAATAGTGAGCAAGGGCAGGTAACTGGGGGAAGAAAATAAGAAAAGGAAATCATCGGGTCTTGGATGCAGCTCTGGGGGAAGGAGTTATTCTGTGCACCGTCTTGTTCTTTCTGTAGCTCTGGTTATTCTGAACAGGATTATGGAAAAAGAACAGATGATCTGACTGAGATTTTAAAGAGGTATTTATGTGTTTATATTCATGGTGACAATTAAAAGCCAACATTTATATGCCACACCACTTTTTATATCCCCTTTTCAATTTCAGGCACAAAGGCAATTTATCCTCTCATTCTTACAGCCGTTATAAAAACTTCTACAAAATCCCAGTTTTACATCTTTGCCGTTTCTTGGCAAAAATATCTTGGTCCAGCTCCCTTGGCTCTGTTTCAGCCATGCAGCAGAGGGACAGCAAAGCAGCTTAAAAATCATGGAGGGTTTCTCAGGGAGTGAAGAGCTGCCTGTGCTGGCCCTGTGCCCCTCGACGTGCAGCCCTTGGCACACGAGAACTTATCCAGGCCAACAGAGGCACAACGAGGGGACTTCTGCACAACTTCTCACTCCTAGAGCAAGCTGGAACAAAAGGTGGAATCCTGTTGCACTGCTGGAGCCAGAAAGAGTGGAGTTTTTCCCTCACATACACAAGGAATATATCACATGTCAAGTCTACTCACCAAAAATGTTTGTTTTTACAGTAATGGAGAGATGTGTGTTGTTCCTTAAGATTTCCAGAGCTTTCACAAAGGTAATGTTCTCAAAGTTCTGTCCGTTTACTTCCATTATCTTTAAGAAGAAATAAGAATCGGGCTATTAGGAGAACATCTGTTTGACAGACTTACAGATACAAAGGTGATAATACAGGCACAGTAAGAACTTTCCAGAAGTTCTCACGTGATCTTTACAGCAGTCTCAGAATCAAAACACTTCTTGTAAAATAACTATTTTCATCATGTCAGTGAAGTTATATCCTGTAAATATGACAGGACCTCCATTTCTACCTGAAAAATGCTTAAAATAAATTTATTTTTTATGAGAACATGACATTCTTGCAATTAATCAGCAATTTAGAATCAGAAATGTAACAGATATAAATGGAAGCTGAGCTGTGGCATTCCCAATAAAACACCTGCACAACCTTTTTGTTGAGAACACCAGAGTTGGCTGAACCAGAATACTTAAATTAGCATTACTGCTTTTACCTGATCACCACGCTTCAGTCCAGCCTCTGCTGCTTTACTGCCCACCTCCACAGTCTCCACAAAAATACCAAATCCCTTGTCACTGCCTCCGAGGAGGCTGAAAAACAGGGGTGAATCTCTGGAAGGTTTTTGCAGCGTGATTTGTCTCCATTTTGCTTTGGCAGCACAGGCAATATTCAACAATCTGAGATGGCCTTTCATTTTCTGTAACACAAGACACAAAATGCAGTGCAATGCTTTCATCAGAAATGGAAAAACAGTTGTGAAAAATACCTCAGAAAAGAGATTTTTGATGCCACGTATTAACTCCTAAGTATTATCTTACATATTATCTTACTAAATAAACCTTGTCCCCTTTTGCAGAAATGCAAAAACCCATAAAGGAGTGCCATAGGTACTCCTTTAGGTGCCCTTTATATCTAAATATATATATATAAGAACAAATATGTCCATTTAAAAGCCACCTCTAACTGTTACACTTACAGACTGCAGTGTGTTAGGCACTGCTAACACTGGAAAACTGAAACAACGTATTAGAGAATGTGACAGTCTTTCTTTTTGGCTCCTACCGTATCTTCCAAGTTCTTCTCAAATTCTTCCAGGAATCGAGTCATGGCAGGATCCCCTTCAAAGTCATTAAAATGATTGTTCACCCACAGTAAGACCACTCTGGTAACCTGTAAAAACAAAATAAATTACGTCTGTGTATATGTATACACATATATACACACATATACACAAGGGTATCTAAGATTCTTCTATCAGCTCCAATCTATAAATAAAGAATAGCTGGACATGGCAGAATAACATATGACAGATTACAGTCAGGTTTCCTTCAGCTCAAAACTAGAGCACGTAAAACCACTGGCTAAGAATTTTACTGCCATAATTTTCAACATCTTGGCACGACCCAAGTTCCAGACTGTCAACATTCTTCACGGATGTGCACAGGGTTACAAAGAGCTGAGCCTGCTTCTATTTCTGGAAGCATTTTTACCAACTGCACTTGTCTCGAGCAGAGTTTATTTGAAGTCCAGAGTTTGTAGAAAGGTGCTCAAACAAAGTGTGCTCAAAACACTGGAAAGCCCTGCAGCAGAAATTATGGAAAACAAGCACAATGCTGTTGTAAAAACAAAACTGGAATATCCAAGAGAACCTGAACGCAACTCCCTTAAATTTCTGGTGAAAAAGGATTTCAGAGACTGGCATTTACCTCTTTATATTAAACAGAAAACTGTATTTATCATTCTGCAGAAGAGAAGCAGCATCACACCTGATTTTGGACAGTACATCATCACACACAACAGCCTGGAGAACCCTTTCTTGATATAAGTGAAAAACACTTTGCTTTAAAATATTTCATATAAAATAACTGAAGCATAATCCTAGTTTATCACAGTGCAAAAAGGAATCCATTCGAATACATTTTCACCAGACACACGGATTTCTTAGACCAACCTTATCCCTGAGGCTGTCCACTGTGAACCATTCCAAGAGTTTATTTCCAACTTCCAAGGGGCTTGTTAGAAATGTTCTGTATGTTAAGAGGAAATCTTCGATGTAGGTGGGATCCACAATAGAATGTTCTTCTATTAAGTGCATGATGAGTCGCTCGGGTGTTGCCTTAAAAAAATAAATGCAAAAAATAACTAATACCTCTCATCCCTACCTCTCCCTAGAGAGTACTTCAACATAAACCCAGGTGAACAGTATAATCCCTTCACAAAGTTCAGTTACGGCAAACTCAGGGGAAAACACACTAACATGTTTAAATCAAATCTTCCTGCTTCTCTCAGCCCAGATGTTTTGTATTTATTTACTAATAAATAACAGTTTAATAGATTAATGGAAAGTATAGAAAGAAATTCACCTTGATAACTATGTGGCCTTTCCTGGTTCCACTGCGATCCAGCTCCCTGTGCTCCTTTACCATCACAATTTCTCCTTCTTCCTCCACTTTATGAGTGTTTTTTTCCACATGGTTCAGAATCCTCCAGTAGTCTTGCTGGGCTATACACACAAACTGTCCCCAAACAACAAGAGACTGTGAATAAACACCTAAACCATGAATGTATGGTTTCTTCTGCAGGCTGAACAGCCCCAGGTCTCCCAGCCTGACCCCACAGCAGAGCTGCTCCAGCCCTCTGAGCATCTCTGTGGCCTCCTCTGGACCTGCTCTAACAGGTCCATGTCCTTGTGCTGAGGAGCTCAGAGCTGGAGCCAGGGCTCAAGGCAGGGGCTCATGAGGGTAGAGTTGAGGGGGAGAATCCCCACACTTCTTTTGATGCAGCCCAGCTTTTCATCCATCCCACCATATCTTTAGGATAAAAGTAGTTTGTTTTCTTTTATTAGATGCTTAAAAATACAAGGTAGTTGTCCAGAATTGCAGTCTCACCTGACAATCATCTACTTTGGTTCTGACCACTCCGTTCATGTACTGTTTGTCCAGAGAGGGAGTAATCCCAAAACTATTTCCCATACAGAGACTCTCACTCTTCCCATCAGGATAGGTGATTTCCACTGTGCCATTTAAAATAACATACCAAGAATCGAGCTAGAGGAAGAAAAAGAACCAAAAACAAACACGTGAAGCTAATCCAACAACTTTTCTAAGCTCTTATCTCACACAGGCTCATTCCTGCAGTCTCCAGTTTGTTGTCACCACAGCTCTGCAACATTTCATTCACTGCAACGGTGCAGTGTAAGGCAGCAGTGAAGACAACTGAAACAAGAATGCTTCATTCATTTCAGAACTAATTCCAGAGGGAGGAATGCTGATGAAGAGATTGCTTTTTTAATCTGTGGGCTAATTGCTATGATATATTTATACCATGTAGTGAGAGTGAACACTCTTCCCCTGGGCACCCGTTTGGTCACTACCAGAGATGAGCCTACTCATCCTCCTGCAGGGATGAACAGAGAATGCCATTCCTGAGGGCTTGATCCAAGCAGAAGGAAAGATCTCAAGACAGTGATTCAGGGCACCTATGGTGGGAGCCTGACCACAGACCACCCTGAACGTCTGTCTCCTCCCAGGGAACATGTATGGAAACTGCTCCCAATTTAAACATTATTGGGCAAAGATACCCTTCCATGTTAGTATTAAAAAACCCCTACATTATAAGAAGAGGGTTTTTTCCCAATGGAAATTATGCTTTTTTCTATACCACAAATCATCCTTGAAATAAGTTGGCATTTACCCGACAACAACATACTGAATGCTCTTTAATGGCTACTCTTGGTAAAGTCTTGAACAAGACAGTAACCATCACAGAATGGTTTGGGTTGGGAGAAACCTTAAAGATCATCTCATTCCAACTCCCTCCATGTGCAGGGAACCAACACACAGGCAGAATCTCCTGAAGGGATGGACAGAGGTTTGGGGATTTGGGCTGCAGGGTCAGGGTGAGAGAAGAATTCTCTGACCCCCAGGTGTGGGAGAGGTGTGGAGATGGGAAACACTTTCCAGCCCTTCAGCCTCAATGCCCTTGGTAACCCGCCTGGGCACCCACACTACGCTGTGGGCACCGACTTACCTCTTGGCCATCTTCAAGGATGATGGCTCCTGCTTGCTCCACGACTTCGAAGATCATCACTGAGCAAAGCTCTCTTCTCACAGACATGGTCATGTTTGCAAAGGCAGGGAGTTGGTGCATAAATTCCAGTAATTGCTCTGTTGGACAAAGGAAACACTGGTCTGACGACTGCAGGGCCCAGGGGTTCCTTAGACACCTCACCCCGCACAGGTCTGTCAAACCTCAGCTCCATTCACGGGACAATTGCTCCGTGGGGTTCCAGTCCCCATTAGTGCCTGGGGCTAAATGAGCCCAGAGTGCACTTTGTCATCCACAGCCAGAACTCGGCTCTGCAGCCTTGCTGGGGCTCTGATTGACTCTCAGGGCAGCAGTCTAGCTAACAGGAGAAGCACTTCAGCTTCAAACATTTAGAAAAATTAAAAATACCCTTAGGTACAGTAATTATGAGCTTGACAGGAGCATGAAATGATTTTCCAATGTTCAGAGAGGCAATCTGGAGTAGAGCAGAAAGCAACTTTTGCTATTGAAGTTAATGCCAATTTCTATTTAAACACTGCAGCAAATTATCTTCATTTTAACTGTTCTGCATTCTACAGCTAAGTATACCTATAGTCTGTAATAGTATGTTCTCTTTGCTATTTAGTAACTAATTCCACGGTTTCAGGCAGTCACAATTACCTTGCTACCTGTCCCATTACATCACCACACACAATGACTGCGTATACTTCACACCTTAAGCATCTCAAAGACTGGTGGTTAAAATATTTAGTTTTTCAGAACAAATGCTCTCTCAGACAGTAAGAGGGGAAATCATTCAATTAAGAGTATCACTAGTGCAAAGTGATCACTGGAAGGCATCACTCAATTATTAAGATATACACTGAAAATTAAGTCATTAAACAGTTTTCAGATACGCTTCTCTTACAGATGTTATATGATGTAGTTTTATGCAAACTTTATCTATTTTTTCTGCTCACCAATGTCATCATCAGTTTTATCTGCAGGCTCTTTCTCAAGGCACTCTCGGACAACATCTCGCCCCAGAAGCGGGTCAGAAGTTCTGTCGATGTCTTCATCCTCCTCCTCTTCTTCATCTTCAGAGTCTACAGGTGCTTCTGGAAGACCCGTTAAATCAACATCTCCCATCTCACTTTCTGTGGCCTACAAAGAAAACATCAATCAGACAAAGAGTTCAGTGTCTTCAGTTTGAACATTTATGGTCTGAGGTAGCTAATAAAATAAAAAATCAATTCTGTGACCGACAAGTCAAACTAGAAACTGCAACAGCTCCCTTTCTGAACACTGAGGAAAACACTTCATGCTGAAATCTACAGTTACTGGATTCTCATTTCATAGTATTTACTCTTTCTTGTGAATTCATGTAAAATTGTTTTTTTCCTAAGTGGAGTCTGTATTAATTAGGAAATAATAACGAAGTTTAATAGGTTACCCAACGCCTGCAGACACATTTCTACTGCCAGCAATAGATGGCAACACAGGCATCACACTGAGCAGCCACACGAGGCAACAGTCAAACAGAACACAATACATGCAACCAAAAAGCAGAATCACATAGGAATCGTTTGCACTAATTCCTTCTGTGAAGTCTAAATGATGTAATTGCATGAAAATAAATTTCCAAACAGATGGAAGGGGGAGAAAAAAAAAAAAAAAGTAGTTTCAAATTCTCAGTTTCAACAAAGTAGTTGCTCAACCACTCTTTTTGAAGTTTAAGCCAGCATGCAAATCATTTTCCTGTTCAAATTCAAAAATTTGAGCAACAAGATGTGTCACTGTGAAGTATATGGCAATTATATAGAAACCTGCAGAAAATGGGAGTTTGTTTTTAAATGAGCACATTCACAATGCTCACTTCCGCTTTAAAAGAAATCCTTGAGATTCTACAAAAAGACTGAACTATCTGAGGCATCAAATGCTCTGCATGTTCACTAAACCTCCAGAACAGAGGAGCACTGTGATGGGGCAGCACAGCTTCTCTGGGCAACCTGTACCAGTGTCTCGACACCCTCACAGGGAAGAAACTCTTCCCTATATCCAAGATAAATCTACTCTTTTTCAGTTTAAAACCACTGCCTCATGTCCTGCCACTGCAGGGCAGGTAAGAAGTCTTGTGACTAAGCCCACTTTAAACACTGACAGGGTGCGGTGAGTGTGAGCCCCAGCACCCGGACAGAGGAGCAGCACTCCCTTCACGCACTAAACCAAAACATACGGGGGGTTAGGTGTAAGCTTGGGCTTAGGAGCTTGTCCCTGTTTGAACAATTAGCCAACAAACCTATTCATTAAAGCTTAAATGATTTAGCAAAACCCTTTCTTTCAGGGGAAGGTAACAATATAGAGAGGGTTAAATCTGTTTTACATGACATCACTTTACTGGCTTCTGTAGCTCACATTAACAGTTTTGGAACTAAGCCCAAGCGCAAATTGTGCTTGGAGAGTCTCAGCAGCACATGATCAGTACAGTGTTTTACACAAGGACTTTTCTAGCATTTTTTCATCTAAATAGCCACAATTTACATCAACTGCTCCAGGCTGAATAAGGCAGACAACAGCACCACTCCCCACTTTGATAATCTCAAGCTAAGGTAGAAAAAATGAGGCTCCAGGTTCTACAGAATCTTGTGTATCCTATATAGGAAAATAAACAAACCTCCTTTCTTGATAAATAGGTTATGACTTGATCTAGCTATGAAATGGGAGATGGTCCCCCAACTGTGCTTCAAAGATTACGTGCAGAGGGTTGACAGGAGGTTGGCAGGTCAGGCGGAGCTGGAAGGAACGGGAAGGGTTCTGCTCATAAAGCCATCTGAGGAAGTAGCTGCTGTTCCCAAGCATGATGCTCCAGCTGTTTCCATTATCAAATATCAAAATCATTCTTAACAGAAACATTCTGAACGACTGATTTACAAAATGAAACCAGAAGCTGCAGTCCTCATGTCTCACACAAACATGGATTTCCAGGCTCAGGTCGATGGTGCAGGAGTATCTACCGAGATCCACGTCCTTGATGCATATTTTATACATAATCCATTTTAGTATCAAAACCTTAACCACAGCTGGAATTACTGCCGGGCAACAATGTTGCTGCCTACAAAGAGTAGATACTGCCAAAGTGATAAATCAAGGGTTTGGGAAAAGGTGAAAAGGAGAGAGAGAATCTTTCACTGACAGAAGTGAACAGGTCAGGAAAAAGAGATGCAAATTGGTTGGTCATTCAGAGAAGAGCAGTGCCAGGTGCTGACACTGGCAACGCATCCATTACAGCTGAGGGGACACCCTGCCCACCCACATCTAGAGACACAACCTGGATGCCCTGGGTGAGCCTGGATGGACACCTTAAAGCCTGTCCCACGAAAGGGCAAAGATGTTTTCACTGTGTAATACCTGCTGAATTCTTTATCCCCAAGGTCACCTATCACAGGTCAAAGCAGCTGTACAAGCCCTCATCTCAACTGCTCCCTGCACAACCACACAGCTTCCCCTACTTCTGGCTGAACACCATAGTTCTGAAATTAAACATACTGTCATGAAAAAAAATGAATAAAAACTTGAAAATCCTCTTCAAGCAAGAAGTTGTTTCAAAAATTGTAGGGAATAACTTTTTTTTTCCTATTATTTAAAAAAGTCTACGCTCCAACAGAAAGACAGCTGCTCCGCAGTATTCCAAGCAAGCTGGAATTTGCAATACACATATTTGGACATTTTGGTGCCACTGTGTTGGACACCAAAACACTGAGAGCCCCAACAGGGAGCAGCAACAGTACAAGACAAGAGAGAAAAATACCTTCATAAATTTATTTGCATCACTTTTTGCAGCTAACTCAGGGTTTAACACCACGTGCCCATAGCAGTGCTCACAGGCAGGAATCCTCTTCTGCTGATCTCACCTTCAGCTTTATGTTCATCGTTTCCTGTTTCACTGGAAATAGGCTTTATCCTGGGCTGAGATGCAGCTGGAACCAGTGAAACCTCATTTCACCACTATCAATGAATGCAGTGTACACAGATGAACAGAAAGTCTTTCCAAATCTTAATAAAATACTGCATCATTCTTTGGTTCTCCCACTCTAATCCTATTTTCCTACTCTGGAATGACGTTTGCACTACTTACTGTAAAAATTAATGTTAAGATACCATTCATACAAAAGGTCATTTCAAGGCTACATTAATCAAAATTATTCAGAACATTAGTGACATTAATGATATTACTGGAGAGCATGGCATGCAATAGATACAAAACTGATGGCAACAGCAAAGCATCGTTTTCCAAATATTTCATGAAAAATGAGATTCTCTGCCTTCATAATATGATGAATATTCGGGGAAACACTCTTCTTTTTCCCTGTGATTTCAAAATCTGTCTATCCTGATGTGTCACTGCAATATAATGCAATGTTAAACACTGTGCCGTGGCATTATTACACCAGATCTATCTATTACTAAGCAATATCAAGCTATCACTTAGAGATGTGTGACAAACAGTAAGAGAATTCTCCAACACTAACTGTTACTGCTACTGCAATAAAGCCCATAAAATACATAAATGCACATGAAGTGCATCTTTTAACAGGTTGGTATTTGCACATCAGACACAGGAGAACAATATACTAAAAATTCACTAAAAAAATAAGAAGGGGGGAGAAACTCTATGGGTTGTTGGGTTCCACCCACTCCTGACATGCCTGCTACACATCTTATCACCCACAACTTATCAAATGCTTGATTCTCCAATGCTGTCTTCCAGGATTAAGAACACTGTTAGCTCTGATCATAAATGGCTGTAACATTATCTTTGAGGATCTCACACAGGTCTCACAGTGCTGACCTGTCCACGATTCCTTCAGGATTCAAAACCACACAGGCTCATGTCACTGAAAAGGAAATTCCTATCTGAAAAGTCCCTGCTCCTCAAAATCAATAGAAAATCTGCAGGCATTTTCACATTAATATATTAATCATTCCTTAGGGTACAAAATGCTACAGTGCATATAAATATGCTACTCCATCACTTCTTTTATTGACATAATTTTTATTTGTTTAGCAATTATGCTCTTTTGGCGTGTTCTGATGAGTAGACAAAAGGCAATTAACCACACATGATAGGATACTCACTCATTACAAGATATCATGGCTTGAATGATATCTTCAATATCAATAATATATTTTAAGTGCTTTTCACTTAGAGCAACCTCTCCAAACCACTCAGGTAGACAGGCAGGCAGACACGGTCAGGGAAACTATCCATCAGCATCCTGATGTAGGACACGCTAAGGTACAACACACAGACCAGTTCTGGTGACTCTGACTGATTATATAAATTCTATTGATTCAGAAAATAAAAAATGATACGAATAATCATTCTAGAAGGGCCTCCCAGAAATTAGAGAAGTCAGAGAGCATCTTGGAAAGGCTCTCTCAGGGATGCCAGCTACTGCTGACCCAGCTGGCAGGAAGCAAATCTAAAGAAGTAGTAAGGTAATAGATGAAACAGGACAAAAACAGAGAGACACTTGCAATGTTCTAAGGGAAATTTTGCTTTAATGTCTTATTTTTAAAGTTCCCCAAGTAATATGTCGCTGTAAATAGAAATATCACTAATCTGTTACTAGTATAGAAATAATTCCCAGACAGCACCTAAGGAAAGGGAACAGGTGTCTGAAATCAAGTTACACCCACACTCTGCTCCACAACTCTGTGTACCCAGTGCTGTGGTTGGACTGCAACTTGGAAGTGGAAAAGCTGTGAAATTACTGATCAACACAAACCCAAGCTGAGCCCCCTCATCAACCAGAACATAAACACCCACGGAACGAGCTCTGAGATTTGACACCAGACAGGTAACTTATTAAGTGTATTATCTGTAAACAAATGAAGCTATCTCTGGATTTCAGCCAACTTCTATTCTCAGCAAGCCACACTAGAATTTCCACAGTCAATTAGTGCAGAAAGTGGGTTTATTACCACGCTTTTGTTTGCAGAACTGAACATCTGCTATTAGCAATAAATACAAATAATCAAGGAAGGTATTGGAAACACGAGGCTGATTTCATGAGATCTGTTCCATTTCAGAAAGGAAAATGATCCCATAAATCAACAAATATGACTTCTAAAAGCCACAGAGTACTTGGTGGTACAGAAAGATGTGAAGAGCGACAAAAAGAACTTTATAAGCAGCTTGTTGCACTTCCGTGTGTCTGTGGGGGCGGGCAGAAGCATCAAGGGGGCTTTACCCAAAATCCTGGAGAAAGGGCCACAACATCATGGAAGGAAAAGCAGGGAACAAAAGCCATCTCACCTGATAAATATCAGACAGGCTGCTGCTCCCAGAGTCACTGGCAATGCTACATCCCGACTGGCTCGAGGGCACGTGTGTCACCTGGGGATGAGGATTGTCGGTGAGGTGCATCTTGGTAAGGTCAGCTGGCAGCTGCAAAGGAAAAGGATTTGGGGAAAGGCAGGAAAAAGAAAGGAAAACGAGATGTTTAAGTCTGATTTGAAGACACAGTTATTTAAATAACTTTTGTTACGTGTTTGTGTTTATATTTGAATTGTTGAATTATTGAACCAAACTGACTTTGAACCTGTAACTCGATGTACATTTTGAGAAAAAGCTAATTTAGACTAAGCTTGCCCAATCACACTCCAGATTTCATATAACTGATGGTACATGATGCACCTTTCTACATAACAAAGGTCTGGGCTCTTTATAGCTTATATCCCATCCCCCAAGAAGATAAATATATGATGCTGGCCAAAGAGCCTGCAGTATTTAACATTAGCTGACGTTACAATCCAATATGAAGCAGGATTCCTCTTTATAAATTCAATTTATGCACCTTAGTTCAAGAGTAACCTTTAGAAAATACCAATATAGAACAAAAACTAATGTAATCTAAACAAAAGGTTTGGACTATAAAGGGCTTTGAATTTTAAGAAAATGAGTAGACAGAAAGAATGTGATGCATTTTTGGTACAGCTGCATACAACAGCACCTCTATTTTTTTAGTCTATCTGTAAGTGAACACACATATGCAGATATGTAAATTCTAGTGCATGACTCAAATCCACAAACATGGTTCTTTCTACTGAAAAAAGCAAAAATCAGCAGTGGCTTTTGAAAACTCAGAGCTGCATGGAATCCTATCAAGCAACCAACCCTTTAATTCAGCTACTTGTTTATTTTATGCCACATGTACTTCTAATATTTTTTAAATTTATACTCAACAATATGAAAAGAACATTGTATCAAGGAATCACAGATTCTCTACATGCTTTTACCATTATAAAACCATAAAAGTTATACACTATTCCTTTATAAAAAGTTCTGATGCAGAAAAAAAGTCCAAAACTAATCTGACAGAATCAAGTGCTATGATCAAATGAAAAGATTTCTTCTGTAAAGATTCCACATTGTCATGTCAGCCACATTCAGTCCTACAAATTAAAAGACAGTATTGTACAAACGCTGTTGATCTGGTATTAACTTTATAAATACTGACTAAACTTAAGAGAAATGTAAGCACTTTTTGATTTGGAATCATGTTTTTATGTCCATTATTTGAAGATCACACAAGAGCAGCACTTTACCAAATATCAGTCCACTATTTTCTGAAAACATAAGTGGCACCACGGGTCTTGCCAAACCTTCCGACTCCCAGAAAAAAAACGTTGAGACCCTCTGACACATGTAACAATTTTATTATTAAAACTGTAATGAGGAACACCAGGGTTTTTGTGTCCCTTGCAATTCCCATGACATTCCCATTGGCAGTCACTACTCAAACCAAACCACTCTATGGGCTGTGAAAGACTACAATGCTACTTCTCCCCCTCCTAATTTTTACCTTATTCTAGCCTTGTGTATCTTTTACTAACAAAAAGACGGTATAAAATATCCAACCTGTAAATTCATATCTATGGTCACATGTATCTGTGACGAGGAGAAAGTCTGAAAAGATTACTAAACTCTCACAAACTCCCACAAAAAAACCCATTGGAGCGGGAGGCATAAAATAGTGAACTTGATCCAAATACAAAGGAAACACAACACTTTGAAGCCACCAGAAGAAGTTTTGCAGGTTGAAAAAAAAAAAAAAAATCTATTTTCAGGATTTGAGAACAGCAGAAAGGTCAAAGCATTCGGGTGACAAAATCCAACCCAGTGGCCAAAGGTGCCCCCGCTGGGAGCGATTCAGAAAATACGGAGGTGCTCTGAGCGGAGGTGCTCTGAGCCGTGACCTCCCAGCTACAGCAAAATGGGCAATAGCGATGCTGAGATTTAACCCTGGTCCAAATGAACACGCTGCAGAACCCGTGTCTGTGCCACACACAGCACAGCACTGCCCATGCAGCACCTCTGCCAGGCGCGAGGCAGGAATTGTCCCATTACCCTCCCTAAAGCCTGCGGGGACCTGCACAGCACCAAAGGCAGCGATGTTCCACCCCGGTGCTGGGGGACGTTGCTCCTCTGGCTTTCCCCACGTGCTGTTCAGGGCAGGGCTCGGGGTGGGTGCCACAGGGTGACAGTGCTGCCCTGCTCCTGGAGCTGCCGCTCAGCCCCTCTGCAGCAACGCTCCCGGCACGGCCGAGCCAGGTCAGCATCACCTCCCAGGGATGGCAGCCAGCAGCACTGCGGGACTGCTGGCAAGTCACTAGGCAGGGCTGCTGGCAGAGACACTGCAAGCCAGTGGAACTGAAAAATCCAGGAGATTCGGGAAATTACAGAACAAATCAGCCCATATAGATTCATTGCTGCAAACTCCTCAGCCAGTCCCCATCTTTATAACCTCCCTATTCCAACAACCAGCTCCGACTTCAGCTTCCATCTTTCCACCCATGAGCAAGTCCCACACTGACTGTGATAATACAGACACAAGGAAATCTAACTTAAGCTCCCTGCTATCCAGATTCTCAAATTTTCAAAACTACTCCAAGAACACAGTGAGCAGGACCAGGAGAACCACCAAATCTATGGGATTTTCCAGAACGAGAGCGGGTGCCTGCTCTCTACCAGCAACTGGTTTTATTAAAGCCTGTTCTGGCCCAAAGACATCACCACACACACAGACACACGCTGCCACATACAGTTTATCTTCTCTAATTTAGTTTTGATTTTAAGGTTCTTGTGATGAAGACTGCTTTCCATACCGAGATTGAGAAGTGGGGCTCTCTCTGGTCTAGTGGAAGGTGTTCCTGTCCATGGCAGGGGGTTGGAACGAGACGAGCTTCAAGGCCTCACCCAACTCAAACTGTTCTGATTCTGCAATTCTAATTAATGCTGGAACAGGACATGGCTCTCAAAATAAACAAGCTGTGTATATACTTTGTATGCCATTTTCACAAAAACACACTGAACACCAACTCAAAGCATCACCAGCCTTCCCAAAGGAGTATTTCTAATCAACTTGCTATTCTAATCACAACTGATCTTCATTCTCCCTTCCAGCACTCTCCTTCATTTCCATCACCTATAAAGCACATGGGCACGTACGACACTTCTGCTGGACTCTGCAATATATTCTTGTAAAGGACATTTAATGCAAGTTAGATGCAAGGAAACACCACAGTATCTCTTTAAATTTGAGAGAGAGAGATAAGGTTTATTTGAGACAAGTGACCTTTAAAGTACTGCTTGCCACTTCACTCATCTCCCAAAATAAATCACAGCTTCTGTCTTTTGTATGTCATTTTTATTACCCCAACTGATTGTCCTTTCTCTCAAAGCTCACTAAGCAGCAAGACACAGAGAGGATGTTCCTGTTCCAACATGACAGCGGGCACAGGAAGGACTTGCTGGATGTGGTAGGGAATTTGCTGGAAGTGGCGTAAAATTGTCTTAGCTATTGATAATTATGACTTTTTTTGGTGAAACTTAGAAACTCTTGTTACAATCGAATCCATGCCTTGAAAAATCACACACTGGGAAACGAGTTCAAACTAGCAACATTCCCCTATGCCCACCTTAGAGGCTTTGGGATGCAGACAAATGCATCTGCAATGTCTTCTGGCTAGTTGTGTGCCCAACAGCCACAGACAGGAAAACAACCATGAAATTCTGATGAACACTCCAGTAGACTATTTACTTGCCACTGTAAACCACAACAATTTCATTTTTTCCCAAGAAGGGATAATCTGGAATTGGAATATGAGTGCATCTGACATGCTGGCACAGCCTGTCCCTGCACCGGTGCCAGCACATCCTTGTGACTGACCTTTCCCAACAAAGGGATATTTAGGACCAAACCCCCCACTGAAATGCCACACTGCAGTTCAGAGCCGTACAAGAAAGAAAGTTAAGAAAATAGAAGTTCTGGTCGGTACAGCCACCTACAGCTCTGCTCTCCCACTGAGTCAGGAAAACACAGTTGGCGATTACGCCAAAAAATCTTGGCTCACAGGGGAATTTTTAAAGAGATATTCCAAACTGCAATGGGAGAAAAGGAGAGAAAAAACACTAAACCCTTTGGAAGTTCATCCTAATGGCAGCATCAGCCTGTCTTGCCACACAAAGCCAGAAGCACCAGCAGCCTGGACTCGTTTTTGTTAAAGGTGTGTGAAATTTGGGAATAGGGTACAGAGGGACACCCCCCTCTACTCGCCAGGACACAGCCAGGCTGGGTCACTCAGAGGAGAGGGAGGGGGAGAAGACACGGTAGTGTAAAAGCCAGTTCTGAGTAACAATTAATAAAAACTGATGTGAACAAAATACTGAACTTTTGCCAGAGCAACCATGAAAACACCCCAAGGTGAAGACTCCAGAGGTCCACCAGGAGCTTGGCTTTTGCCATTGATTTCATGGGTGCAGCCACCCAGCACCAAAGCACTCCTGCTGCCAAAACAGAGAAAGCCCTAAGCCTCTCCAAGCCCCAAACCTGTCCTTTCCTCTATTACGTCATACAGTCCAAAAGCTCTCACACGGAAAAAACCAAAACCAAACCATAAAGAGCAGTGAACTTTAACAAAAGTGCTTTTTGTCCTACCCAGACAGAAAGAACGCTCTAGTCTGGCACATGTTGTAGAAGACAAATTGCACCAACAGCCTGAATTTTCAGTTTGGATGGAGAGGGAGACGCAGAGCCAGTGGCAGATTTGGGAGCAACCCTGCTGCTCTGAATGGTGGGATGAGACAGAGAATGCAGCAACAGGGCACTGTAAAAGTAACAAAGGAGGGAAGAAATGGATCTCCGCTCGTATCTGTCCTTGGGTAACAACCTTAGAACAAAAGGATGGTTCTCAAGAAGACTGTGGAGAAACCGATGGATGTGAGGGTAATGAATGAGATCTGGGGGGGAAGGGAGGGACCAAAGAGAACACAGACCCTACAGCTTCCCCCGCTGCCCAAAGGTGTCCCAGCTCAACAGTGCTCATTGTGACACCGGGGGACATGTATCAGCCCACATGGACCCTCAGTCTGAAGCAGAACAGACTTTCTTTGCTTAGATGAAATTATCAGCTAAAAAGGGCTAAAGATGAAAGAACCCCCCAAGAACTGGTGAGAACCAAGTAATACAGCGACAAAGCTGAAACCCTCAGTCACAAGCAACCTGTACTCTAATAGCCAGGAAAGTCGTCAAATAAAGAAAAACTATTCAACCAGAGTTCCAAAATTATTGACCTACTAAATAACCATTCATGCAATGCATTCAGGAAATTATTTATTGTAAGCAGGCTGAATGACAATAGAATTTGGGAGCAGCGGGCAGTGAACTGACAGCTGTAACTCCAGATAACACCAGAGAGTTTTGGGGGGCTGAACCACTGCCCAGAGCTCAGCTCTATCTGTCCACTTTTCAACAAGCTTTACTTGCAAGGAGTGAGTATTTGTGGGTTTTTTAACAGGCAATCAGGACATCTTTGTTTAATATAGAATTGCAAACTTTCTAAAAGTAGTTTGGCAACAAGAGCAGAGCAACAAGGTGATGGTTTCTCATAGTAAGAACCGTATCGAGTTTAACAAAGATGAGCACAAGGTTGCGCACCTGCACCAAGTCTCATGTCCGTAATTCTGAGGAGAACTGTGCTGTGAGCTCTGATCCACGGCACAGCTCACAGGCCAGCAGAGCAAGGAGAGTGCGTCTGCAGTGACATTTACTTCCCACGAAAACTCCATTTACTCTCAGCAGTGAAGTCACACAGAATACCTGGGAATTAAATTAAAGGCTAATTGCAGTATAACAGACTTTTAAGATTGCACAGGCCCTGTAAAACAGAGCAAATGACATGACCTTTGATGAGATGACCACCCATCAACTCCTCGGAGAAGGACACTAAAAATGATGGTCAGCCTGAGGACAGCTTTCCTTTCTGTGCTCCTCAGGAAGGGTGTGCTAAAAATAAAGGCTCTAGAAAGTCATTGCAGAGGTTAGAGAGAAAGGCAAGCACAGAAGTCATAGGTGAAGTTCTAACACAGAACAGCTAAACAGACTTTTTTCTTTTTTATTCCCCACTTTTTTGATGGAAAAGAAAAATTAGAACCTCTTTTGGCACAGAGACCACGCCCCTCATCCTGCATTTCCACAGCGCTTTAGAGTTTTGGATTTGCTGGTATCTTTACCCAGCAGAAAAGGCATTTGTGCCACAAGTTTTGAAAATACCTAATCAGTGTTTCCTGTTACACTTTGGATAACCAAAAATCACAGGCTGAAAAGGCATAGACAACATAAATTTGCAAAACAGTCTTGACAGAGAGACACAAGACCTATGAGTTATCTTTTTCTACATGTGAAAGACGCTTCACCATGGTGTTTCACCCTGCAGTAAATGGTATGTTTATTAAACACACTCAGAAACATCCCACAATGAGGGCAGTGGCCAAACGACTCATCATCAAAAAAACAAATTACTAAAGGAAGCACAACCTGCACGATTCTCCCAGTGTATAGCATCCATTCCAAATTCAAATTAATGGAAAGAAAACGTGTAACAGGGAATCAAAAGGTTTGCCTTGTTCTTTATTTGATGCTCCTTGACAGTAAAGTTTTTTATCAGTTTTTCTAGGTCCCCATATGGATGTTTACAACCAATCGATCCAGTCTGGACACAGGAGAAGCATCAGCCTCCGAGGGAACAGTCTGTCCTTCTCCAGGCTGTGTAAGCAAATTTTCTGTCCTTGGTTTTACAGATTGTCAGTAACCTTATACCTTATTTGCTCTTCTGAAGTTCCCTGAAATGTTGCCAGCGGGAATAATATTCAGAAACAACACGGGATTTATTTTCCATGGAACACCCAAGGATGAGCCCAGCCCCGCGGTGTGGGAGCACACCAAAGGCTGCCCTGGAAAACCCCCCACCCGGCCATCCCGCTGCTGGCACCAGCTCTCCAAGACAAACAGCCCCAAAGTTAAGGCACATATATTGAGTATTTTGTTTATTGCTTGAGGGGTTTTTTTACATTAAGAGGGTTTCCCTGTTTGAAGCTGGAACCCATTAACACGTGCTCAGAGCAGCAACTGTGAGGACACTGGGTAACCTCCGAGCTTTAGGAAACACTCCTGCTCTGCCTCCATCACACCCAAGCGGTTTGAGGACAGCAAACTTTCCTTCCTCGGATGATGCAGAAAGCCTGCACTGTTACAAACTGCCAGCTAAAAAAAAGAAGTATGTTTGCCTTCAGTCTTAAACCAAAGTGCCAACCTAAAAACACCACTTGATCAAAGAGCACAACAGGATCCTCCGAACCAGGAGCTCCCACCTCTCCCTTTCAGTGTCCACATCCTTCCAGTCCCTTCTTACGCCATTTTCTCTTGACACCCTTGATTCAACACCTTTCACAAACTTAATATTGAACTAGTTCTGTCTGAATTTCTCCCTTTTAATTCCCATTTCCACTTCCAGTCTTCGCATCCCCCCATTTTCTGGCAGTCCTGGGAGCTTTCCTCTTTCTGTTGCAATCTCTTGTACACCTTCAACAGCCCTGATTTCCCAAGAACCAACCACAGCAGGGGAAGCTCTGTCCAAGGATCTGGAGTTTTTTCTTGGCATCAGTAAATTATTTTAATCATCCCATACATCCTGCCAGTAAATTAAAAAGGAACCACCAAAACCCACGAGTTCTCTGAAGTTATTCTGCAAAATTTTCAGCAGCCTTTTTCACAAGGATTTGTAGAAATTAACTCTGCTTTTGTTCACCTTTTACATACGAGCTACAATTCTGTTCCAGTTTAAAATACACTTAGAGCTGTGTTAATGGGAGAGGAGAAAGTTGCTCCTCTGAGATGCAGAGAGAGGCCACTTAGGTGTCCGCAGAGAGGGTAAGATGAGCCCAGCCGAATTACCCATGCTGACATCAGTCCTCAGCTAACTTAATGCAAATAGAAACATTTCCTCCTTCAAGACCACAGATGGTCCACCAGTGGCACAAAAGCAGACTTATTCAGATTTTTAAAGTGCAGCAATGATGTTTGGGGGTGGGTTTTTTGTTGTTTTTAAAGCCCACTGATGGTTCAAGGTTTTTCCCCAAGAGGTTCAGATAAAATCCTGTGACTTTCAATGACGTGACGCCAAGAAAAACGGTGCCCATCCAACTACACAAACTTCGTGACATTATTTATTTCAAATTATGTTTCAATTCATTACCTACAGTACCTACTCCAGTTGTTATCAGTACTACAGATATGAATCTCAAAGAAATAAGGACCAAGCTGACACCATTCATGACAGCTTTGCAGTGCCTTGAAGACTATCCTTGGAGCCTTCCTAAAATATCTCCAGGCTTACAGTAAAATAAAAAAAGAGCACACAACACAGAAAAAACATCTAAAAGAATTAATAATCCCTAGGGGCTGTTCTGTGCCTCTGGCAGCAAAGAGCTTTTGGTCTTCATGGCTCCTACAGCCCATAGAAAATAAAATCCTCTGAAGTATTACGTTTCCTTAGTTACAAAAAGGTGACGTGAGGACAGAATTTCAACCTAAATTCTGGTGTTGCCTTAAACCACACATGTAATGCAATTTTAATTTGGTTTTCATATGTCTAAATTATAGATTACTACTATGCCTTAACTCACGATAATGTTAAGTGTCTGACACGCAAACATCTCGGCTTTGGAGACAAGTGGGTCTGCAAAATCACCTGTGAAAAACTGTACCAGTATTGCTGGGAGCTCCATTATGTTGGGGATATCCAGCATGTAAACACATTTCGTTGCAAAAAATGCAACTTAATAGAGACCAACTCTTCTCTGGTCCACTCAGAGAGCAACATTTCTAAAAATGCCAAGACTTGTGTTCTGTTATTTTGAATATGAAACAGGATATGTTCAAAAAGCATCATTTTCAGTGCCAGAGATCAAATTTTACTCCGTGTTCACGCCACTGAAAATTAACACATTACAAGAGTAAAAAGAGCCTTGTCTGAATAATTACAGTAGGAAACAAACTGTGACAGGGGCTGGTGATGCTCGGAGTTCTCTGAGGAGCCCAGGAGCTCCGGCAGCAGCCCCACTCTCATCCCCAGCCAATACTGCAGGGCACACGGAATTCCACATCTACACCGAGCTTCATCTCGACTGAATAATTTATCAGCTCTTGGATACACGGTTGGTAAAACATGGCGGTGACGACGAGCCCTCTTTACACATCCTCGGGCTGCTCCAGCCTCCCGTCGCTGCAGTGACGTGCAGGTGACAATCAGCTCCAGGGGCACCCGGAGCAGGGCTCCAAGGACATGGGAGCACAGCGAGCACGCTGATGCTGCCAGCGCTACCCCCGAGCCAGGAGCAGGGCAAGGAGGCCCTCAGATCCTGCACATGCTGAAAAACAAAGGAGCACCAGTCTCCAGTCTACGTTCTCTTTCTGCATTCATCAAGAAATGCATTCGTGGAAGTGAGAGGGGCAAAACAGCGTGGTCCCAGCTCAGGCTGTAGCTGTGAGGAGAATTGTAACAAAGCAGGTTTAAACCAAACAAAGTCTAGGAGGAAATAAATGAACAGATAAGTATTTATTTGCATATTAAGAGCCAATTTCCCATAAAAACAATACTTCAGGAAAAGGCCTTTTCTGTTGAAAAGTGGTACGATGTGTACTCGCCCTTAACTTTCACATATTATACACCAGACTATAAGAAACTCCACATTTTCTAGAGTAAATGGCCACGCAGCTCATACTAAACCATTTTTATCTTAATAAACTATCAAGCAAAAGGTGTGGTTAAAAGCTTTATGGAAGGTATCCTGCAAACTGTTACAGAAAAGAGAGTTGAAACTTTTATCTATGTGTAAGAAAAATCGACATTTGTCAGCCCAAGCCTTCACTCTCCAAGTGCTGAGGAACCAAGAGGCTGTGCTCCTACAAATAACATGGAGAATCAAAGCAATCCTCCTGAGCAGGGAATGGAGGGGGAAAAGGTCAGAAAACACGGGATAGGAGAGACCATAAATACTCTGAGGAGCTGGCTGAAACTCCAAAAACTCAAAAGAGGGCTAAACCATGCAACACAAAGTTCACAGGAGGGAAGAGAAGCATCGGGAGCCAGGAGAGGAGCTCAGGGGGGCAAATCCCCCCTGAGTGATGACAGGGTGCTCCAAAAGGCTGAAAGCTGGGCTGGAAGCTACAGGCATGAACAGAGAGACTGGAGGGAGATGCAAGGCCAAGGAGAAGAGAATGGCATTGTCAAAACTGACAGAAGAAAAAAAAAGGCAAAGGCTCAGTTACTCTGTTTGCACTGAAAACATTTAGAATTCATACTACCAGGGCCACTTCCCCCGTAAGTACATTAGCAAAGACAAGGACGACATCGAATCCAATCAAGGACACACTATCAAAGCTCTGGTTTTCTTCTAAGGACCTGAAAATAAGCCTTTAATTGCATGAAGGTTTCAACTCCAGATCCTGGAGATCAAACTGATGCCCTTTGGAACCAGAAGATGAGGTTACACTGATTTTAGTTATGGATAACCAGAACTTGCATCATGTCCCTCTGAGACAGCACCAGAAATAGGAAAGGGACTCAAAAACGACTCCAAGTCTTCTGCATTAACCCAAACACAAACTTTTACAGAGCAAATGTATCTTGTTATTATGCCTCCCATTATTAGATTTTATCTAAACAGCAGAAGGAGAAGAGCACAGAAGCCTAGAGAAAATAAATTACTGCCTACTGTCGTAAGATAAGTTTAACATGCACCTGGGATCTTGAATGAAACTGTTTTCCTTCAGGAAAAAACATTTTAGAAGCTTAAATGTTAATTCAAAAACTCTTATTTTCTATAAAAAGCACATTATCTCAAAAAGCATCCCTTTTAAATACCCTCTATAGAAACATTATGCAGTCATTCTGTACTTTCCCCATCAGACCCTCCTGCTTCACAAACAGGGTAACTGTGGAGACATTCTAGGCTTGGAAAATTGTTAGGATGTGCATAAAATTTCTATTACAGAAGAACCATATACATCTAAATGATTAAGTTTAGAGCTCTCTTTTATAATGACTTCACAGTGCAGTTACAGTGAAGAGTCCAATATCACAAAGCGCATCACAGACAATTTAACAGAGAAAGTTATGATCAGAATTACAAAGATGATCAGAATCTTGCTGAGATGCTTGTGAGTTATTTAATTTTTTTGCTTTAAAACACTGCACTGGTATCACAGGAGTTTAATCTAAGTTGAATGTCTCTCTTCCTCACAAACACAACCAGCCTACGGAAGCAGATCTCCACAAACGCGATGCAAAGTCCTCATCCCCTTCCAGAGTCACAGTGGCCTGACGGCTGGCACTGCTTTGATCCCTGTTCACCACACTCCTCGCTGCTTATCATCCTCACCACGTTCCCTTACGCATGCCTGCATCTATTTATCTCATCTTCCACAGTCTGTCATTCAGAAAGGGCACAGTCCCCAGGGCAGAGACCACCCCTTACGATGTGCAGTTCTGCCCCCGTACCGGTTCCTCCCGACACGACTGACAGAGAACAACCATCATCTCCCTGCCAAGGAGATGCTGATCTCTCCCAGACACGTTTCCAGGTATCAGCACAGTTTTGAGAAATCCGTTGACCTCCACAAGAGCCTGCACGGGGCTGAGAGGGCACTGCAGAAATTCACCACGCTCACAGTTCTCTCCTCAGTTCATCCTCCTTTTGGCAGCTCCTGATGCAGGAAAATAGACTGCATTGATCACTTTGCACAGTCTGCTCTGGCCTTGTACTTTCAGAAGCCAAAAGCCTCGGAGTCTCTGGGGATGAGGGGTGGGTGCAGCACCCACCAGTGTGTGCTGTGCAAACTGGTGTGGACACCCTTTGTGCTTGGAGAACATCTTCCCAGTGCCCACAGAGCTCCTGAAGCTTCTTCTCCTCCACGGCCACACCAATTAACCTCCCCAGGCTAAGGTTAACCTTCAGAAGTGTTCTCCTTCATGTACCTTCATGAAAGCTTACCTTTATGATTAGTCATAAGAAATATGACTTCATCTTGCTCTGATTCAATACATGGATCATCACACTGTCACATCCAGCACAGCTGTAATTGCAACTGAGTAAAGAGCCCATTTTCAGACTATTGTCCTGCACTAGTTTAAAAGCAACTAATTAAAACAATTCTGGGACAGATCTACATGAACCTAAGTTCTAGTTTCAAAATAGTATCACGAAATACTTGACACTTTCAAGTTAAAAGTTATGAACTTGCATATTCAAAATTCTGACATCACTTATTTTGCTATATTATGCATTATTGTAAAACACTTGTCATAGAAACAGATTTTAGTACAAAAGTTAGCTAAAACTAAAATGGAACAAACTCAGATCTAATTCATCAGTATGTTTAATCCTATGCACACTTCTCCTCAGTCACAGAACATCATCAACAGATCTCTTTAAAAGTTGGAAGGGGAGTTGCAGGAATTTTGGGGTGCTTTGTGGGGTTTTTCATAAGGAAATAAAGATGTTTTACCTTCGGTGGGTTTAAAGGTAAAAAACTTTTACCTATGGATTGGAATGCGAAACCAGTAAATGGGTTCTCATCAGCCATCCAAAAAAAAAAAAAAAAAAAAGGAAAGAAAGAAACCCCAAACATCCCCCTCCCCAAGGTTCTCTACCTTTCATTTATGATTAGTAACTGAGCAGTTAAATGGCTTGGCTGGCGGGGAGCAACCTGCTGGGTATTGTCCACAGAGCTGACACAGGGGTCAAAAACCCTTTTTATATTATTATTTTACCCCTGTCAAGCTCTCATTCGAGCACATGGCTTCTTTTTTGTGGTTTCTCACTTCAGCCCAAACTCTGTGGAAAGAGCAATCCCAGCTGAAGTACCAAGGTGACTAAGCATTCCTTAAGCAGTATTACAACATTCAAACCTCCTTAATAAGGGCAGTGCAGGTAAGCCAAGCTTAAGTAAACTCAGGCTTTCATAATTAATGTCTGCAGAGTAGGAAGGGGTAAAAAAGAGAGCCATGGATGCTGCTACAGAGGCCAGGATTTGCCAGCAGGAACTCCGACGTGAGGAGCCGCAATTACCCGTCTGAGGACACAGAGCCCACCCGCCCTCCAAGACCACGAGCACCTGCAGCTCCACTTCACCTGACAACGGGGTGGACTCGGCACACGAAACAGCCAAAGCGCAGCCACACCAACACCCACGGCTTTCCACGCTGGGTTTGGCAGCCACACAGGGAAACCCCAAACCCAGCACCACTTTCACCCCCCACACTGCGAGCTTCTGGTCACGTTTATCAGACATCAAAACCCACCAGGGAGAACCACCCTGGACAGGGCTCCCACACACCCAGCTGGCTTCTCCCTGTGCCCCTCCACACCCGCGCGTCACTGAGACTCTAAACTTTTTGGGACCAAAGTCAAGAGCAAACCTCCTGCTCCAAAGTCAGTGCTGCATCTCGCGCTGCCCAGAGCACAACGAATTCGCCCCCTGCCTCCAAACCCTGACGGCTTCCACATGCCAGAAAGTTGCCCAGTCTTTATTCTAGCCTTTAAATATATAATGATAATTAATGATAATTAAAAAAATGAATATATGCCTGGCCTCAGGTTTGTAAGGCAATTCCTGTGTCTTAGGTGACTACTTCTTGGGATTTGCCTTACTAAAACACCAGCAACTCAGCTGGGCACAGTGAGTGTCTGACAAATACTGTATTTTTTAATTTCTTTAAAGGCTTTTATCTCGAAAGATGGGTTTGCTCGAATGTTCTAGCTTTCATTAGCTCCTTTAAAAGAAACACCCTTCCCTCCCCAGTTTCACAGAAATACTGCATTCTCAGACACACAAAATAATTTGGGTCCTTTAAAGCTAACTGTAATTACATAGTTCAGCTAAATAATTAACCAATTCCACGCTGCTGCACAAAGGAAACAAGCAGTACAGCTTCACACAGCTTGGAAATTAGAGCATCAGTGAGTTTGTGTACCAATATTTTCAAGTCAGCAAAATAAGCCAGCAGTTATAAAAATGTTACACTTCAATAATACTTGCCTCACATTTATAGGCTAAAAAGCAAGCTTTACACGTCTCATAAGCAAATGGCATTTTTTATACTTGCTGTTAATTTGTAAGCTATTCATGTATAAAACAATTCCACAATTTCAAGGTCCTCCCTTCCTGTTCAGAAATGATTCCACAAGAATAGTTCATGCACAGCCAGGATTCCAGCATCTCCAACCCAGCGTGCTGCTGGGATGAGAAGGGAACGTTCAGACAGCACCAGGGCTGTCAATACATGTCACAGAAATGCAGCACAGACAAAATCTTACTTACTTTGGAGGCCCAGGGCTGCAGACAGTTGGCGTAACATCGAACAAGAAAAGCCATTTCTTAGGCTGGGGGAAAAAAAGTTTCCTTTCTCAAATAAAAGCCACAGGGGAAAGAAAAAAAAGAAAAAAAAAAAGAGAAAAATCCCTTCTGCTTTTTCTTTAAAAATCATAAACCAAAGCAGCAAATGTACATATATGCAACTTCTCAAGGCTTGGACTTCACGCTGAATTCGATTACAGCTTCCACTAGGTCTGAGGAGTTTTCAGTATTGCAGGGAGTTAGCAGCAGCAGCAGCAATTCCTATAAAATGTTCCAGTCTTAACAAGCACATAAATTCAAATCAAAATGTTTCCTAGCTTTTCAAATACAAATGTCCGTACGTTCCCCCAGGCAAGAGGCATGCACCCAAAAAGTGCTGCTAAAATTGAATTAATTCAGAAACGGATTAGAACAGCAGGTTAAAGCAACAATACATTAAAAGGCGAGATATGAATTCTTCAAATTTCTTTTTTCTCTTCTAAAATGCATTTACAAGTGGCTTATCTTCGGCTCCACTTTTCAGGAACTTCATATTCACACTGTAGATGAAATTTTGCAAAGGTTCTTCAGCATCTTAGGCAATTCAGGAATCCCACACCCTGGATATTAAAGTTTCTTCTTTATACTCTTGTCCATCATAACTGCAAAAATTGAATTAGCGTCCGGATTGTGGCTCCAGGATATATGCTCTAACAGGTTTGCACTGTGGAATGTATTAAAAGCCTCTGCAATACAAACCCTTTCCTCTTTTGCCACCCCCCCCTTCTTTTTTTTAATGCAGTTTACAACTCTGCAGTGTTGCTCAGTATTCTAATGCATCAGTCAGATAGCACGGCTAATCCACGCCTAGCTTTTCCAACCAAAACACTGCTGTAATGCCCAACAAAACAGGACGTCCATGGCTACAGCAAGGCTGACTGCTGGAGTCCTAATTCCTACTATCTTTGCTTGCTTCTCAGCAGCTCCCTCAGGAGAAGCTCCCATCGATTGGATGCTCCGCAGCAAGATGAAATATCTAATAAGGAGGAAAGAGAGTGGGAGGGGAACGGAGCTAAAAGGATGACATCACCTGTATAGAAAGCCTTTAGAAACTGCATTAGATCAATTGGCTACTGGATCTGCAGATGCAGCCAACAGAGCATCTTTACTGACCTAATATAAACACACATATCAGTACAACAACCGCTCAGCAAACACCCTGCTCCACATCAGCTTTTATATCATTTTAGCATCTATTCATGGATGTGCTGGAACTCTGATTATTCTTCTTTTTCTAAATCTTTTTTTTTTTTTAAGTTAATCACACGCATCTACTAACACTTTCAGCAGCATTTAGATGGATTATTTCTTATCTTTGCATCCAAATCTAGAAATAATTAAAATAAATATCTGCAGCTATTCGCATGCACGCACAGATACACCCATCATCAGCTCACAATAATTTCTGCTTTTATGTATGTGTGTCACACAAGAGCCTCAACAATTTTATCTCATCCTATACAATTATTAGGAGATTTTTGTCTAAAATAAGAAGTCAATTTCTTATTGAAAGGTGATGTTTATAATCCTCGTAATTTTAACAGTTTTGAAACCGTGTCTAAAACTTTTGGTGGGTGGGGGGTTCTTTTCCTCCCTCAGACCGATTCCATTTCTAAAACCCCAACCGCCTTAATTTTGCAGTAGTCAATTCAGTTTTATAATCTCTTTTTGCCACTAAAAACTGATATATTTGCAAGGAGCTTAGTGTCTTGGATGGCAGCCCAGTGTGCTGGAGAGTTGCTCCAAGGAAGCACGTCCGAGATCCCACACCTTTGAGCCGGGTCCTCTGCGATGCTTTCGGTTCCTAGAAGGCAAATGACTTCTGCTACTGCGCAGGGGAGGAAAGGAGGGAGGGGACAGGGAGGGGGACAGAAGATGCCGGCTCTGTTAAAGCCATTATTTTGTACTCTGGATCATTTACTTCATCCGCAAGGAGGGGCACTCACTGTTCCCATTTTCCTCTCTTTGGGAAGAATTTCCACTGCCGTATATCGCATTATTCCCAGTTTGCATCACACTCCAGGGTAGTTCTCCAAAATAAGACTATCCCAGGATACCCATACTTCCCATGCTGCCAAGGGGGCCCTGGTGGCAGTGAGGGCCAAAAATCCTTTTTTTTTTTTTGTTTGCTTGCTTGCTTATTTTTGAATGTCGAATCAGGCAGTTTGAGGCAATCCACAGAAAGCTCTTCTCCATCTACTGTGCCAAGGGACATGTGGAAGAAGATTCTCACATTTTTGAAGCCAAGTTGTACCAACAGGACACCACTCTCCATCTCAAACCAACAGCTCCTCAGCAGTCATCCAGGAATTGAATTCTTCCCAAATAATCACAGAATCATAGAATATCCTCAGTTGAAAGAGACCCACGAGGATCATCAAGTCCAACAGTTATGATGGGAACTGCACCTTAACTAAGAAAGACCTTCCCCTGGAGCCTTCCAAAACTGTCTTAAAAGAAAAAAATTGGCATCAATGTCTGAATTTACTCAACCTCTATCAGACAACGAAAATAATAAATGCAGCAAGGGTCCATAAACAGTGCTGGGTTTAATTTGTATTTAAGCATAAAGAACAATCTGAACTTAATTCCTGCGCTTGCAAAATTTGCAAACACAAAGTCTGATTTTTAAAAGCTGAAAGCATTTTAATTACTTTAGATTTTTACAATGCACTACACAGCTATACAAATAGCTGTTTCTTTTACTGATTCTTCACTACTAAACAATAGGCTGGATATGCCAGCTTCATCTTACACTTGACTGTATTGTGCCTTTTCTAATAATTCATTAAATTGTATTTAAAAGCATCTTAAACATCCTTAATGCTACAGTGATAAATCTTCAGCAGTAATGAACACCCAAATACTTTTTATGCTGTGCTACCTGTATTATAATTAGCATGATCACAATTTATATCAAGGAGAAAAGAAAACCCACCCAGCTAAAGGAACCCCCCCCCTCCTGCCTGCCCCCGAGAGCTGTCGGGTCAGATCTCCCCCCCCCACTGCTTTGTGCAGCAAACCCAATCCACGGCAGATTTTGGCACGGATGCCGTATTTTACAAGTACTGTAAACACCAGCTCAATAATGGGAACAAAATTCTATTTCCTTCTAGTTTTGCCTTTAAGTGCAGATGACATCATCGCTGTGGCCGCGCCGCCAATGAGCGCGGCGGGGGTCCCGGGGGGCTGCAGCACAGCCCTGCCCGCCCAGCCCCGGGCGGGGGGAAAACCTGACCTACTTCCACACCCCGGCTTTTGGGGCATCCCCCCCACTCCTTTCTGCTTTCACTTCTTTCTTTTATTTATTTTAACACATGCCTCTCTGCAGCCCCAGCTCCCTGCAGCACAAGGCTGTGTTTTTATAAATCATCTGTTTAATGACAAATCTCAAAACCAGAACAACTCTGAGATGAAAAAAAAAATATCTGATACAAAGGCTCTGTAGTGATCACAATCAAAAATGCTTGTGAAGAGCTGCAGCATTGAGCAGAATCACAGACAGAAAATCTCCAGTCACATTTTAAGCCAGAATGCAAGTTTTCAGAGAATCTCAAGGAAAAAGTAGTCTACAATCTCTGAATTAAAGGTGGTCTTTGTTCTTTAACACTGATTTATTTCCATGCTGAAATACCACTCCATACATTTCTCTGCACCATTCCCTTTATCCTCCCATAATGCTACCTGAATCCTCCTGACTGTTAACAAAATCTGCACACTCTAATTGTCTAAGAAGAGTAAGTCACTGAAAAATGGGATGTTTTTAAAACGATAGTAAGGCCTTTCATAATTTAAAGGCTAATTTAAACGCACGTTCAGTTCGGCAGGATTAGAGCCCTCTCTCATTTAAGGATACCACAAACGCAAGTCCTGCACAGGAGGGGAGAACCCGCAGCCCCCAGCAGAAGGCACCCCAGGAGCAGCACGACTTGATCAGTGGGAGGAAGAAAAGCCCTTTGTGCAGCGCCGGCGGGGAGGATGGTGATGGTCTCAAAGGCATCATGGCCTGGCTGATGAGACAGGAGCTGCTGGCGTGCCAGCGAGCCGAGGGGCCTGGGTCTGCAGGCTGGCCTTTGGGACTTCTGTCCTTTTGTCCTCAGAGCCAGGCGGCTGCTGACGCACTGTCCCTGCCACGCTGTCCCCGCAGTGCTCAGCCACTTTCCCTGCCACCCCCATTTTAGTCCAGCACCTCCAGTCACATCCTGACTCCAAGCCCACGGTGGGGGCTGGGGATGGTGACTGGCTGCTCGGGAAGTGATCTGTCACTGCACACACTCGGGCAAAAATGTTTCAGGCTAAAATAATTCATTTTAATACAGTTTTGTGAGTGGGAATTGCCGAGCACAGCAGCATAATGCAGAGATATTTTAGCATTAAGGGCACCTGCACCGAGAGGTTATTTCCATAGATGTGAGTACTTTAAATCTTTTTGGACAGGCAGGCAATGGGGAGCGAGGGGTTCAGGAGGTAGAGCCAGCTGCAGCCCCTGCCGTGCTGGCACAGCTCGCTGGATTCGGTGTCACTGCCATGCTGCTCCCTGTTCTCCCCAACACTGAACTTGAACACCATAAATGATTCACAGCACTGCCGTGGCAGGGATAAAGAAAAGAGAATACAACCCCCTCCACCCTGTTCCTAACCCTTTTAGGAAGAGGAGGCAGGGAAAGCGGCACCCCAGGCTCCCCTTGCCTTCTCAGGGTGACATTCCGTGCTGCCGTCGCATCCTTACGTACATCACTGTCCACAGTAGCTCTCGCTAACAGGCTGTAGAAAAATCCTACCCAAAGATCTGTAGGACTCATAAGTAGTATGAAAACACGATCCATCCTAAGGGAAGGAGCGAGGGAGAGGAGGGGGGGGAGCGGGAGAGGGAGGGCAGAGACTGTCATCATCCCTGAAGTGATGTAAGCTTCTAAATATAGCACCAGCAACACAGGAGGAACAATAAAAAGGCACCATGGATTGGATTTCTCCATCGCTTTCGCACTACCCCGACCATCTTTTTTCAGCTGCTGTGTTAAGCAGGGAAAGGTCATCTCCTACTTGCAGCGATTCAGATTTATATGGTTTATAATAGTTTCTTAAACATGTTTATAAATTGCAGCTCCCTCCAGCAGCTCTGTCTCGGCACACACGCTCTGCAGAGCCGGGCAGAGCATGATCCGCATCGCAAACAGGGACGGCGGCAGTGGGGGGAAGGGGGAAGCCCCCTCTGCTACAGACCCAAAGTTCCTTTCCACGGTTTGAGCCGAGCTGATTCATACCACGCTCCTCCCTTCCTTCCTGCCATCTCATTTCGGCAAGGGGTGGGGAAGTCTGGGAAGGCACGCAACCCAAAAATCCCTGGTGATGAAAAGGTGGGGATACCAAGAAGGGTCAGTTTGCGGTACTGAATCCACCCGGAGACAATGAAAGGACGAAATCTCTAAATACCCCACAGCAAAATTTTCCCAACACATTTAGAATTTTGCTCACTAAACATAAACATCTAGTCTCAAAACTGACATCACAGTCCAAACCTAACACGGACCTGGCCGTGATTTCCTCATCTGCCACCAACCCGGGAAGCTAGGTGAAGCTTCCCATGTGGAAAATGCAAAGCCCACTAAGAAGTATACTTTCTCATCCCCCAAAAGTTGGTATGAAAGCCAATACAAAATACCGCTTTTTCTTCCCCCCATTTATTAAAATGGCATCTCAAGTTAAACCAAACAGATTAACACTATTAAGGACATAAGGTATCAGCACACCTCTCACAAGAGAAAGGTCTCTGATTAAATGACCTTGAGAATAACGCATTAAGTCCACAGAAGAGATTAAAAAAAAAATCATTAAAATGCCACTTCCAATATTTCTTCTGTCTTTTTTCTTGAGGATTAACACTAAACTGGAAACCTGCAAGCAGAAAGTGGGGAGGGATCTGACTCCTTCTACCAAACTTCAAAATTTCTCGCTAAGCAAGGGTGACTTTGAACAGTCCACTCTCATAAGTGGTCAGTGCATCCAGCTTGAAGAGCATATGTGACACGAGTACCATCTCAGGCACAGCATCTCACAGGCCCTTCTGTCCCAGGAATAGTCCTGTGTCTGGAAGGAGTCCTACCCTGACAGACTTGCCTGGGCTCGGGTGGAACTTCATGCCCAAAAGCTCTGCTGCCCCTGGACCCAGGCTGGGCCCAGCCCGGCTCAGCACAGTCTGAGCTCGGTATCAGGGTGAACAGGGAATAACGGGGTGGGTAAGGCACTCGGGGTCTCCCAGTGCCGAGATGTGGATGCCCAGATCAGCCACGCTGGGGAAGCACAGCGCAGACCCTAGAGCAGCTCCATGGGGCTCCCCTCAGCAGGTGCAGAGTTGCAGTGCAGCCGTTCCCAAACTTCCTCAATTTCTGGTACAATCCAACCTTACGACCTTTAAAAATGGAAAGCTGAGTATGCTCTGAGAAATTTTTCCCCACCATCATTTGGGGTCCCTTCCTCCACTGAGGGCAAAACAGCAGGAAAAGCCCAGCTATTCTCACCCAGTCTGAGAAACTCATTGCAACAGATAAAACAACGGCGTGAGCCAGATGCCATACCTGCACTCCACGATGACAAACCACAACTGCTAGCCAGACTTGAAAGGAAACAAAGCCAAAATCATAAAGACAACACAAGCATTGTGGCTACACTACCTCAAACTAAAAACTTCATCATGTGAGAACAAAACTTAATACTCAGGGATAGAATGCAAGTCTGACTTGCAAGAACAAAGCAAGGATCAATGAGGAATTAAGACAGAGCAATGGTATTTAGTCAAGTATTATATCTGTCAGATATATCCCTATTAAGAAAGATGCCACATATCAAATATAAAACTACAAATGCTGTTAAATGTCATTAGATAGCAATCAGTTCTATGCCAAAACCAAAGATACTCTTCTAGCTATTCTCTCGTACAGGCAGTGGTTTCCATGCCAAGTTTTTCCAAGAAAAACAGGGCATCCAAATGCTTGCATTATGTGCTGACATTTTATGATGGTGATTTTTATTGAAAACTGCTCAGGATATTCCCAGTCTCTGAGTTGGTCCACGAGGCTTACAAAGAACATGTCTGAGTCGATGTGATTTTCCATATTCTAAAATCAGAAATCCATTTTACCTTGAACACAAAGTTGAAAAGAACACCACCACGGCCCTTTGAAGAAGTCCTTCAGATTTACATGACATTCAACCCAACAACTCCAACTTACAACCTTACAGCGCTAACACAAAAAAATAATCCTTCTCACGACTACTTCTCTCTCAGGCAGCAGAAACCTAAACCCAAGTGAAAGGTTGAGTTGGCTAAAATGAGAATACAACCAGTCTGCTCCACTTGAGTAGAGCATATTGGACAGAAACAGCCCAGATGGAAGACAGGAAATAAAACCCAGATCCAAGCACGCTACCATCTCCCTGCACGCAGGCAACCAGCTTGCTGGCTACTACCCTGTCGGCTTCC
Source organism: Cephalopterus ornatus (assembly GCA_013396775.1). Classification (NCBI taxonomy): domain Eukaryota; kingdom Metazoa; phylum Chordata; class Aves; order Passeriformes; family Cotingidae; genus Cephalopterus; species Cephalopterus ornatus. The sequence goes on along the minus strand of VZRE01012366.1, from coordinate 511,012 downwards.
TACAAGAAGCCACCCAGTATGTCATTTCAAGAGACTGCAGCAATAACGTTACAAACAAGGACCTAACAAAGAACTGCAACGCAAACACAAAAGTTTTTAAGTCTCCAAAAAGAGCAGGTAACACCCCTCTCCAGTACAGAGCACTGTGTTACCATCAGCCCCCGAGTGACGCGACACAGTTACAAGCACTGGGCAAAACCCTCACGCATCAGCCTCCACCTAAGTCTGCCTAAGAGGCTGTTAATAAAGAATTAATGCCTTTGGAACTGCCACCCAGCCCCTTAGGGTCCATCAAAGCAGAGATTAACTCTCTGACAATGCTATATAAAATATTTTCTCAGACGTTTTCCAAGGAACTGAGTTAATTTCTACCGTAGTGTAAATTTGTCTATGCGGTAAAAGGAAGAAGAAGAAATAGATAACTGGTTATTGTGTGGAGAGCACGGTAATAACGACTTGAATTCTTGCTTCTTGTGGTGGTAATTTGCACAATATTTAGAAGTTCTGCAAGGTTCTTCTGCCACAAGCTGGCACAAGAGTTCATCCCTCCCACAGCGCTGCCAGGTCAAGGTCTGAGCAGCTCTCCAGTTTGACGCCAGTTAATGGTGTCGGATGATTCCCCTGCAAAGGACAGACTGTGCTCAGGATCTGCTTCCAAACAGTTCCAGGCTTCCTGGTGAAAAGTGCTCAGTTGTACAAACACTGATGTGTTTGGACTGCAAGTAGGGAAAAAATGCAAAAATATCCACAAGTTTTTCTTGAATTATCACAAACAAGTGCAGTTCTGTCACTCTGCTGAGCAGGGGGAGGAAAACACAAACCTGCTGCAGGACAGGACCAGGGTCAGGGGGCCCATCATCACCCCAACACATGAGGAGAGAGCAGCTGTACAACTCAGTACTCATCTTATTTGAGATGGAGAAATGTTTAAAGAAGAAAAAGTCCCTGAGGTAAGAATCACAGAACAGGCTGGGAGGGACCTTAAAGCTCATCTTCTTCCAACCCTCCTGCCACGGGCAATGACACTTTCCACTAGACCAGGCTGCTCCAAGCTGTGTCCAACCTGGCCTTGAAGAGCAGGGTAATCAGCTGTATTAGCAACCTCCCAGTGTAGCTCTCCCTAACAGCAACCCAGTACCTTGTTCCAGGACCGAAGCCGCAGCCTGGCAGGGCAGGACAGTGTGTGTCCATCTGTCCTGCAGCAGAATGATGTCACATCCCAACACTGTGGCATCACCCACCACCACAGGCTCTCCCACAGGCCATGGGAAGGGCTGTACACTACAGCCAGCAGCCAGATCTCAGTACCTACAGGTGCCTGCTTAAAATAAACCCTCCCTAGTTTCAGTCTGATGTAGTTTCATTTGTGCATCACTCTGAAATGCCGTTACACAGCTGCACATGTCACCTCCAAACTGAGGTGATTCCTGTAATTCACAGTTTATATATAACCTGCTTGTCAAGTCTGTGAAATCTTCAGGGAAACTCCCAAAAGTAAGTTTTGAAAACTGACTGTAAGTTTATGGATAAACTGGGGTTGACATGTTGCATTATGTTGTTAGTTTAAAAAAAAATAAAATTTTAATCTGAAAAACCCAGGTTTCCACCAAAGGGCAGTATTTTCATTTAGTATTTTCGTATTTCGTACGCAGCCCATTCAAGTCATTACTCGTTGGAATCTGCAGACACTCATTAATTGGTTTGGGAAACACCAGTGGTCTATGGAAATTCCTAGGAAGATTTTTAATGCACAGCACACTTTGAGGATTGGTATTTTGCTAATGACCACTATAACCAGCGGCAGCCTTTCAAGGAGCCCTTGACAGTAACACTGCTGACAAAACGAGCAGACAAAATCAATATGTAAAATAAAATATGAGCGAACATGCATTTGGCAATTCTCCCCTGGCTTACAAAAGCAGAGGGAAGAGCCTGAGGGCAGCTCGGCAGAGCAGGGCGAGCTCAGGATGCCGTGCACAGGTTCCCATGATGGATGCCAGCAGGACCCTGCCAGAGGTTGTTTCCAGCTCCACCAGTGAAGCAGTAGAATGACAGAATTGTTAAGGCTGGAGAAGACCTCCAAGATCATCGAGTTCAACTGCCAACGCAGCACCACCACAACATTCACCGTTAAGCCATGTCCTCAAGTGCCACATCCACATGTTTTTTGAACACTTGCAGGGATGGTGACTCCAGCCCTGCCCTGGGCAGTCTATTCCAGTGCTTTACAACTCCTTCCATGAAGAAATTTACCCTAATATCCAATCTAAATTTTACCTGGTGCAATCTGGTTTCCTCTCACCCCATCACTTGTTACCTGGAAGAAGATACCAATCCTCACCTGGCTATGAGCTCCTCTTAGATAGCTGTAGAGAGTGAGAAGGTCCCCCCTGAGCCTCCTTTTGTCCAGGCTGAGCCCCCCCAGCTGCTCCTCAGACTTGTGCTCCGGACCCTTCCCCAGCTGTCTGGCCTGGCAAAGACACCTCTACACCATTCATGCTTAAGCACTACCTAATTCACTGCCTCTTCCCCCACCCACACAGCCCAGCCTAACAGTGATTTTCCCCCCAGAAAGCCAAGGTTCCTTCCCTGTACCCTCCTCTTCCCTGCCAGACAGGGCCAGATGCTACATCCACACCCACGCACGGCCCACGACAAACCCACGGGGCCCACGCAGGAAGTGAAAAAGAAGCTGCAGACGCGGCTTCTTTTTGACCACAGAGGCAAGGAAAACACTTAAAAGGGCAGGAGTTCAGCGGAGCTGCAGACAGTGTCAGCACACACGGGTTCCTCGGGGTCCTGTCCTGCAGGGTGCCTGGCTAACGGAGGCACAGACTCCTGAGTCCCTGGGATCACACGCAGGCCACGCAAAAATAGAGATGGAGACTATGAAAAACCTCACGTTGTAAAAACAACCTCAGGAAGAAGGAACGTGCAGTATCTCGTTGCATCACACGCCACCTCCAGACAGATAACGACAACATTAATTTCTGTACTCTCTAAGTGCACGGCAGGACCCGCGGATATCAGCAAAACCTAAATTTACTTTTGATTCATAGAATCACAGAATGGCTTGGGTTGGAAAGGACCTTAAAAAGCATCTAGTCCCAAGGCCCCTGCCATGGGCAGGGACACCTTCCACTAGCCCAGGTGGCTCCAAGCCCTGTCCAACTTGGCCTTGGACACTCCCAGGGATCCAGGGGCAGCCACAGCTTCTCTGGGCAACCTGTGCCAGGGCCTCCCCACCCTCCCAGAGAAGAATTCCTTTCCAATATCCCACCTAGCCCTGCTCTCTGGCAGTGGGAAGCCATTCCTCCTTGTCCTGTCCCTCCGTCCCTCATCCCCAGTCCCTCTCCAGCTCTCCTGGAGCTCCTTTAGGCACTGGAAGGTGCTCTCAGGTCTCCCTGGAGCCTTCTCCTCTCCAGGCTGAAGAGCCCCAACTGTCAGCCTGTCATTAGTCAATGAAGTTAAAATTCTGTCAAGCATTTTTTAAAAGTATCAAAAAGAGGAAGTGTGGACATAAACACAGTAAAAAGCAATGAGCTGCAAAGAGAACCATCCTCCAGCTCAAGAACTACTGATTTCAGCCACAGCCTCATTAAAATTAACTGATATTCCAAATAAACAGAAGCCAGCAATGCTATGTCCAGTTTAACAAGAGGCAGCCGGAGACATGCTTTAAGTTGGTCTTAGTTGGTTTAGATCAATAAAAGGAACCATTTCAGCAAATTTACCTGGTAGTTAAAAATAGATTATAAGAGACCCACAGAGTTTTACAGCATTTAAAAAGGAAAGGATTAGTAATGGTAAAGCACCTAATGGGTTTGATCCAGTATATTGAAATGTGACTTAATTCCTTCCAATTGTGAGATCCCCCACGCTACCTCCAGCCTCTGACAGGATTACATTAAGTAATGATCAAAGAACAAGAACCTTGCCACTCAAGCAGTCTGCAGTGACAGACTTCTCTGAAGATAAATGCTTCTACAAGGCTCCAGGACAATTTTTACATGATGCAAATATTAAGATACTGCCCGTAAAATGCAATATTAAAATAAATCTTTTAAACCTCATCATCCTCTTACAGGAGTTTAAAAAAAAAACCCTGCATCTCTAAGAAAAGGGATTACTGCTAAAGTTTGGTATCAATCTCTTTATTCTGCTCTACAATGAACTAACAAGTTAAAAAATTCAGTGTGTTGTCACAACTCCACAGAAATAGGCATTACATCATACATACACTATTTTTAGAGATACAAATAATCTCCATTTTAAAAAATATCACTGACAGAACTGTCAAAAATATATGTGGATAATAAATACATAGAATAACAGAATGGTTTGAGTTGGAAGGGACCTTAAAGATCATCTCATTCCAACCCCACTGCCATGGGCAGGGACACCTTCCACTAGCCCGGGTTGCTCCAAGCCCCATCCAACCTGGCCTTGGACACCTTCCAGGGACGGGGAGTCCACAACCTCAATTTCTGACCACAGACATGAATCAGAAAAAAAGATTTGAGTTTACAGGTTTGAGAGTCACATAGAAATTTGTATCAAATTCTTAAACCCTGTTCGGATTTGAGCAATGCATGAATTATAAATGCAAAACTTACTATCTCAGGTTTTATTTTTTACTTCTGAAGATAAATCCTTGAACCATTTACTTTCCTATTACTTGATCCAAGATCAAAACAGCAATTTAATTTTTATAAGGCACCAGAGAACCACCATTAAACTATGTTTTTTAAAGCTCTAATCATTAAGAAGTCATCTGCTGTTAGTCTGGCTGCAGTTTTTTAAGCACCTGCTGCATGGGCAGAGAAGTTTGGGACATAATTTAACAGAGATGATCACAATTACTTTCTTCTTTTGTAATTAAAAAACATGGTTGCATTATTGATTGGGTTGAGAGCTAGACTAAGAATAGAAATGACTCAGTATTTATCTCAGTTGTGATGACCCCAGCTCCTGGATGCTTATCACCACAAAGATATGCAATCAAGCTAACAAATCAGATCTGAAGCAAGAGCAGGCATAATTAACACCAGTGGCACATTTCTTCCTAATCTGTTCATTTTGAGCAAGAGCTTTTGCCAAACGTGTCCAGCCTCCCTTCCAACCCCCCGCCAACTCAGGACACCAGTGCAGGGATGACATGTGAGATGCAGAGTTACAAGTGACAAAAACAAAGGCAGCCAGGAATGCCCAGGGATGAAGAGATGGGATGTAATTAGGGGGATGCTCAGTCCTGCCCCAGGCAGACAGAGCTCGGGGCTGTCACCGCTGCCTCTGCCGTGACCCCCCCAGACTGAGCCCCCTCCTGCACCCCTCCAGGCAGCACTGCTGCTTGGCATCCTGGAAAAGGATTCGGTCAGTGTTTTGCCAAAGACACATTTATCCTCAGATCTGCCCTGGCTGGCTGTGCTGCAAGAGGGAAAAAATCCCAGCACCGGCAGAACCTCAGCGGCTACAGAGCAGCCCGGAGGTGGAGCAGAGCCCAGTCACCCAGGAGAGCAGGGCTGACACTGCCCCGCACTGGGACTGCACCAACAATTCACCCACCGCGAAGACAGAAACGGAAATATAAACCTCTTCATTTTGAGGGAGAAGAGAGCACTGCCAGCATGTGTTCACTGTGTTTTACTTGGAAGGAAAAAAACCAATCCAACAACAAAACCCTAACCAGCTTCAAATACTTATTCTGCAGACGACCAGTGTGAAACAACACAGGTCTATGAACCACAAAAATTTAATAAAGGAATTTAAATGGCAACTCCTTCACCAAAGAAGCCAATCAGATTATCCCTTTTTAACATTAGTTCATTGGGGGGGGAGAAATTTAAGATACAAAGATATACAGTTAAACTAAGCACTAGAACTCAATTAAGAAGCATAAAAGGAAAGAGTTTCAAGGATGGTAACAGTCATTTAAAATATTATTTAAAGTATCTGCACAGAAATGTTGGTTTCATGGCCGATCAGGTATTCCCACAGAACAAGTTCCAGCACTAACAAGCAGGGAGCTCCATGTGAGGAGTAGAGTGTAAGCTCATGTCACAATCCAACAGGGGATGTTTTAAAAAACATAGATTAACCTTAATCATAAATATAATCACAGTATATTTAATGTGCAGAGATTTACATTCTAAGGAGTTAACGGAGTTTGCATGGATAATTCTCCTTAAAAACAAACGCAAGAGATCTTCTATTTAAGAAAATATTCTGAGCTGGGCTAAAGCAATACTGAATTTCAGTACCTATAGGGTCTGAGTTTTCTTCAGAAAGCAGAAGACTACTTGTGTGTGAGAGATTAGGCATATAAAAAGCTTAAATGGTGCCATGCTGAGTACTCCAGCATCAACCATGGGAACCCAACTGGAGTCCTTGCGGAGGCTGGAAAGCTCTGAGCCCTCCCTGAGCACACAGGGCTCACAAAAGGTCCATGAGGGCACACTGAGCATCTGTCACAGAGCACTCAGCAACAGGCTGGACAGGGAAACACAACTCTCTGCTCATTCATTAGCATTACGTCAGCGAGGAAATCTGCTGCAGAGTTTGTAAACAGTTTTCCCACTCTGGCAGAGATGTTTTTGCAAGTTCCTGTCAAATGGAAGTTTCACTAGAAACCCTCCTCCTTATCCTGGTTCCCTGCCTATGGGAAGGGGTTGGGACTACATGATCTTTAAGGTCCCTTCCTATTCAAACCATTCTATGATTCTGCCATTCTCTCATGGGCTACATCAAGGGTTACACTACAAACAAAACCTGTTTGTCAAGACCTCTGGGAACCAACAGCCATGTATGAGCAGGCTTATACAGGCAGGAGTTAAACCTAGGCACAGAACTAACCGTACCTCACAAAAATTCATTATCTTATCAGTTATGGAAAAGTATAGGCACCCAATTTTTATTTACTTGTCACACAGGCAGCTTGGTTATCACATTTTCATTCTGAGTCATCTGTTGAGTTACAAATTACTTTTTGCTACCCTGAGTACTATGAGCATGACACTTTCCAATTAGGAGCTTACAGTCTATAAAGCAAGGACCGGTATTTCAATTCAGACTGCTAGAAACTCAACAGCTTGCAGATTTGCTAGCAGAGAGGTGGTTGTTTACTCCTTGCCACTTAGCACTCACTCATCCAGGAAAACACTTAGCAGCATTAACAGGACTCTTCTTATATATTCCCAATTAACTGACATTAAAGCAGATTTAGGAATGTGCTGTTTGATTTCCATCAAACGCTGATCTATATGTATATATATACATACACACATTCACAAATCTGAAGAAACCACCAGGTTTGCAACAAGCAAGTGTAGGTGCAGGCCCATGGGTGTTCCACTTCATTGATAACAAGGAAATAATTCAACATGAAGAAAAAGAAATCCACAAGAAGAAAAATCCTAATGAGGACATCATTTGTTGACTCATCACAGTCCCATGAATGTACCACATCAACTCCTAACTGATAACCTCTGAAACCATTCACAGAGCTGTGTGACTTGGTCTTTCTCAGACCCAAGATGCCAAGGCCCTTCTCATGCAGCCCTCCGGGCAAGCGCCACAGGTAGCATCAGCTGTTCCTGGGATTCTCCTCCTCTTAGCACCGAAATCTGAGAATGATTATCTGTGTGCTTACTGACTGCCACAAAACCAAAGAGACAGAGATAGATTCTGTCATACACAGACTGGAATTTAATTCCTAATAAAGCCTTCTACTGGCCTGCCCAGAGCGTGAGGGTCCAACATCTCATTTCTACAATTACTAATCAAATAGCTTACTAATGATAAAATCCAACACATGTGACAGTTCTAGAAATGAGATGGCAGAGGATGTTAAACTTCAAGCTGCATATTCTCTTCCTGTCACAGACATATTACTGCTGTGCAAGACCTAAAATCACCACCTGTGACCCAACCACCACCAACACACAGGAAAACCAGCAGTTTGTATAAGTTATAAACTCATATCTGACAGCACATACCAGATATTTCGAAGTGTATCAACTGAGAGAGGCTTTGTATCTTTTGGAGAGATGAAAAGGATGATAGAGAAAAAGGGGAGAAATTGGATTTGATTTTCCTTTTCTGTGCGCGAAGACTACTCAAGGTTCATACTTCAACATTAGTACTGGCTTTAACCTTTGATTTTCAAAGCAAATCAAAGTACCCAGAACAATTATTTTCAATTAAATAATTTGTCTAGACCAGATGTATATCCTGCCACCAAGCAGGAAGTTTGCATGTGAAGAACAATGGTAAAGAGAGAAACCTCCACATAAGCATTGTGGCCCTGAAACCACAGCGGTACAAGCCTTCAACACAGTGCAGAGTTTATAGTCTGAGCTGTTATTTAAGAGCAGCAAAAGAGCTGCCGTTACTCTTTTTGATGCTCGAACTACCACTATACTATTTTCAAGCAAGTAAACACAACCAAGTACGACAGTGTTAATGCTGTATTGAGCTGCATTTGTGATTAACTCAATTCTAAACCACAGTTCAAATTTACTAAGGAAAGAAAAGAAACCTAACAATTCCTACATCTTACCAAAAGAACTCCATGTAAAACCAACAGAAACCAAGAATGACCATTTCTCTGCTCAATGAGCACGTTAATCTTTATTTACAGTGCTCAGCTGAAGATCCCCAAACCAGAACAACCCGATGTATTTTCGAACTAGTGCCTGAACTTCACTTCCACCTACGGTGTTGAAATCCAAACCACTCTACTGCTCCCCAGCAAGGAGTGGTCTCAAAAACGACAAGCATGGACTGCTCTACTCCAGCAGTTTTGTCAGTAAAGGAAAATGCCAGGCAGCCAGGCAGCCACACGATGCCAAGGAGACGGGCCGAGGCCGAGCAGACTCACCGACACGTAACTGCTGGCGTCCACGTTGTCCGTGATGGTCTGGCGCTCGCCCCTCTGGTTGATCTTCCTGTACCTCCGACGGGACTGCCGCAGAGGGACCTCTCTCTGCAAGATGTTTTCCTCATTGTCTTTGGAGTTCTCCACCTGAAACACATGTTCAGGTTCCTGGTTAAACATCCAGTTCTTCCATAGCACCGAGAGCCGATGGAGCCGTATGAAGCTCATGGGGAAGGAGCAAACATAAGTTCAGGGCAGTTAAACTCTTCTGGAGGAAACGGCCGCAGGCGTTTCGGAGAACCTCTGCTGCAGGTCTCAGAACTGCTCATTACAATGAGCCGGAGGCCACAGTTTCCTTCCAGGAAACAGCACTTTTTTTTAAAGAAGAAAAAAGTAAAAAAGGCCCACATATCCTCTAAAAAATGTCACTCATCAGTAGAAACTCGTCTGCACCCACATGTATCACACAGCACAAGTGACACACACTGCTCATTTCAAGCATATCTTCAACACAGAAGTCACCATTTCTTTGTATATTTACAATCTGGCAAAGAGACTGAATTATATCCCATTTTTATTAGTGTAATTTTTAAAAGCAAACTTATTTCTAGTAACAATCATGGCTAAACAACTTTAAATATTCCAGCTTTTTATAAATAGGTGCTTCACCTATGTCATACTGTCTTCAAATCACTTCCAGCGGATTATGAAGAAATAACTGGAACTTGATTCATATCTTAACCTTAAATATTATTTGTGACTAAACATTAAAAATTAGGAAAATTTATCTTATTAGTAAAAGCCAACATGAAACCTTTTATCTCACTAGTTACAATTTTTTTTTTCTATAAAAAGCAGTCTCATCCCTTCCCATTTCCTTTTGATGTTTTGGAAAAATATCTCCCAGCAGGAAGCAGAGCAGACATGCATGCAAATAGCTGCAGTGGGCAAGAAGCTTCTCTACAGTGTATTTACTACACTGAGGTCTTTACTATCCTCAATAGCATATTTTTATCGTTTTCTCTCTCCAAATTTCACCTGAAAATCCTAAATATTAAGACTTCACTACTGGAACAGGAGAAGAACCTCTGTGTGATCTTACACAGCCCTCACTTTGCATACTCGGGTAAATTATCTCAAAATTCAAAAGGTATAAAGGAATGAAACCCAGACAGACTTAACAGACAGGAACAGGAAAGCAACCAAACTACCTAAACTATCACAAAAGCAAGATCACATCTACTTTCCACATAATTTTTTCCAAACAGCTACGTCTGTCTGAGGTCAGAGGAAGGTGCAAGCAGCTGGGTTTGTCTCGTAGGTTATTTTTGATTCCACAGAGAAAAAGAGACATTAACAACACAGGTTAAAGATGTAATAGTTAGAAGGGTGAAGATCACACCACAGCACTGTCAAAAAAAGAACTCGGAAAAGCCAAGTTCTCCCCGCAAGAGACAACCACACTTTTCACCAGAAAAGGTGCAACCCAGGACAACGACCAAAGATAGCCACTTGCAGCACTGCTGTAAGCAAGATGGTACAAGGGAGTAGAAATACAAAGCAGGCAGAAACACAAAAAGAAATGAAACCCCCTTTTGATCAGGCCATTTAGTATCATCAAAAAATGTAGTAAGACACTCGATACAGAAGCCTTTCTTCACCTAGAATAAAATACAGATTTCCAGTTAGCAGCAATGCTCCTCTCAAATTATCCAGAAGGCTTCCCGGGGTCAGGAAGTTTGGTTTTGGTACTCATCAAATAACCAAAATTGTGCTTGTTTCATTTTTAATGCATTATCCTTTTTTCTCTGCTTTCAGTCTCACAAGATCATAGAAACTAAAACAAGCAGTGAGCTTCTCCAACAGAAGAGACCAACCTGGGCCTGAGACTGCTGAGGTGGCTGGACAAACTCTTCCAAAACTGACGACTCTCATTATTAAGAAGCCCTGAACTAACAGGTATTTCTAAGACTAAAGTAAAACAAACACTCAGTGAAAGAGGAAAATATTTTTCTTCCACAATTCTAACTGAAAACTAAGAAGTGAGCATAAATACATTATTTGTTAGCACTAAGACAAAACAAACAAGTGCTGAAAATTGAGAAACTGAGACCACCTGCTTCCTTCAGTTAGTGCACTGCTGTTGACAAAAAAACCATGAAAATCAGATAGTAGGAAAGACCTCCACGCCACAGAGCTCCCAGGTGAGTGCCACCAGCACCAACAGTATCTGGAGTCCAGCTGACCACCAGGGATTTAACGCTTCAAAAGCAGTATTTGATATGCTGTGCACGAACAGGACAGGCAGACACGGGTGTCCTCACCCAGCCCTGGTTTCAACTGGTTAAAACTAAAAATTTCTGTTAGCAGAGAGGTGTCACCCTCCTCAGCCACCCCCCAGTGGGATGAACACTCCTACGGAGGAATTCAGGGAGAACAACTCCTGCAACCAGGCTTCCAGGTCAGACGGAAACACTGCCCTGCAGACTGCTTCTCACTATTTCAGTTCCAATACAGAATCATGGAATTGTTAAGGTTGGAAAGGGCCTCTCAGGTCATCAAGTTCAACCATTCCCCCAGCACTGCCAAGCCCACCACTAAACCACGTCCCCAAGTGCCACATCTGCATGTCTCTTAAACCCCTCCAGGAACGGTGACTCCACCTGGGCAGCTGTGCCAGGGCTTGACAACCCTTCCCATGAAAAAAATTTTCCCAATATCCAACCTGAGCCTCCCCTGGCACAGCTGGAGGCCGTTCCCTCTCCTCCTGTCCCTTGTTCCCTGGGAGCAGAGCCCCCCATCCCCCGGCTCCCCGCTCCTGCCAGGGATTTGCAGAGAGCCAGAGGGTCCCCCCTGAGCCTCCTTTTCAGGAGGATGCTCCCATATCCCCAGATTCACCCATGGCACTGGCTGCCACACAAAAAAATTGAGGACTGTCCCCAGTTTCACACTGCAGGCCATGCCAGCAACGAAACATTTTCCACCTCTAAACATCACACTGCTCCTCTGAAATCTTATGCTCAGATCTGAAGAAAATGAAAGAACCAAGGAATGACAGAAAGGACACTTCAGTACACCAAGATATGCTGCAATTCCAGGCCATTTTCTTTAAGTGATAAATGGGCCTATTATTAATTCAATAGATTGCTCAGCCTCCAAAAATATGAGTTACAATGCCCATTCACACACTATCTGTTATCCTCATTAACTTAAGTTGACCACATTTTATGGCCTTTAAAATGGGTCAGTTCCCAGAGGATTCCCACTACAAAACTGATTTACATTCTAAAGTAACAGGAGAGAGGAAAAAAAGAATTTCAAAAAATCAGTCACCAGCAGGGAATGATAGAGTTCTTTAGATACATTAGAGGAGCCAAGTAATTATTTTGCTTGAAGATAAATATTCATTACATATTAAACCTCATTATTATGTTGCAAATTAAAAACAAGAGAAAATAAAAGAATTAAGATAAATTAATAAGAATTAATCAGGGAAACGAAACTCAAGCACACCTCATGTCAGTGCAGATCATTAGCAAGGTGCACACCGCCACACTGCTGCTTTTTTCTCACCCTGTTTGAAGTACTACCCAGAAAATACAGTTAATAGCACCTTTGGCTACATCTACCTGTGAAACATGGACATAAAAATAATGAAGAAACAATTCTGCACTTTTAAATCCCTGATCTTCCTACAGGAAAAAATATACTGAAGTTCCAGAGATGGATGTAAGATACTTTAAAGCATCTCTATACTCTCATTGGCATTTAACTACAACTACAGATAATCCAAGAGATTTAAACTACAGTGAACAACTGTCTGGGCTGCACATTTGTCTCCAGGAACACCCAGCAGCTTTTGAAGTCTCTGACATGGCCAGTGCTGGCTTCTCCAGCTACTGTGATACTGTGTTCCTCTGAAAACACTCAGCACACTTGTAGCTACTCAAGTTACACACACACAACACTGGTTTCTCCATAAAATAATTTAATAAGGCCAATTTCTCTCTGGTAGCACACACTGCACAGAAGCTCCTCTTTTATTAGCATCTTCCTGTATTTTTTTTATTTTTTTTTACAACAATGGTGATGTGACTAAAGAAGGATGTAGGTATTTCTTAAGAATTTTATATTACATTTTGCCTATGAAATATATTTCACGTAGACTTGCAAAGGCACTTGCAGTGAGTTAGTCACCAGCCACCCTCCACTAGCCCAGGTTGCTCCAAGCCCTGTCCAGCCTGGCCTTGGACACTTCCAGGGATGGGGCAGCCACAGCTTCTCTGGGAAATCCATTCCAGGGCCTCCCCACTCTCACTGTAAAGAGTAACTTCCTAATATCTAATAATAATAGACATGACTGGGTGAGTGTTTGTCATTCTGTGCTACAAGGTGCCAGGAGCGTTGAGGTGCAAGGCTCAGCTCACTCCAGACACTGGACTTGGGTGCACTGAGCACCCCAAATCCTGGGCAGCAGCAATTTAAACAGCAACAGTGCAAAGTGGCAATGGCAAACCAGAGTGCCTGGGGCATTCCCATGACATGGCTGCACACACTGTCATCCAGACAGTTCTGTGCCATCCCTCAAGCTGCAAATCTCCCCTCAAAACTCCAGCTTTGAGAAGAGACTGGGTAACTGCGGATAAAATAAGTGAACTGTTTCACTCCGGAGGATGGAGACAGGCTTCTTGCACTCTTAACCTGCACTTCATGGCAGACTGTAGCTTAAAATACGTGCTGCAGCAAAGAGCATATTACTGATGGTATCAGAGCCCACGAGCAGAGTCAGACACTGCACCAAGGACAGCAAGTGTACTTGGTACAGGACACCACTGACATCCCCACTGCTGCTGCACGGTGAGACACGAGTTTCTTACAGAAGTTGAATACTCAGTGAGTTAAGAGACTCTGTCAAATATTAGTTTTAATGTTACCATATCTAGATCTGAGGCAGCTAAATCAATAGCAGTCTGGAGATCTGAGACTGATTAACAGACACGTGGCTTCTCAGCACAACAAACAGTTTTGTTCCAGCTCCATTAACAACATCTAAGATGAAAGCTGAAAGAGATCTGCCCGTGTCCCCAGGCACACTACTGGGGCACAGTGTCAGGCTGCACTGTGGAAAAGCAATCCTAATACTCCAGCTGCTGACAGCATGTGCACATCAACAGGGAAAGGCCTGAGCTACACTCTATAAGCAACCCTCTGAATTCATCTCTGTATGCACCTGGCAGGACCAGCAAGTTCTGTGAAGAAGCAGAAGGAACCCTGGGCATTGAGGTTGGTGACAACTACGCTGAAAACCTTATCCTTCAAGCTTGGCTAAGCACTCTCATGTTTCTTCTCCTGCCTACAAGCCTTCACACTCTGTGGCACTGCAAAGGCTTGGAGGAAAAAGGTTTTTCCTCCCAGACACGGCCACTAAAAGCAATGAAATGGGAGATGGGGGTGTGAAAATATTCAGGATAGAAGTCTGTCATTGCCTGACTCAGGAATGCTCAACTCAGCCGTGACTGTTAGGCTTTTGAAACTCAAGTAAGCATAATTTAGAAAGAATGACCTAATCATCATCATCATTTACCCATCTAGATTAAATTTACATAGCTACTGCTGTTAGGATAGCAGCCATAGGTATAATTGAAATCAAGGCAATTTTGCTGCAATTTTATAGAATACTTTACAATAAGCTTTCTGCTGTAAAAGAGAAAGAGTATGCTGAAACCAGCAATAGATTTAAATACATTAAAAAAAAAAATCTGTCTTACCACAATCATTTCTGAAGGCTCCAATATGATACATTCGCATCCTCGCTTTCCTCCAGACTGCTTGCCAAAACTAGAGTGGGATGGGGAAAAAGCAAACAAAAAAGAATGAGATGAACAGCCTATTTTACCTTTTCGGTAACTAAAATAATTGGCAATGGTGCCAGTTGTTAAAAAAACCAAAAACGACAAAAAAAAAAATTGATGAAAACTATTGTGTGAAAAATTCCAACCAGATAGTATCATTATCATAATTTTTTAATTTATTCAGCACCGCTCATCATGGCCTGCTATGTAATGTCTAAATATAAAGAGTGTTCTTTTGTAAAATTATTACTTGCAGATACTCAAAACCACTTACAATACATTTCAGTTCTGACAAGAAAACATTAGTAAATTTTAATTAAGCGTTAAACAGGCTTTGTAAAAGCAAATATACGGAAATTCCAAGGACTCCAAAATACTACTTTGCATGCAGCATTTTTAATGAGAGTTCCCTCAACTCCACGTCACCCCTTCATCCTCCCAGTAAAGGGAAGGACAGAGAATCTCTTCTCTAACACTAGGCCTTAACTTGTGACCTGTGCCTTTATGTTGCTTGCTGTGCCATGAAGGTGTTGGTATCACCGGGATGGGCTCTATTTAAGGAGTATGAAAACCCACAAATGCAACAAAGTGCAACGGGCAGTGTAATACAGCAACTAAGGAGAGCAGCTAAAAGCAACCCGATGTGCTTCAGCTCATCAGCTTTAACAGACAACTTCCTTCAGGACACCCAACAACAGAGGTGGGTTTAGGGGAGTCGCCTCCGGAGAAGGCACCGTGCAAGCAGAGCTGAGCTGGACACTGCTGGGGGACGTGGGGTGTGTTTCCAGACCCTGCTGGGGGACGTGGGGTGTGTGTTACAGACCAATAACCCCTTAACTCACTCCACGTGTGACTGCAGAGGCACCTGCAATTCAGAACACCGGGCTTTCACGTATGAACTGAGTTTGTCCTCACTCCAGGACCCTTGGCCTGAGGTGGGTTTGCTCGACCCACCCGCTCCCTGAGCCCACAGGAGAGCGATGCCAGGCCCATGTCCCATGGATCAGGCTCCCCGATGACCAGAGCGGTGGCGGGGTTGGCAGCCCTGCACTGGCAGTTCAGCAGTTGTAGCTGCTGTGTTACAAACTCAGGCTGTCAACATCAATCACGTTTTAACACCTACCAGCAGGTGAGGCGAGTGAAGAATCAGTTAACGCAGAGCAGGGATTAATGTGTGAATTAGAAGGAAGTTAAGACAAGTGTGGAGACAAATCCTTAAAAAGTGGGTCAGCTCCATCTGTTTTCACTGAGGTTATGTTTGGAAAGTACATCTGAAACTCCAGCCACACAAGATTTGAGATACATACGTGGTCACCTTGATGGCAGAGATCCATGAGACACCACCAACTTCGTACAAAACATTTAAAAGACTCACACTTATAAACTGCACGTCAGGGGAGCACTCCAAAACCTCTGCAGGATGTGTGCACTTACAGGGAAAGGACTTCAGCAACTAAACTGAAGCTAAACTAAACTAAGCTGAAGGAGGGGATGTTTAGACTAGATATTAGGAGGATATACCTTACAATGAGGGTGGGGAGGCCCTGGCACGGGTTGCCCAGAGAAGCTGTGGCTGCCCCATCCCTGGAAGTGTCCAAGGCCAGGTTGGACGGGGCTTGGAGCAACCTGGGACAGTGGAAGGTGTCCCTGCCCAGGGCAGGGGGTGGGACTGGATGAGCTTTAAGGTCCCTGCCAACCCAAACCATTCCGTGATTCTATGAAGCTGAAGTTACCCAAGTTACTTCAGAACACTCCAACACAGAAACCAGTGTAATCCCACTAGGATAAAGAATTACAATTAACAGGGGCACATAGCAGCTTCAACTGTCGAGTTTTGATTTTGCTAATGGCCCACTGAAGGGGAAAAAAACCCATTTAAATTACATGATTGCCATGGAGTGATAAACGACAACTCAAATTTTCTCACCCAGACCAGAGAAGCACAGGTTTCACACAGAAAACTGGCATTTTCACACATCTATACTAAGAAACTCAGAGCTAAAATTTTCATGCCTTCTTTCATGCTTTTTCCACACAGCATGTGATCCAGGCATGACAGTCTTGTGTATTTGCAATACACTGAAAGAATGGCTGAACTACTCTCACTATGATAATAAGGTTAATTCAGTTCAGAAAATACAAAAGTGTCATTTCTAATGTCAGCTCCAACTTCAAGGTGAACTGAAATTCCATGTTAGGTTTTCTTCACAAACCAAAAAGCAAAGTGAGACCAATTTTGCTATGGAAGCACTTTCAGTTGAAAAAAAAAAAGAAAAAGGTTACAAACATTTGTAATTCTCTTCCTTACAACAGAAAGCTAAACACAAGAGATTTTTTCCCCCTGAAACCAAAATTCTAAAGGAATCGTGTGCAACTGGAAGTTTCAGGTTTTGCAGCTTTTTAACAACAGAAATAATCATCACCAGTTTTATCACAAAGCAGATTATTGCTATTATTGCTATGTCTCCTGTAGATAGGAAAAGGCTCCAATTTCCTGCTGCAGGTCGTTCAAGCACAGTGTTTTTGTGGTGTAACAACAATTTATCAAACTTCTGGAGGTCGAGGAAGAGTTGTTTTCCTTTTTGATTTGCTTTACATAAACACATTCCTGAAATTCAGCAACTGTCCAGCTGCCCCCTGCTCATGCTGCAGCATTTGCTAATTAAGTAATGACAGTAAACACTAAGGAGGAAGAGCAGAGTGCTCGGAACAAAGGTCACACTCTTGGCACCATCACTTCTGCTCCATCAGGCACTTTACAACCACCACACACTCGGAAAAGGATTAAGTTCCAAAGACAAAACCCACCCTGCTAATCCTAAACTACTCACATTAACAAGTCAATAGGTCAAGTTTAATTATTTCCCGGAGCACATCATGGATGGTTTATCGATTATTCCTCAGCAGAGCTCCTTCCAAAGGAGCAGGCGGCATACGGTTTCTCCCCAGCCATAACCACCACTATGTCTTCAAAATACCCATTTTTTAACATTCTTAATTAACATATGCGACATGTTTTAGAAACATGGATTTTAACTTTCTTAATGACTTGTTCCATATTTTTCTCTGGAATACAAATGTTTAGCTTCTCTATTAGTTAAGAGGTTTGCTGACATCAATATACTTCACTAATCTGCCAGCTGTAATCCAGGCTTCAGAAAAATGTTCCTTCCTAGTTTTTTGGAAATGGAAAAGATTCAGTTGAACCAAGCTTTGCAAGGGGAGGAGATAAAACCCATTTGGGAAACAAGAGGAAACATGGACTTTCTGTGACAACAAATTACTTGGAGGTCTTGCCATTGAAGACCCACCCAAACCTAAAATAAGCTGGTTTTCAAAGGTGAGGGCTCTGGAAAGTCCATCTGATTCTGGAGGAGATGGGGCACTCTTATCTTTTGGGACTAAAAGACAACTCTACTGTGGTGCCACGGTGTTGTCTGCAGGAGCTGTCCTTCCTTAGTCTTCTGCTTACCCAACTCAGCACCAACAGACCACCACGACCCCACAGGGCCATGGCCATGGATGTCACTTCCCAGGGCCAGGTTTGCACCCTGGGGAGCCCGTTTCTGCTGGGCTTCAGCACCTCTGCTTACAAACCACCACAGCAGCTTCCCCAGCCACGGGCACATCCCTAAGCACCAAGTCCTCTTGATGTCACATGTGGCAAGGCACACAAAAAAAATAAATCAGGAAAGCCTCATTAAGGTACAGCACGTTACACTCACTTCAGTGCTTTCAAGCAGAGAGCAGGAAAAATAATCCAATTAAAAATTTAAATTAATACTGAAAGTGCAAGAAAACATGAAACTAATGTAAATTAAGCTCTACTTATAATAAAAACTATGTCAAAGGGCGTACTACCACTGGTATAACTGTTAAAATTTTAAATGATCCAATAATTTAATCGGTACTGTTAAAATATGTGTGATTTAAATAAGTCTTAAATTTAACATCATTATTCTATAGCCTCCCACTGCTGGAAGCCCAGAAAAAGTCAGTACTATAAAACTACATTACAATTTTTTTTATTTTTAATTTTATTGTACACTCCTACAACTTAATATTCATCTATTACATCTGCATCATTAATTTTCAGGCATTCACTCGCTGCCCTGCAACACTGTCATGGGAAAAAAATGTCTTCCACATACCAAAGGCAGCTTTGTTTATCCTTGATTTATGGATGCCTCATTTGCAAGAAACCTTGTTTTCCCTCCTGATTCACCACCACTCATAATTAAAAATGCTTAAGCAGCTGCATCACGTGAGAAAGGAATGTAAGTTAAATTGGCGTGATACCCTATAGCAACCACTAACGGGTGTTCAGGCCACGGGATCAGATTGCAGCTGCTGAAATGTAAAGGCCCAGGACTGAAGGTGACCCAGGATCAGCCACCACCAAGCCAGGCCGGACAGGGCTTCCAGAACCCTGCTACAGTGGGAGGTGTCCCTGCCCGTGGCAGGGGGCTGGAAGCGGATGAGCTTTAAGGTCCCTTCCAACCCAAAGAAGTCTGTGATTCCACGATTTCCCTCGGTTCATCTGTCCCTTTCCCACCGCGTGATTTGTTCAGCCCTCCACAACTGCAGAGCCAAAGTCCAAAAACCCAGATGTGCAGCGCCTGACTTCACAGGGGGATTTATCAAAATTAATCACTGGAGAGACCCTTTTGTATTTAATACTCCCATTTTCACACTCATGCCCACTCTCCAACTCAGCAAGGTGTTACAACTTCTTTGAGGCACTGGAGCTGTTTAACAACCCTTGCTTGTACAAAGCAAACTACTTAGAAAAGCCTCCAATGTAACATTATTTTGAACATAATAAAGTAGCTCTTTAAACAGGATGTGCGCAAACACAACCTTTCTGGACACAAATGTTTAAAAATTCCTCATATCCAGCTGTTGGGCAACCTGAGTATCTGGTGCTGAAATACACCTGGAATTTCAAGACTGACAGATTTAAGAAATAGTTATCACATTTTACTCGAACATTTCTTGATACCAATATACACAAGTTATTCAATAGTGATAGTTTCTCATTCTGCATTACTCAGAATACAGTACATACATTAAAGGTAAAAACACAGCCTGTCCTGAAGAGCTTTCAGCCTACAAACAGATGGAGACTGAGACTGAATGTCTTATTACTTGCCTAAACACTAATTAGCAGGCATCTTCCAATTTACAATATTCTCCTACATCCTGAAACAATATTTTCAGATATTTTGGGCATCTAAGCCTTCAACGGCAGGATGTCAGGTGTTTCACATTCTGTTCTGCGCTTTCCAGGAACTACAAAATCAGAACATTACCCTGGCTGTGTAAGTTGGTGTCAATAAAGCAGAGTTATCTGTGACCACCTGCAGCAGCTTCACCGGCAGGAACACCCAGCACGGTGCTAATGTAGGACTGGGCCAGGAGCCCGATATACCCAGTTTATCAACATAATAAGCAAAGGGGTTGCAGATATTTTGTTAGGAAAACACTGCTCTCCCTGACTGCAAACCAAACCCCGTGACCCCGCTCGTCCAGTAATCTGGATGGATTTCTTCAATGCAAAAAAATTTTCCATGCAGGTGCAAACCCTGGGCCTGGAAAAGACGAGTTGCATGAGGAATGGTAGGCAGGGTTTCCATTACATGCTGTGCAAGTCCTGAGCTTTTCAAAGTAACTTCATTAGAAAAATATTATAACACTTAACTCCATCAGAAAATGGTTTAAAGGAAACCTGACACCACAAGACACATGGCTGAATGCAAAATACCTATTTCAATTAACGCTCAGTCATCAAAACCTATTTCTGCATTAGCTCTTAATAACAACATTTAGCAGGTTTATCTCTCAAGCTTGCTGAAGTATTAATTGGAATTATTTTGGAGGCTGTGTAACACACTACTCAATTTGCAGGCTGCAAGCTCAAGATCTCTGTACTAATTACTTTATACTCTGCACACAGTGACACTTTGAGGAAGCTGGTGTCTCACGTACCACAGTCTGTGAAGCTTTCCAGCTCTACCAGGCCACGAAATTAGATAGTCTTAGTAAAATTGTATTTTAGTTATAAACAAATCATACACGACCCTTTGCTTCCAATTTAATTTCTCTTGGACTTTTTTTAGTTTAGCCAGTTAAAAACTCTTTCTGTGGCACAATCAGCATCCCCTGCAGTCCATAAAACCCCTAAAGGGCAGCTGTTGTAAGGAACTATGAACAGAGCAAAAGGAAGTTACTGCTCGGGTTGGAAATACAGACAAAATTATTTGGTCATATAATTGTGACATGTCTGAACACAGTCTTTCTTCATTTTTTTGGCTTTCTTAGAAGATTCTTCCATGTCAAGAAAGATGTACTCTTAGCTTGCAACACCTTCCCAGCCCTTACTCAAGGTCAGCACCTCCAGCATAAGGAGCTGCACTTTGGGAGGCCAGGACACTCGGCCTCTCACCAGAGCACTGCCTCTTCTCAGCCACATTCCCTCCTTCCTCAGAGTATTTTCATTCTAGCACTAGCACTGCCAGAAGAATTTCAATACTAACAACTCTCTCTGAATTAATTAGTTTTACAAATACATTTATTGGTAGCATTCCCAAGTCGTTGGTTCACTTACTGGCTGTCAGGCAACGCTACAAGTTACAGCCACCACTTAACAGCAACACCCAGGGAAAACATCACCTCATCCAGAGCCACAAATGCACTGAATAACCACTGCTGTGATCCTGTGCTGAGTATAAAATCTATCAGTCTTGATAAGCACAGGGATGTAAGCCTCAAGCTGTCTTCATGAGAGCAGAAAAATAATCCACAACAGTTAGCTGAGAAGAGCTTTCCAGTGTGAAGCAGACACAGAGTATCATCCTGAGACCTCTGCAATTTTTAAATTTCTTACTGTGTGACTGTAAATCACAATTCAGAACCTTATTGGCAACTGCCAGCTTGTCAGACTTTAAGTTTGACAGCAGTGGACTGGCACACCTGGGTTTAGACCTTGGGAAGAAGAGCACTATCCACACTACAGCCATCGGGACTGGGATTCACAGAGAATAAATCCAAACACAATTAACGGCCATGGCAAGTTTCAAAATACAGTAAAATATTGTTATTTGCAAATATTAGCACAAAACAAACTAAAACAATTTCAACCCAAGCCGCTGTTCATGATGCAAAACTGGGAGTTCCTCTTTCAGTATGACAATTTTCTTGATCTCAGCATTTGTGCCTTCTCCTTTTACTAAAGAAAAGAAATGGCTTATTGAGTGCCTGCTGCATCCACAACTCTTGTGAAGAGATACCACAACACAGCCATGAGGCCATTTTGAACAAAGCAAGTGTTTAGGGAGTGTCCTACTCGCTTTATGAGTAGGACAATGATTCCAATTTTCTCCGCTTGTGAGATTTTGGAAGGGCTTGGAAAAGAGTATTTGTTTTCAGTAAAACTACATCTTGAATGTTTCAAGAGTTTGTATTTTTCCCTTGGAGGTTTAATTCTCACAGCTGTAGGAGGCTGTCAGCCACATAATTGGCTTCAGAAGTTCCTCCAGGTCCTTGATATATCTCCTATGGCTAATCTTGCTGTGAGTAATCTCCTTCAAATATCCTGTTCACATGAATTATCTTCATTAACAAGCAAGGTTAACACAAAACCTCTTTGACTTGCTGACACGGTTTCCCTTCCACAAATCCATCGATCCTGTTCTTCTATTCCAGCCATTTCTTTCATGTTAGAGGCAAATTCTTGTCCTCCCACACTGAATCTATTGACAAATCCATTTCCCAGCCAACAGGAAAAACAAGGTTATGCCACCTTTGTATCTGGGATTACTGACTGATCTGCTCCTTACCTTAAAAACTTTACAGGGCTTTTCTCATCTTGAGCATCAGTGTCATAATATTGAGCAGATTTATCGTACCTGGGTGCAAGATTTACTCCTCCACTTTTTAAACCAACTTCTGAATTACAACTCGAATACAAATTCATCCAAGGCGATGAAGAAGCCCTTCTCAAGCACAGAGAGCCCAGAGTTCTTGTGTTTGTCAAATGTTCCAGAGGACAAATACGAAGTTGAAATTAGCAACATGACCAAGAGGAAAATGGGGAGCGGGGGTGTTATGAAGTACACAAACTGAGTTTCAAACTAGAATCCATTAGCTGCCTAGGATCTGTTTTACAGCATGCCTCCATCCATCCAGTTCTTCCAGAATGGCAATTATTCAAACCTGCTCTCTTAACCTTTTCAGAGCTCTAGGAGGTCTCCAGATTAAAGCCTAAATTCCCACCATTCATAGTTATCACCTTCCTCCCATTAAGGATTCTATTTTGGTCCTCATTCATTTACCCCTGGCCATCTCAAAGCCATCACAGTCTCCTGCACCACTCCTGTGCAGAACACACCTGTCTCAACCTCCGCTCACGGGTTGACACATTTATACTATATTTAACAAGTCCAACAGATGAGCTTTATTTGATGCCAGTGTCTGGGCAGCACCAATCCTACCAGAAACCCCAGAGGCTGGAGGGATGTCTTCACTCCCTTCAGCAGTCTCAGAACACTTCAAGTATGGTTTTCTTTTCATTGCCTACACTTGTCTGCCACTTTCCTACTGTGAAAATAAAAAGCACAGATAAAGCAGATAAATCCCCCACAAAATACTCTTCCATGAAGTTTATTTCGCTAGTATCTTACATATCACATGCTCATTAGGCAGAGAGAACACAGCAGCTAGTTCTCTTTGTTTCCTGTGACAGGGAATACCTCAGTAATACCTGAGGCAATGAGAATTAAGGCAATACTGTGTTTTCTTATAGATACGTATGTAAGCCTCCTTTCAGAGTGACTCACGTGCTCAGGAACTTGGTTGGGGACAAAAAAGCATGACATTAAGTATTACTTTAAATGTAATTAAAATGCTGCTAATTACAATTATAAAAGAATACTACTAACTTATCTAAGCCACTTTTTCATATGAAGGTAGCCTGTAAGTGACTGGTGACTGCAGCTCTCTCAACTACAAATGTGATACACGAGGTATTCGTAACAGGGAAAGTAGCTGAAGTTTATCCCACTGTACTGAAGGAAAAAAAAAGCATATTTAATGCATGAACATAATTCAAATGAAATGGAAGTGATCTGAACACCCTGGACATCCAGCAGGAGTGCATTCCCTTCCTTTCCCCATGATCTCACCACCTACAGGGACAGTACACTCCAGAACCACGTAAGCTGCAACCTGCCAGCAGCTCCATCTAACAGAACTCTGTGACCCTTTCACCATCCAGCAGCTATTTTTCCTCATTATCCATAATAAAACTAGCTGTAATCTTGTGAATTAGCTATAACAGATCTATTTTGTCTTTTTTTTTTTTTTTTTTAAGGCACAAGAAACCTTAATGATGGTTATAAGTGACTTGCTCTAAGTTTAGCAAAGCAATGATTTTAGAGAGGTTTTACGCAAATATCAGCTCGCCATGTCCTCCCTTCTGGTACTTCTGAAGTTATCACACTCATCATAGTATGGTTTGGGTTGGAAGACACCTTAAAGCTCCTCTAGTTCCAATCATCAGCCACAGGCAGGGACACCTTCCACTAGCCCAGGTTGCTCCAAGCCCCATCCAACCTGGCCTTGGACACTCCCAGGGATGGGGCAGCCACAGCTTCTTCTGGGCAACTTCACTCCAGGAACTTGAGTCACTGAAGGAGCATTAAGAGTTTAACATCCAGCCTTACAGTTAATGGAGAACTCAGTTCAAAAACGGAGTCCTGTATGTTCTTATTAGTACTTACCATGAAATTCAAGTCTATGGAGTTGTACTTGAGCTGGAGTTGGCATTAAGCCTGTCAACACGGTCAGCTCATGCTGAGTCAAGTGAAATACAGTGAAATAAAACTTCTGAGTGATGCACAAGGTCAAGCAGAGTATTACTCTGGGTACTCGGGGTATTACTTGAGCAAGTCCAGCTCAAGTCAAATAATGTGCTTCAGTGAAAGCATTTCACAGCGTTCACTGCGCCTCGGCCCCGGGGGGCACTCGGACTCCTGGCATATGCTCTCCACAGCCAGTGCTGCTGGGCTCTTCTTGCTTCACATAAAAATCATATATGTCATTAAACACAGCCTCCAGCCAAAGGGCAGAAGCTATGTGATCTGCAGTTGTGTTTGTGACACAGGGAACTCAAAACAAAACCAGTCACACAGCACCAATTATTTTAAGAGCCACTATCAAACTTTAGAAGAACAAAATAATGAAAAAAAAAATTGTAAAATTGTTAAAAATTTACAGTAACACCTACATATAGAATGCATTTATTAAAAAAAAAAATATACCTTGCCTTAAATAATAACAACTTCACATACCTGCAAGGTGGTAAAAACATGGAATCCTTCATGAGCACGGATCCGGAAAGTAGGATGTACCAGCATCTTGCAATAGTTTCTGAGCTGTAAGAAAAGAAATCATTGATATCTACTTTCTTCTCACAACACCTCAGAAATATATTATCCAAAATATCACTGCAGTAAAATACTGATTTACCACTGTAGCAGTTTGATATGAAAGAACCTGAGCACTTGAATTGGATGCTACCAAGATGTTTTTTAAAAGCATCTACATCCAGAATGTTTCTTGCACTTTACAGTTTGACATTTAAGTCAGCTTAAAATTTTGTTTTGTTAAAATGAAGTTATTAATTTTCAGTGAGAACATTTTATTCTCCAGTGAAAGTATACATAAAGCTGAAAAGACAGGACAGCACACAATTCCTAAACACACATACTGACTGGGTGCTGGAGCAGGGGTGTGCCCCACAAACCCACCACCCCAACTGGCAGGTGGCATCTCGTTTAGGCTCAGGTGTGCTGGAAGCTGTGCCTTACACAGAACGCTAGGATTCGCTGTGAGAGGACAAATATACCATAAGCAACGCTAAAATAGGAGGAAAACAAAAGTATATTTGCCTCTCAGCAGGAACCTGAAGAGAACTCTGAGCTCAAACAGTAATTCTTGCTGTTTAGAGAGGAGGTGTTGGAGCTCCATCCCTCTCCCACACAGGATGCAGGCAGTGCCAGCTCCAGGGACACAGTGCCACCTACTGAGTGTCACCACGGCTCCCACCAGCCTTGGAGGGGACCCCGCCTGTGCCTTCCTGGTGCCACAGTCACGCACAGACACCTCCTGGGCACCCCTCAGATGACAACACTGCTCCTACAAACACCTCCTGCCAAAGCTGCGAACCGAGCTGAAACGCTGTAAAGGCTTTTATTAGCAGTGACCGAAAAAGCAAATCATGTATTAAAACATGCAAAACAGTGCTTCTGCTCACACTTCTACTGCAGAACTCCAACAAGTGCTGTGTACTCACCAAAAGAGAACTTGGTTGCCCTTGTACCTCTCATAGCGGGCACTCGATGACATTATTCTGAGGGAGGAGGAAGAGAAGTTTAATTTCAATTTTAATCCCCAAAGATCATAAGCCATTAATCACCATATTTCAGTAGAACCACTTTAAAGCTCTAAGACCACGAATTCAACAATTTTTTTTGTCCTAAACAAAGGATGTGCTTAACCAGAAAATTCAAATTATTACGGTGTTCTTCATTATCCAAACAGATAATATACAGCATGTTCTCTAAGCGTTTAAATCACTCCTACACATTGGAATTACCCATAGCAACAGAACTGAAGGAACTAAAATACTTCCAACGCACTTTTTATGCTTTGCTGGCCTTCCATTTTATGGATTCTGAGATCATCTGAATGTCTGAAGCATTAAAAAGCTTTTGTAATCAGGAGTTAAGAGAGGGCACTGTCTACACAGTCCTTTGTAGGCAAATGGCAGTAAGCTCTGCCTGCCTTCTTAGAAAGGCTAATTAGTTTGGATTCCACGCCATGGTACTGCAGTGACTGAACTCAGCAGAGGACTTGGCCAGTGCTCTGCCACCTCCAAGTGCAGGTAGACCAAAGCTCTGCTCACCTCCCCCAAAACAAAGTCACAGATACATAACGCTGAACAGCTCTGGCTGTGGAGTACTCACCTCAGCTGATGTTCCCTGAAATGTGAGAGTATGTCCAGTCCATGGAGGAAAGAATAGATAGTATTTAAGTCCTAAAGAGAGAGAAAACAAACAAACAAACATGACCAACTTCATTCACAGCACCTAATCACTCGGCATTGCTTTTCAGATTCTGCAGTAAGTTACACAGACTTCTGAGGCATAAGTCTAGAGACAAAGCCCAGATTAGTAGACAGGTCAGGGGACACACAGACTCGAAGAACCCTGTCCACACTTAACCTGTGAAAGTGAAGAGAGTGAAATCCAACTGATGCATAAACACTCACCTGAAAAAAAAAAAAAAGGTTTACTAAAAATATCTCTGAAAATATTTACATGAATGGAAACAGCAGCAAACAACATGTGGAATAAGCCAAATGGGGCAGTCCTGTTCATCCAAGGACAAAAATTGTTGAAACCTTCTAACACCTCTTTAAAGAGGGAATTTTGCAAAATTAATTTCCTAGTAGCAAAGAACCCCAGCAAAAACATAAACCACACAGCGTAGCCACCATGAACAGTGCAGAGAACCACGGTATCTTTTCATAGCACAGGGGTTATGCTGAGAGACGAAAAACTCTTTCATGCCCACCTCAGCCCTAGCTGGTAGCACTACTCCAAACCTACTCCATCCTACTGCCTCTTACTTAGCCCAATCCCTGCCCAAAGGGCAACATTACAAATTACTCCAAAATACTGTCTGGCAAAGATGAAGACAATGAAGTTTTGGAGGTCTCTCACCTCCTGCTACCACGACTCAGCATCACATCAGTGCCATCCACCAGCAACCACAGAGACAAAAATATTAAAACATGAAGATGATTTCACTTTAAAAACGGGGCTTTACATAGAAGCTGTAATTAGGAGATACAGCTGTTTAAACTTCTCAGTAGACAGAATCCTCCTCAGTCACAAAAATATCTGTGCTGATGGTGCAGACCACATGCTAGGGAACAGCTCACTAGGGCTATTCATCCCGGAATTCACTGTCCTGAACAGGTGGGCTGGGAGAGTCCAATACACGCACAACAAAATCATTATGCACCGCAGAGCAGCCTCTCCAGCTTGGCCTTGGAAAGTATGTTCTGAATTTCCAAGTGCTGCATTTATCCAGTGTTTACAAAAGATAAATCAATATGAACGCTGGCCTCAGAATTTACAATGGATTTACTTCAGAAAAGTTCTTTGGCTTAATAGTCCTTGTTTAGCAATATAACGGATATAGACTGTTATATCAAACGAAAGGTCAGACGTAATTGCAGGCCATGTAAAGCCAATAAAACTCTGATTTATTTTTTTAAATGTCATTACCAAACCCCATGAAAATTAAACAGAAGGCCTGAATGTGTAACACATTTATAAAGCACTCGTTTCACACACAGTCCGCCTGTGAGTTGCCACAAACTTGATTTTATTAGTGAAATCTTGGAACACCAGCTATGAATCAGAGTCCAAACACACCACAGCCTGTCAGAGCTGGGCACCTGGCAGCCAAAGGGTCATTTCAGGTGCCCGACCAGCTCCATTACTGAGCTTTCCCTGTTCCTGAGCAGGGAACTGCCTCACCTTCCCCACCTGAAAGAACCAGGCACAGGAATGCAGCAACTATATCCTCAGACCATACAGTGCCTTAGTAGTTAATAAAACTTGGGAGGTACAGACTCTATGGAACAACTGAAACAAAACCCCTGTGGCCCACATTCTTCCTCCTCCACCTGGAGGTCCACCTCTCCCAGGCCAGAAGAAGGATACTCTCAACTCCTGTTGAAGTTGAGCATCCAGGAAGGAATCAGTATTTGGTATTAAAGCTGAATTTTTCAGTCTTCATAACTCATTCTGCCTATATAAGTTTTCTAGTATTTTTTTTACATAATAGAGACTAGGATGTAGCAGAACATCTTTAAAATGTATTTTAGATAAGCAGTTGTGTAGTCATGAGTTACAGAAAACTGTAAGCAGAACAAAAGCTTATGTTCATGTCTAATCACAAAGTTTTTAAGTTGTACATATGAAAAATGACCACATCCTGACTTTGGAATTATTCTCTACAACGCCTAAAACACAATGCCAGAACTGGTCGTGGGCTGACTCCTGCACTCCACCTGCAGACACAGGAGGGCTGTACTGACCCACTGCGCAGCTTGATGAATAAACAGTTGGTAAATTAAAGAGATAAACATTTGCTTAAAGAGATTCATGTCTGGAAAGCATCCCACAGCTCTGGCTGTCGAGATGAGCAGCACAGAGAGCAGCTGAGGCAGAGCACAGCAAAGGGGAGGCAAAGGTTCCTGTTCCCTCCCCCAGCAGAAGGCATTTAACTCACACTATCGAGTATTACTGCTCTGATGTTGATAAATGTAATAAACACCATCCTGGTCACTACCCAGCCAGGGAACACATCCATGAGCCAAACACTGCAGCAGTTTCTATAAGCATTTTTAAGTCAGGATCTGTAATGCTTTCCCTAAAAATAAGTGACTCTTCAAGCAAGCCCCTCTCCTAGTTGTGGAGAGCAGGTGATTTCGGGTGCCACCGAGCCCAAGAGCTAACTCAGTGATCCCCTGGGAAGGGCTGCGAAATGCCTCTTTACACCAGAGCATCAAACATATCCATCCAATGTATTTTACATGTCTTGGTGAAATAATTTGCTTGTTTAAGTAGATGCAGCCAGGTAAAATTCCTCCTCTCCCTCACATGCCACTTCAAAGCCTAACGAGGGAGGGTACAGTACATGTGGTGTCTATATCCCAGGTTTTCCCAATAAAATGAATATTTCCTATCAGTTATACTTTGTGAAGTTTTCTCCGTTACTCCCTCAGAACAAGTGCTTGTAGTAGCACTGAAATTACATTTGACATACTACATTTAGGGTCTCATTCTGTATTTTTGCCGGCAAGGAACATCAATTAACGGGAGGGCGGCTGGTGATGGGCAGGGGCTGTGGCCACCTCGTGGACAGAGGCTGCACCACGCTCCCAGAAACACTCCTGCATCAGAGCTGCAAGCATTCATGTCTCTAACTCAAGGTTTGTAACAGCTTCTAATCCTATTTTCAGTCTTAGTTTCAAAAAGGGATTTATGTCACCGCAGTAGCTATAAACAGCAGACAAGCACATAACCACAGTACCAAGGGTCGAGATCATCTTCATAGATATACCCACTATGAAAAGTGCTATTAAAGGATGATGCCAAAGGGCAACAATCAGCGTCATAAGAGCAGAACACAAAGCATTTGCTGGAATTTTATAGCCCCTTTCCATAGCCTTCCTTATAAACTCTTTACTTCCATCAAAATCCAACCAAAACATGCTTATTGATGAAAAGCAATTTCTTCACATGATCTAAAGATCAAGGTCAGCATGATTTTATTTTGTAATCTTTCTTTTCAGAGCTTTTCATCATGTGAAACAACAGCCAAAAGTAAAGCACAAGATCAACCTGCAAATGCTGTGCCCACACGAACTCTTCAATCTTTGCCAGAAAACTACCTTGGCTCGGTTATTTATGGAGAAATTCGCATTTTCTATCCAAATAGGTAAAACTGCAGCTACAGAGACTCAGGGGAAAGTAGGGAACTGTGCAAGGAGTAGAGGAAATTGGGCAGTTGTTAATCTTGCTGGAAGGGAGATTTTCTAACCAGAGAGAGGACACAAGAACACTGTGACTGCAGCAAAGCTGCACCAAGCTGCCCGGGATGGCTGATTTCCTTTGCCTCCAGTTCTCACAGCACAGAGTTCATGAGCAGACACATTTAAAAAGCAGACGATATCTGAGTCTTCACACTCCTCCTGTGACAGAACACACGGTGTAAGCCAGCGTGTACTCCAGCAGCAGTGCAGTAACCAAGGGATGGCTCTGGGACAGCGCCGTTATCTCCAAACCCGGCACAAGGGAAGTGTGGCCACCAGCAGCCTCAGCATCAGCTTTTATCATCCCCAACACACACATCCTTCTGGCAAAAAGCTTAACCAGCTGCTAAACCAAAGGTGGTGTAAAAACACAGAGATTTTGGTAACAATATCGCGTTATCTAAATATATATTCTTTTATGGTAACATCCTCATCCCAGTACAGTTCAAAGTTCACCTGAACACCCAGAGCACTTCTCGTTTTCCCTGACAGATGCTAACTCACAGCAGGACCACAAGATGGGAAAATAAAAGAAGCCCCAGTAGCATCAACTCATCACACAAAAACTCACCACACGAAAGCAAACCAGCTAACTACCACCATCACCCATTTATCCCAAAACACTTAATTTGCCACAATTTTTCACAAGGATAGTGAAATATTAATTTCTTAGTTGTTAAAGTGCAACTTTTTAAAATAAAGAAATAAGCACAGTCAGCTAAAAAGGTCATCACAAGAATGTAATCCAACCTCAAAGCTGCTGGGGAAGTGGTGGTCATCCTTAGTTTCTTTATCAGCAGCTTTTTAAAGTATGACCAAGATCTGGACAGATCTGGACAGGACTGAGATGCTCCTGAACAAGCACCACAGTGCAGAAACACCAATGATGAGCAAAATTTGTGAGCTTGTATCATTTCCTTATGCTTCACCCTCTTCTCTCCCAGTCTCTCACCTTTAATCCAAGAAGCAGCTTTACAAAGCTCGGAATTGAGACTCCGATGGAACAACGGTGGTCTTGAACATGGAGTTCTGACCACAAAGTTTTCCAACCACCACCACCAACTCCTGCCAGCACAACTGTAATTTACGTGAGCTGCATCCACAATGCTGTAAGTCCACAATAAGGTCCAAGACAAATTCCCCTGCAGTGTTGAAAGTGGGCAAAAGCAGTGTGATGCTCTGGGAAAAGGACGGAATGACTGCATCACAAGCAGCTTTGCCCTTGATAAACACAAAACAAAAAACTAATGCTTTACTTGAGATGATCCCAGCCAGGTGTTCCAGTAACACACGATTATTTTAAAGCACTAAACAGGAAATCTGTCTATTTCTAAGGAAAATAAATTGTTCTGAAATGACCTCATAGTTGCACATTCTGACAAATCTCACAGAGACAACCTCGGCAATCGCACGGAGGTATTGAGGAAGCCATAAACCCCCACAGACTCCCTTTAGCACTGCCTGGCACGTTGTGTCCTTCGTGCCACCGGGGAGAGGCAGCCCAGTCCCCAGACAGCTGCATCCAGCCCTGGCAGCCAGCACAGACCATGGGACAGCTGCTCCCTGCAGCGGGGCCAGGACTCAGGGATGCTCCCAGATCCCATGCTCCAGGGAGCTATCCTGGATCCACCCTGAGCCTCAAACCAGGGGGCTCAAAGAGCACAGACTGGCAGGTATTGTTGAGTCCAGAGTTCTGCTCAGGGAATGAGAAAAGAGCAGAAACCTGCACCACAGCACCAGCACTTCAAAGGCACAGCTGAAACCCGCTGTGTCAGCAAGTTCCAGAGCGATTGCTCTCACAAGCAAACCCGTCCCAGGGAGCTGCGCAAAACCTGTCTCTCAATCCACCCCAAACACATTAAATTCCTGTTGCAAGAGCAGATGCTTGGCTCACTCGAGGCGCCCCACGCCCAGCTCACGTGGGCTGCCAAGCCACCCAGGATTCCCTGGGTCACACACAAGAACTGCTTCTACAGAAGCACAAAGGACTTTGCATCCGTACCTTTCCCAAGGTAAGGCAGCTGCCAGGATGCGTATTTTAAAGGCTTTAGAGCAAACAAAAGATGTTAGTATCTTCTGAAGATCTCCTACAGATTCAGCCATATCACAGAGAATATCCTTTAAAAGAAACATTCCCACATTTCTGCCTTTGAAACAACAGTTAAGCCAGATGGTAACAGCTTCCCAAATTCCACTGCCGTTCAAAAAGACCACGAGGTAGGAAACCTGCCAAGGAAGTCACACTGAAAGGTGCCACAACCTCCCTGTTTGTATGTTAGAGAGAGCTGCTTCTTCCTCTTCCATGCTCTGAGCAGAAGGCTGGTAACAAACTCAACCAGAACCAAGAACTCGCTTGGTACTGGGACAAGCATTTTAACAGGCTCTTGGACAGTGTCTGAATTTCTCTGTATTGAAGTTGTTCTTTAAAGTGCCTAGATTTCAGCAAAGCAAACAGAGGTGATTCTTGGGGCACCGGTTGTGTAAGCTGAAAGTGGGAGGCTCTCCTCCAGCCTGCTGCCATTACTTGCTTCTCAGTGATTCAGCAGGTTCTTCATACAGATTGAATGCAGCTTTTACTGGGAATTCTGTCAGGCTCAATAAAGACTTTGTCACCCTTGGGGAGTGTAGCAGAAGAGAGGAAATGTTACTCAGCACAGTTTATGGTTTTCATTGCTTCCCTTCCTGTTGCTTCATCGAAGGCTGGAATCTGCGCCTTGTTTCCTTTAGTCTCTGTTTAAGGCCAATTGTAAAAATAGTACTCCCAAATTCTTTCCTGATACTGTAATACCAGAAATAAAAATACAGAAAAACACGCTGAAGTTCTCTGACCCACGTTTTACACATTCAGATACTCAGATATGTACACAGCAAACTCACCAAGCACAGTGATGCTGGCTCATGAAGCCCCCACACACACCCGAAGCCAAGTGATACACACCCTCAGCTACCCCAGAACTTGTGGGAGGAGCAGCAAATACAATTAAACATGTATAGCAGGATATACAGTCCCTAAACTAAAAGGAAGTTCATGAGATGAAGTAGAAAGCAACTCCTCTTTCTTATTTACTCTCCCTTTACAGTGGCATAAACATTTGACTTCAATAAAAATGCAAGTGATGCAAAAGAATGTCAGCTCAGGGCTCCTCTACTTAGAGTAACAGTTCCCTTTAAAGTAGCCTCCTATTTAGCTGGAGGCCATTTAAAAAATAAAAATAAAAAACATATATGAGCACTGAGGCACTATTAGGGAAGAGAAAGGATGGATTAGTCAGTCAGATGAATGAAAATGCTCTCAAAAGATTTTAACAAAGTACCTTGCAGAGAATGACATAGTTTAAGTAGCACTCAGAAGGAATGAAGCCACACCATCCCATGCAGGGAATTCCACCAATTTAAAAAGCCTAATTAAAGAACCTTTCATAGAACACATCAGCAAACTCTTGCATGACCTTAAATCACTGCCTGAGACTGCACCCAGTAAGATTTGTATAAAATAAACCAGTTCAGCTACTTCAGAGCCATATTCCATTATTCAGGTTGAACAGCTTCAAATGACCAAGAACTTAAATTCTTAGATTTATGGCCTTTATGGTCCACAACCTCCTGGTGCCTCTGTCCGTTAGCCAACTACGGATCATACCATGACCACGACACAGGACTCCTCTCTGAACTCTAAATTCACATTTACCCATACAGATCACAGATACTGGTTTTTCCAAATGAGGACATGTCAGTCCAGTTATTACAGGATCTTTATACAGGAGAAAAGAGGGAAAAAAGGACTTCATTTCACTCTTTTGTGCATCCAGGAAGTAATTCCAATTGACAGCAGCAGTCAATAACAGTATGGCCACAAACAGGAAACCAAAATCTGGCTTTTGTTTTTGCAGACAGTAAGAAGTAACACTTGCACACTTGATTTTTATCTTATTTTCTAATATTTCCTTGTAACATGTACACAGGGCTAATGCAGGCGCAGACTTGTGACAATCAAAGTATCCTTAATAAAATTTGGAAAAGCTAAATCTTTAAAAATAGAGACTATAGAACTACTATGACAGTTAATGGAGGTACTTTCAGTCCATCAATACTTCTAAAAGTAATATTAAAACCTAAAGTCTTTCTGCATGAAAATAAAACAAAAAGTTTCTCTATTCACCAATTGCTCCCCACACCCAACACAGATAAACACCTTCCACCTCAGAACCCTGGACTATGTTGATATAAGACTTTGGTAGAAAGAAAAACATTTAAAGGAATGAGGGAAGGGAAATTTTGTATTTTTACTGCTGTTCCATCACACAGAGTCAGCATTTCTGGAACCCTGACTTCGCCAGAGAAAAGACTTCCTTTGGAAAAGCTGATTTTGCAGAGTGAAATTCCAAGGGCCCTGAACTGGAGAGACAGGAACATCAGATGCCACTGCTTCAAAGCAGGCAGCTTATGGAGAGTTTTGAATACCTGAAGCACCATTTAGGACTTATCATGGTTCAGAACAAAAGCAGAGCTATGAAAAAGAGTCTTCAAGTAAAACATTACCCTAAAGTTCCCAGACGCTCATTACTGAATTTTAAAATATCTTTCAGACTTATATGCTGATAATAGAAAACACTAAAACCAAGCTGACTCGAAAACCCTGAGTTCCTGGGGTTCAACAGGATGAGGAGCTCACAATATCCAAAATTAATGCCTATCAAAGAGCAGGACCTTATACCAAACATTTCTCAGTAACACAGACTATCAAAGCAGCCTCCTTACCCAGGCTCTTGAAAAACTGCCAAAAATCAGCACGCAAAACAGGCAATTTCAGGCTTCCAGGTCAATCAACAGTTTGCTCGTCACACTGCTGAACACTTGCCAGCATGACCAGCCTCCCATCCAGAGGACAAGCACCCATCAAATAACAATATTTCACCTTAAACTTTTTGGTCATAACTCCAAAAAAATCATCTTGCCCGATTCACAAAGAAACTCCCTGCTCTTTTCAGAGGAAAGTACCAACATCTGAAATTTCCTTTCAAGAAAAGAAGGAATTGTGATAGGAAAAGGTCAGAGCACCGTAACGTTCAGAAAAAAAGGGTACATTTTTATTAAATTAGAAATTCGGTTCAGAAACCTGGGGCTGAGCAGAGAGGAGGTGGAAGATGAAATCCAAAGGTCAGTTTTACGCTTATCTATAATGACAACCTGGGAGTGTGTCTGTGTGGAACTGAGTCATGTCAAACATCCCAGTTGTTACCTACACGACTTTGCTCTCACTGTAGGAAATGCTCCAGTTCCTGTTCTCTTTCCTCCCTCTTGGACTAGGAACTGCTGTTTCATGTTTAACACTTAAACACTCCATCATCAAGATTTCCACATTTTCATCATGCTTTGCCCAATGTACCTCTGCCCCCACCGAACGTTACTGTCGAGGTCCCACACTACAACAGGTATCTCAAGCAAAGAAGGACTGGCAGACACAACAATAACACTTTACTGCACCTTTTTTCCATCATATTGGTTGTCAGAGTTTTATACAAATACATAGGAATATTTTTATTTTTATAATGGCGCATTTATGATTTTGCAGTGTATAATTTCTTATTTCTTTGTGAATTCAAGCAAGGAAAGATCATGTCTGTCTGGAAATAAAGTTCTGCTAAATAAATAATACTGAAAGCAAAATAAATGAGATATTTACAAATATTGTAACTTAAGTCACCCACTCAGTATCTAGGTAATGGAGAGGAATACAGCTCTATCAAGTGCCTAAAAACGTTCTGGTGCCTCAGTAAAATATTAAGCGAACAATGAGATTATAATTGGAGAATAAAATATCACACAAATGTAAAGTTATACTACAGTCTTTTTCAATAAAAACACTGGGGGGGAAAAAAAGAAAAAAAAAATCAAGCTCCAGCTGTTTTATTCCCCTAATAGCGTCATTATGAACCACGAAGGAATTCGTGTAGAGGACAGCAGTAATACATTCACCAGTAATTCCTCCTGCATCCTGGTATTAGCAAAGCTCTAGGAAATAGAGCAATCCAGGAAAGTTACTATATCCACAGGAGGCAACATCCCTTAGAGGACTCCGGGTTACCTCAAGGCGGATTCCCACAGCTGAACCCTGTCACTGGCACAGGGATTAGAACACCCTCTCGTGCTGTGTACGTACCTTGGCAAACACTTCCATCCCTCAGCAAACACAAGAGTGACATCAGGAGCTCTTCACATCTTTGCTGGTAGCACAGAAATGAGCCAGACTGACCTCACTGCAACACCTGAACGCACATCACCACAGCAAACCTCCAACAGTTCATGCTCTGCCACTGCTTTAACATCCTCTTTCGTGTTTCTCAACAATACCTGGGCCATAAACCACACAGAAGCTTACAGATCCAAACTGAGGAGTTATATGTACAGGTACACATTCACCTAGCTTGGTGAATAGGTTTCAAGTTTGAAATCAAACCAAATAAATGGCAGAGAGAGATACCTGTGCACTTCCCTATTCATTACACTGATCACTGGTGCATGATGTTACAATGGGAATAATTCTAATTGAGAAAATTAACAACATCGACATTCAGAGGAACAACAAACAAGTGACCAAAAACTTTAGAGGCTACAATTACCTTTGAATACAAACCCAAAACAAGCCCATCTCACCTTTCTCATTCCTAGGAAACCATGATCA
The DNA here is from genome assembly GCA_013396775.1 of Cephalopterus ornatus. Classification (NCBI taxonomy): domain Eukaryota; kingdom Metazoa; phylum Chordata; class Aves; order Passeriformes; family Cotingidae; genus Cephalopterus; species Cephalopterus ornatus. Next base: position 473,930 of record VZRE01012366.1, on the reverse strand, counting down.
ACACTAATTTGTAATACAACTCACCAGAGATCCCTCCAATCTCTCACTCTTCCAGCATTAGCCAACCACAGCCTCTAAGCAGGTATAACATACCCACTTTTAAATAAATCAAGGGTTTTACCTAAAAATACTTCTGTTTTAAGAGAGCAAGACCACCATTATTCACTGAAGATGGGAAAAAAAACCCTTCAACCAGCTAATACTAAACCTAATCTGAGCATCAAAGTCGGCTTTATAAGCAGTAATGCAATGCCTTAAATTAAAATGCAGACTTTTGACTCATCAGTTCACATTAAAGGAGCAGAGCCACACAGGGTGATGAAAGGCAAAGTCTGGACCCAGCAGGAGAATGCTGCAATAAATATTACACCACCATGATCTCCGGACAGTCATGCCTGTGAGTACGGACACAGAGCACACACTCTCTAGATGCCAGCCCCCTCCCCCAGGAGGAACAGAAGGATCCACTATAACGCACAGTAACACTGAAAACTAAGAGATGTCTGCTGTGTTTTTCTGTAAGAGCTGTGCATTTAGAGCATCTCAGCCTCTCACTCAGGCAGCTGGCCCACTGCAGTACTTGCCAGGTGCGCCCAGTGTCAGAGGAGTGGAAAGCCTGTTATCTAAAGATTCTCACTTTATCACATAAGCGTTCATGACTGCAAGAGTTGTATAATTATATCTCACATAAAAAAAACAAAAAACCAGTTTTACAAAACACATTCAACTACAGCATGAGTAAAATCAAAGCAGTGCCACACTAAACGCTGAAGTCCATAACCTCCAAATTCTACCCAGCCAGATCTGCTGGATTTGAGACCTAAACTAAGCGCAAGAGAGATTCTCAGCTTTTCTTCAAAACGTGGTTGTGCTCGGCCCTGTTACTGTCACTATGCTATTCCATAATCCCCTTCTTTTAGCTGATGTGCACAGCGGGGAAACAAAACCCAGCAAATTTCCTCTCCTGAGCTGTGCATTCCAGCCAAAAAAGCACCCCAGTGGCTCAGGAGTCGGGCTGGCATGGTAGGCTGGCACAGACGTGAAGATGAGAGGTCTTTCCTAATAATCACACCAGCTGGACAATGCCCCTTTGCCCCTGTAGGAAGGCTGCAGGTCAGTTGAGAAGAACCAGAACAAGAGAACTCCGCCAAGCATCTTGTAAGTCACCTGCAACAGTGACTTACGTCTCTGGAGGAGGTGGCTGGAGGAAGCCTCACCACCCAACGCCAATGGAAGCAATAAATGCTTCAAATTTGACAGGAGGTCAGCAGTCTAACATAGGACTGCCAATTTCCTTCCTACTTCAAATGGGAAACAGGAACAGAAACTCCTCCTGCAACAATTGGAAAGAACAATTTTACTTGGCCAAACCAACACAGCCAACTGTAGGCTGGACATGTTACAAAGAACCCTGAAAATGTAGCATCAAGTAAATCAGATTTAAGTAGAATACCATCCATGGATAACCCACAACATCTAGTGGCCACTGGCAAGCACAAGCCTCTGTGACAGAGCATAATAAAGCTCCCAAAATTGATGTGCAACAGAAGAAACCCCATCACCTTTCAACACTGAATCCACAATACAGTTTACAAAGGCAGAACTCACTCTCCAGCTCCTTCACATGCAAATTGTCGAGGTGAAAATCATTACAATAGCTCTGGAACTCTCTAGGAATTCTTTTTGGCCAAAAGGCCAAATTGTACGTGCCTGCAACACAACACATCACCCCAAGAACTCCCTCCCTCCAGACCAAGAGGGCTAACACTGAGGCTTATTATTAATCATCCTTTGAAGGACAGACTGCTTAAATGTCAATGCTTTAATCAGGCACAAAAAGATTACAAAGAGAGAATCCCTTAAGGCAGTTATTTTTGTTCTATTTGTCAAGAATTTGCTACACTCTTGACATGCTAGAAGCTAACCAATAATTAGCAGAGCTAAGGAACCTCGAGAAACCAGATGCGGAATGCTAACTAATTTGTGCATGCTTCCCTGAACTCGGGGTATTTCCAAAATACTGTACTGAAATCATCAAAAGAGGAAGATGGGTGTATCACAGTTTCACCAAACAAAGGAAAACCCTCTATATTTTAAGCCTGAGGCCATTGAAACAAGAAGACCTCCTAGTTTTAGAAACAGCTTGGCAATACCAGCACGAGCAGAACTTTTTTGTGGAAAGGTCAGGCTTCTGACAAAGAAGGGCATCAGAGCTCTGGACAGCCCTTATCAAGCTGTTCTCAATACACTTCTCAATGAAAACTCAGTTTTGCATGTGCTTGGCAGAGCGGGGGGAAACCCTGCAACCTGGGAGTTTATCCAGAACGCCCTCAAAAGCGGGCAGCCTCTTTGCTACTCACCAGGCCATCACGAGCCACCTTTCCGTGCCAAGGGCCTCCATTCCACCTGCACGCTGCCAGCCTCTACCCTCAGCGCTCCTGTGCTGGGATCTGTGAGAGGGTTCTTAGACGGGGCTGTCGTGGAGCAACCAGCACGGAGTGAGGAGTGTGAGGAGTGTGAGCAGTGCTTCCAACAGCAAACAGCTGCTCGCACACGTTTGCTGCCTTCCTTCCGCCCCCCAGAGCCTGCACCGGCAGCAAGCGGGCAAAACCTGGGCACTGCCACCGCAGCTTCCTCTTACGCCAGACACACACACAACTTCGTTACGACTATTAATCTCTTGCTATTTATTTTCGCTGTAGACAGATACTCAGCTCCCCTTACACAGAGCAACACAGGAAATGGTTTTGTCAAACTAAACATTATGGAAAAATTCCTCTCTGAAGCTTATATTAAAAAAAAGTTGGGGTACACTACCTGAAGAGATTTTCTTTTGAAAATTATTGATTTTTTTAATGACTTTTTTTTTTAATTCACTACAGCGTTTTGCAGCTTTAATACTGTTTCTATGAGGAATTTAACACCTACACATCTTGACTGCTTGCCCTCCACCCTCTGTAGTTTTAGAGAACAAAAGCAGAAAAGAAATGTATTTTTTTTCCATTTGGCAACTTTTCTGAATGCCAAGTGTACTTGCAGTTCTCTCCCACCTCCTTCCACACCCTTTTCTGGCCCTTCTTCACTATTCTACTATCCCCAAGGAGTTTCTATTGCAAGGTCAGTAACAAGGCACTGGGCTCACCATTTAGCTCAAATTAAGCACCTGGTTACTACCTACCTAGTCCATGAAATTAAATGTTTCAATTCAGATACTACAATAAGAAATAGCTCTGTAGAAAAATATTACATTAAATATTTCAATTTTGATTCACCAGTGAAAACTCTTAGTTAAATTATCACTCCACAGATGAAACTAAGTGCATGACCCCACTGCATGGGGAAAAGTATGTACTAAAGGAAGTAAGTTCCAATAAAGAATTCCAGGCCAGGATTTCACCATAATTTCTGGTTTTACTCTCAGGGCTGTCACAGCTGTCATTAAAATGAAAAAAAAAACAGTTTTTCAGGAACAGTAGAAGCAAGGAGAGGAAAAGTAATCTTGGAGCAACAACACTTCACACGCCCCTTGGAAGATCACTGGAACAGCCGCCCTGATACGCTCTCAGCCCACTCGCTCCTCCAGAAAGGTTTGTACGCAGCAGAAGTCTTACCACCTTCTGAAAAGAACCCAACTAAGCTTGGTCTCGGGAGGTTACAGGTAGGAGATGAGCTGGGCACCAGCTCCCCCCCAGCAGGCTGGGTGCAGGCAGGAGGCACTGCAGGCACCTCCAGCTCGCTGCACACAGCTGCACATCTGCACACAGCTGCACATCTGCACACAGCTGCACATCTGCACAGTCTGTCGTGGAGCACTGAGTGTGCTGTGACAGCAAAGGTCGGAAACTGCAGTCATTTTTCAACCTCCTATAAGCTAAATTTACCTATCATCATAGCTGGGAGAACTAAGCCTGAAAACATCTGATCAATACCAACATATGACCTAGTCTGCACCATCACATCTGTTGAGCCCTAAATCCCGCATTTAGTGTGAAGATTATCATGAAACGAGCTGCCATGATCTCTGGTTTTTAGTGACAGTTACTTTGGCCAACAGCTTGAAAAATATCTGTAAATACTATCTGTGTAAGCTTCTAGTATGCTCTGAACCACACAGTGGAAATAGTGAGTTTGTTTTACAACCCCCTCTCAGACAAAAAGCCTTGTTGATAACTGTATGATCAAGCCAGAAACCCCCAGAACTACTGAGTGAATCTTCTGAAGAGCTTCTTGGAACAAAATACAAACATAAAGAATAGGAAGGATGTGCAAGCCCTCCTAGGACATCCTGAGAGACCCCTGAAAGCTTGAGGTACAGAGACAGGGGCTGCACACCAAGCACCCCAAGGCAGATACACGACAGCATCAGACACCAAACTTCCTGAACAAGAGGAAGGGGAGGGAAGGGTCAGAGAGTTGGAGAAGACTTTGTGCTCTAAGAATAATTTCACAGGAAGATTCGGAACACTCAGAACTTGATGTATTCTGGAGATGTTTGGTTAAATATTCTTACCTACACTCACACCAGATTCTCAGATTCCTATAACCAACAACTGGCACTGAAGCAAGAGGCACAATGCAAATGAAATCTGAGCTTGAGTATCCCTCTGTATTGGGACTGTAACAGCAGAAGAAGCTTAAAAGGGAAAACAAAAAAGCAATAAAAGGAGATCAAACCACACCTGATAACTGGTGTTTCATACAAAGCTGTTCCTACACATACCAAACTCTGGACACATTAAAGCATGACACGAAATTCTTCTCCCAGGTAACAAGGGACAGGACAACAGAAAATGATCTCAAGCTGCCCCAGGGGAGGTTTAGGATGGCCATTAGGAAAATCTTTTTCATGGAAAGGGTTGTCAAGCATTGGAACAGACTGCTCAGGGCAGCAGAGGAGTCACCATCCTTGGAAGTGTTCAAAAAAAGTGCAGATATGGCACCTGAGGACACGGTTTAGTGACAAACACGGTGGTGGTGCTGGTTTGATGGTTAGACTTGATGATCTTAGAGGTCTTTTCCTATCTAATGAAGCTGTGAGTGTATGAAGTTACTCCAGAGCATTTCTTTTAGGCTGAGGACAGCTCTTCCAGAGGGAAGACACTGGTCCCTGCCATCACTGACCATGGAAAGTTCCTCCCCCAGACCCAGCAGCAGAATTCCTGCAAGCGCCCTCTGATCTAGTGAGCTCTGCAGCAGAACCACCACCTTCTTCTTTCCTCCCACACAAGATTCATACACGTAAGAGTGCCTCAGAATATAATTTCCTTTAAAATCCTTACTGTTGGCATATCTTTGAGAAAAGATACCTAAAAAATCCCATACAAAAGATGTGCAGTAGACACCCACACACACACAGAGGCACGAACCAGTCCTAGAAAGCAAGCAACACTGACACACAAACTATTACAAAGCCAAAATGTTCTGTTCCCACTTTTGCCGTGGCCCGACTTCCTTCAGTGGACCCCAACCAGCAGAGGCAAGTTAGATTAGGCAACAGCCTCTGACTTTTTTTGTGTAACTACACACAAGAGAGAGACTGCATGTTCATTACACTTAATTAGGACGTTCAGATACAACAATTCCACCGAGATTTAGACAAACGAAATGCTGCAAGCCACCAGACCAGGCAGCACACAGCTGTGCTCACCAGTTCCATTACTTCTTGGGCTGGTCCCATGCAGGGCCAGGAGTTGGACTCAATGATCCTTGTGGGTCCCTTCCAACTCAGGATATTTTCTGACTCCAATATGATTCCTCAAGCTCCCCGAGGCTTAGACTTGTAGCTCTGTCTCAGCTAGACCCAACTGCACTCTTTTCTTCAGGTAAGCTGGACTAGAACTTGGAGATAGGTGCGCCACAAGTTTCAGACGGCTGAGCCAGTGTCTGAAGATATCCACTCGCTTCTATCCTGTAACAGATCCACATTCCTACTCACCGCTCCATTTTAATGAATCAGAACTGGAAATTACATCCAGGAGACAAACAAGGATGGTGGAACAGCTTTTCACCTTCTCACGTGTACCTCAGTGACTCACTACACACAAACCCTGAACTTTCTGCAAACAATGCCAGTACACAGGAGCCATTGTCCCCACGGTTATTAGTGCACGGTAATTTCGTCTTCTCTTTGATAGTTCCATGTGGTTTAGAGGAGCAGGTCCAAGTGGCCACTGAAAACAAAAAGGTCTGACACAAAAACCCAGGTCTGTCCACACCACAGAAAGCAGCAGCAACGCAGTCCCAAGGACCCTTCAGATCCATATTTAAAAGAGATATTTCAGACCCCAACCAGTTTTAACAGCACCACGCCAAGGCAGCCACCTGGACATTTCCAGGAGTAATGCCCTGGACTTTACACCACAATGACAATATTAGCGCCAGACACTCTTTTTTTCTTTTCGAACAGCTTTGGTTCATAATGTTCTTGCACAAATGATTAATCAGGAGAATTCATAGACCTTCTTCAGAGCAACAAACCTCACAACGTTTCTCTGTTTCCAACAGAGTTGGTTTTACTCCTTTCATTCCTGCCCAAATTTTCCCTTCCGGGACAGTCTTCAACATTCTTACCCACAATACAGGTTAATACTGACATAGGCTCTAAAATCCCAAAAAACTCACCCACCCCAAAAACTCACGTTATTTTCTCTACTTTTTTTTTTAATATTATATTTTTTGAAAAAGGAAACTTTGTTAGACAGACTCTAAATTTAAGAAAAATCTATTTGTCAGTGTCACTTCAAATAAAAGCCAGGAAACGTACTCAAAGCTAAAACAGTGCCCTGAAACCTGATTTATTTCCTTGGAACCATGAATCTATACTTGACTGAAGTCAACAGGCTCTAACTGTTAAGGAAGCTGGAAAAGAGACTTGCTTGGGAGAACCACTAGCAAAGTTTCCTTGCAGGTATTCCAGCCAGAAAACAGCTGCAGAACAGCCAAACCAGAGCCCTCCTCTGTGAACGCAGCACCTTGTCCAAGGCTCAACATAATGTTATTTGTGTCTCTGAGACATCAATAATCCAAAGACTAATATGAGCAACACCTTCAAGCTTGCTGCTGAAAGCACAACAAAAACAAACGCAAAAAAATGTTCAAAACCAAACAAAAGCCCTTCCTAAGACAGACACTGAAGCCCTTAGAGCTGAATATTTACATATATTAACATTTGCTAAAAACTGGCAAACGCTCCAATATTGTATTTTGGTTCATTTGAAACAACAGATGGATTTTATTTTTCACGTCCAACTAATTTAGGGCTGATTTCAGCTTCAGAAAGTGTGTTGTTCTTAAGGTTCCAAGTGGTGATAATCTGAGTTATTTGTATACTGACATATGCCAGGTTGTTGAGTACTTCTGGCCAAGAATTAAACTGCATGTCACGAGCGTGGAGCTGCGTCCACACGGCAATGAAAACACAGAATAACCAAACAGCCCCGATTTTAAGTAAGACTTGGTGAATTCAGAGTCAGTCCTGTGATCAAACACAGATTAATTGTGCAAACGGAGGTTAATTTCAATTTATCCAGAAGAAAGATTTGACCCTGCCCACTCTCAAGGAGGGGGTCACCAAATTTCACCTGCACTGGTTTCCCAGGGATGTTTCGGAAGACCGACTGACTACTACCAACATTGGTGCCTATCTGAACTCTGGCAATAAAAGACTGTGTCTGTCAAAGAACACCATCCTCGATCCCCTCCGAAAACAAGGTGCAAACACAAAGCTTACGAACGTGGATTATCAAGCAGCATTTGCTGAGGTAATACAATACTTTGCACACTTGGCTTTTTTTATTACAGGAAAACCACAGGTCTAATTGAGATGAAGACTCATGATACTACACTGTATTAAGAAATAGAATAATAAGAGACAACTACCCACCCAAAGCACAAGACAAAATAGTGGAAAATCCAGAGCACTGAAAACTTCCTAACTCATCAAGCTGGCAGCTTAAGAGACGCAGTTTTCCCAAAGCTCTGAGGCTCGTCGGACAATCCTCTGGGATTGTCAACACTGTATTTATCATGAGCTTAAATAGATTAATTTAATGAGCAGCTGGGAAAAAAAAATGTGGTTTTGTTTTACCTTCTACTGAAAGCTATGTGGCAGGGAAGCACAGGAGGAAGAGAGAAGGTTTATTACTGTTTCATTAAAAGTAATAAGAATTTCAGGACCTGCTTCATTAACAAAGAAACTATATTCTGCTGGTGAATAAGACTCAAGAGCTGTCAGCCAGCAATATGATATTCAATGTGCCACTCCTCAGGTACCTCTGTTCTGAACTTTGATTTTACTACATGGCTATAAAAAAAGCTTTACAACACATGTTATTTAAAGAGGCTGAGATTTAAGAACATCTCACAGTTCTAGGTCTTTTCTAGTCTTAGCAAGATGCTCATGGAATATGGTGTCAATGGAGGAGTGCAAGCACTCTAAAAGCTGCAGTTACTCAACATTTTTGCCAATGAAACAATTGATTTTTGTGCATTTCATTTTTCAGTCTTACTGAACAAAAATAAAACTGCCGCCTTCACAGAACTGCTTATAAATTATTCATCATTATATTATAAGGTTCTGTGTTTTCCTAACTGTAAATAACAATTGTTGTCCTGTCAGTACAGAAGGGCACACAAGGACTCAGGAAGGAATTTATTAGCAGTAAATCGCAGGCACGTCAGTACTGTTTGTATCACTTTGGTCATCATCAGTGACGACCAGGATTTCCATTTTGAAGGTCTCTTCCAGCTTCCAAGCACAGTCACACGCCAGGACCACCCCCAGCCTCTGCCAGGTAAGGGATCAGAGTCCCACAGCACTGGCCAGTGCATCTCTGACAGGGGTCTGGGGAGGTTTTCTGGCAAAGGGTCAAAGCACCTCAAGGATTTTACACCAGGTGGCTGCTGCTCATCTTCACCTTGAGCTCCAGAACTGTTACTGGCACAACAAAGTCTTACGAAGTGTCACCTGTAAAGATCCCTGACCAAAAAATGGAAGTGAAACTGCAAGACAGAGGTTAGGTAGTAGCCAATTATGGCAGGAGTCAAGTTTCCATCACCACTCCAAAACCTCCTGTTTTTGAAGGCCCAGGTACTAAGAGTAAAGTACTTTTATTAAACACAAACCAGCATCTGCAACTTCATATAACACAAATTTCTTTTTGGCTTTATGGTAACTGCAGGCACCTCCTTTTCTGTAGTGATTCTACAATTCCACTTCTGTTCAGTGACTATCCAAAACCAACACCCTTGTTACATCAACACTCCTAAAAACTCCCTGAAAATCAAAGAAACAATGGATTTTAGCAACGGCTAATCCCATTTCACCTACTGAGTTTTCAGAAAATTATTAAAAGGACGAAAAAACCCACTTCAAAATACCAGTTATTTCTGGAAACAAGAAGCAGATGTTCTCCTCTGTTTGGCTCAGCTGTGCTACAGTACAAGTCTGCCTTTGTTATGCTGTCAGCAATAATTTATTTTATTTATTACAGCCATTTTATAATGCCCATCAATGTACTATTTGTGCATGATTTACATCCATGCAGATCCATTTCTCTACATCTAAGCCATCAAAAAGCATCACATACACACTCCAAACAGCAGACCCTGTTATGACACAATTCTGCAAATTAGGTTTTTCCTCTTTCCACTGTATTAATAAAAAGGGAACAGGAAGAGAAGGAGGGTAGTTAGTATTGCCAAATAAAGTCGAATTATCATTAATCAAGAATTACTGCAACAAGACAAAGTTGGGAAAATACAAGAGCTCAGAGCATAAAAATAAACTCCAACTCTTTGAAGTCAAATAAAGGCAAAGCTTTCTGAACCACGGAAAGTAAACACTGTCTAGAACAAAGTCATGAAGAACTAAAAGAGACTAAATTGGGGAAAGGATCCATTAAAAATGGAAGAGAGCATGCTCATGGGAGGGGAGGGGAGGAGAAGGGAAGGGAAAGAAAAGGGAGCACAATCATTTGCTGTTTGGCCCTATCAGCCACTGAGCCCTTATCTATGGCAGGCGTTAAACCACTCCCCAAAAGACCAACATCAGAGCCTTTGTATGGATCTGATAAGGAATTCTGGGCCTCAAAAAATTAAACCTTTAATGAGAATGCCCTCCTACTGCTTTGAAGAAGAGATTTTCTTCTATTCTACTTTCTATTCCATTTCTATTTTCTTCTATTTCTTCTAATATTCCCAAGTTACTAATTTAATATCCCCACTTGTGACACAAGAAGCAGCTAAAACACTGCACAGAAAAGGCCATATTCCCAACCTGCAAGCACTGGAGGATCTGCATGTATGAACACTCACAGATTTACCACCACGCACCCATCTGCATAACCCTGGAAGACAAATGCAGGTATTAAAATATTCAACGGGTGTATGAAATCCTGCAGTTTAAATATAGGTATGACTTTTTTTAAAGTGATTAAGTATCCAATTACTGCCGAGATTTCCTCTCTCTGACAAGACAGAAGGGATGATTTGTTAGGATAATCTGTTATCCAAACTAGCATCTGAGAGAAGCCTCACACAAATTCTGCACTTTCAGGCTGTACCTGAAAGACAGATTTATATCCAGAGTCAGCACAGGGTCGCAGTCCATCACGGAACCAACAAGCCAGGCGTTTGACTAAGTGGGACTCACTCAAATCCCACAGCAGCACCTGCCACATCCAGGGACATCAGTCCACCAGGAAACACTCGGGGAGCCTTTCCAATAGAAAAGTCACTTGCACCACATATTTACAATATGGAAAGGCATCAAAACCTTAAAGTTTCTAAACAGAGTAACACAGCAATTACATAAAAATGTACTCATTATTAAATGCTTGCTACAGTCTCTACAAGTTCATCAAAATAACTCCCCCCAAATAAATTAAAGATTATAACGCAAGAAGTACCTGAGCAACCTAAAAAAAAAAAAAAATCAAGTGTGTACATGCCTAATATGCATAACTTATACACTTTAACAATTAGCAAACATTGGAATGTTACCACAACACCGAAAACTTGCCCTAACAGAGATTTTTTTTCCAAACAAAAATATTCGTAGCATCAACAGATAAAACCTTTACTTGAGCAAGACACTGAGATAATTTTCAAAATAAGTAAACTACAAAAATATTTGAATGCATCCCTGCTTAGTTTCGTCGTTCTTAGAAATTAAAACATTTTGCCAAGAGAAAGACCTAAAATCAAAATCATATGGATAACTGTACTACTCGTAAGCAAAATTTGGCCTGTGGAGTGTTTATCTGTATTTTTCCAGACTCTGCACAGATGACAGGAATGAAGCACCAGACCATGCTACTAATCAGCACAGCCCCAACCCTGTAATTTGTAATAAATACCCAGGTAAACTGTTCATATACACTGCAGGATCAGAAGTAGAGACGGGGGGCAGAAGGGGACTGAAAGTGATTTGAGAGTCATGTGGACAAGCAGCTTGGGCTTATCACAAAATGCCGCTCGGGGCATCTGGGGGTTCCTGTACAAAAACGCAGTCAAAGGGCACCAGCAGCTGATTCCGTGTGGGAGGAGCAGATACCTTCCCACGAGAGTAGGAGGGGAGAAATGAAGCCACACTTTGTGTCTGCGTACAAGCGGATACTTCAGGACAGGAGTCACCAGATTGTGCGTCCTGCGCAGGGACGCCCCAAACTGGGGTCTGACCCAGTGGCTGCGCTCAGGTTTCAACTTCCCTGCCCCAGGTCTTGCAGCCTACACAGGAAAGAGGGGACAGGTCAGGATGCTGAGCACGATTTTAAATAAATAAGTGAATGAATAACACTGCAGACGTTTGAGGAATCTGCCAGCCTGACTGTGACAGGGGGTTCGATGCCGTGCTTTGAATCTGAGCAGGTAGCACGGATCCAGGCCGGGGACCCCCAGGTCCAGCCTGCTATCCAAACAGGGAAGGGCTTTTCCTTCTGAACGTACACAAACAAAAGTACCCTGAGAAAACAAAAGTGATTTGACTGTAATTATCCACTCAGCAACAGGCAGCAAGAACAGAGGACCCCATCCTGCCAAGTTTTAAGTACACGTTTAACTTTAATCACGAGTAGTCTCGCTGTGCGGTGTCTCTTAAAGCCTGCCAAAAAAGGGCCAGATTAACAAGGGAATTAAGACTATTTTTTTTTTTTAAATCATTTTGGAAGTGCTATTATTTAGACTAGCAAAGATTAGATTTTTTTTTTTTCCACAATTAAGATAGCTTGGCAAATTCAAACCTGCACACAACCTTAATGTCAGTCTCAATGGGAACCTACACAGATCCACACGAAACCTCAAGCAGCTCGACATGGTGATATCTGTCAATTTAACATTACGAGGTTAAGCAAAATAATTATTTTGAAGCGATTTTAGCCATTTTTCACCAAAACAAGTGGACAACCCTAAAGAATTCCATGACAGCTGCTGGGTGGAAAATTGGGGATGCCTAAAAAATAAAAATAAAAAAAGAACAAACAGCCCTACACAGCCACAGATGTTGGTACAGCGAGTGGGGAGAGGTTTTGGGCCAGGCCAGATTACCTGTTCCCCAAAGTCCAAGCCATGACAAGCCAGCAGGGAATGCCAGCTCATGAATGACACTTCTGTGATGAACCCAGTTGCCCAACACTGCAAACCACACTGGCAGAGGAATTTTGCTAACTGGAGACTCCGGCTGAAGAGAAAGAAAGAAAGGTCTTGAAGCAAGAGGGGAGTTCTAAAAATAAGGGGGAAAGAGCGAACAGAGAGTCTGCCTCATCATTAATTTAGAGACACAGGGAGGAATGTGTGGGACATCCCAAGGCGAGTAAACGTTGGGACTCAACATCTGTATTTCACGCACGAGGCTGACTCCAGAGGGAACGGGGGACTCTGTCCTGGTAGGATGCACTCCAGAGCAGCTCTCCCTGAGTCGCCCTCTCATATTTAACTTATAAGGAAGGCCAGGCAGGACATTCTGCTCTCCATGAAGTATCAGGGGAGAACAGATGTTTCCCAGTCTCCAAAGGACAAACTCAAGAGTGTATCACTTCATACCACTAATTCTTGAGCACTTTAAAAAAAAAAAAAAAAAAATCACAGCAAGGGAAACAAATAAAGGAAGGCAAAGGGTAAGTAAGCAAACAAACTCCAATCAGCCTTTCAGTAAATGCTAATGCTATCAAATGTATTTCATTATTAAGCTAATGCTCCATGGCATTACCATTCCCAAAAATACATGGCTGATTACAGGCTAGCTTGTGGAGAAGGGACAGGGAAGGCAGTTAATTGGAAAGTGCACTTCATTGTAGCTTACCAGCCTCGCACATTTCTACACTCCCACTCACTGCAGAAACATCTTTATGAAGTCCGTGCAGCATAATTAGCTTGGTTTTGTTTAAATCTGCATCGACGTGCAGGTAAGCAAAGCCTTTCAGCTGCCTAAACTTTTTCCCAGAAGTTTTGCATCACCGAAATACGCATCATTTCACTTTCCGGCGATCTACTTCTCGTTCTCCTCCTCCTCCTCCTCCTCCTCCTCCCTGCCGCCGGCCCCGAGCGGCTCAGGGAGAGCCCCGTGCCCGGGGCGCTCCGAGCGCCGCCGCTCCCGAGAGCTCCGACC